>OZ010736.1:12721930-13078594 GCA_963932295.1 Tipula lateralis
CAAATAAAGGTATTAGTATAATCGGGCTCTTCCCATTTTATATTTTATCTAGTTTTTACTTATCACTATATAGAATAAGCACGTTCCATTGAGTGAAGACCTTAAATCGATGTCACAATATTATCGATTTGGCGGAACTGGAATAATTGTATCAGCCGATTGGATTATGCTCAATTTATACAAGGAAGATATAAATCAAATTAAACCACCCATTAAGCAACGACAGTACAAGAATACGACATCTTCGAGCAGTGCAACCAAAAATGCTTTCGAACAAATTCGAAGTAAGTGGGAAAAAGGTGGTTTATTGAAATTCCATGATCTCTCAACTAAGAAGGATAATAATTTATCTAATACTGCTACTCAATCGAGTTGCCAGCCAAATGATACTCTACAAAACCGAAGTATGTGGGAAACGGGTGCTATATCGAAATCCAGTGATCGTTTTACAAACATTTGTTTTGATACTAGCACACCGACAACCGCTACTCAATCGAGTAGCCAACCAAATAATTTTCTGCGGAACCGAAGTATGTGGGAAACGGGTGCTATAGCGAAATCCAGTGATCGCTTTACTAAAAATTCTTCTGATACTAGCACACCAACAACCGCTACTCAATCGAGTAGCCCGCCAATTGAATTCCGTTCGAGCTCAAGAAACAATAATAATTATCATAATGAAAGGCAACTTATAATTGATGCGATTGGACCACATCACACTTCGAACGTAAGTTAAATTTAATATTTTCATTTTTTGTCACAGTTTTGACATGTTTTTATGTATTAATAGACTAATCAGTTAAAAGGTTCTGGTGATTCCGATAATTTACAAAATTCTGCAACCTCAGCACAACAGCAGACTAAACACGAGTCACCGAATCAACCAATGAGTACGTTAAAATGCCAGTTCTGTAGCCAAAATCTAGATACTGATAATACAATAAGGCTGGTGAATTGTGTTGATTTATTATGCAAAGGTTGTATTTCGGACGTTATATTACAACAAACAGCGAATAACAAACCGCCAAACTGTCCTGTGTGTGAAAGAAAAATTAGCGACGAAGAAATTTTCACACTTTTCCCAGATCTTAAGGAAATTATTATGGAAGGACGACTGCGTTTTGATATGCGTCCAAGCCATTCCGCGGATGTCTCATTACCGCATGTTTCATCCGATTTCGATCAAATTCGAGAGTTAAATTCATCGCCCGTAGACTTCCGCTCGAATGAGTGTTCATTTTGTATTATACCCATAGATGATGAAAATAGTTTTGTGCTAGAAAATTGCGGTCATGCAATATGCTGCGTTTGTATTTCGAACACCATGTACTTTTCCTGGCAAGATAAGATGCTGAATTGTCCGCAATGTCAAAAACAAATTACGAACGAAAAAATTCGAACAATACATCAACATTTTCTTACCGAAGTGAAGAACAAAGATTCAAATCAATGCGGGTTGTGTTGTCTTAATTTACAACCCGAATGTGGTGTCATTCTAAAAAATTGCAATCATTCGTTTTGTTACACTTGCATCGCGGAAATTATTTCACATCAAACTGCTGATAATTCATTGCCATTTTGCCTATTGTGCCAAACTCCTATTACGTCCGAAGAGGTAGATTTATATAGAACAGAATCAGATGGCGAGGAACAAAACCAACCGGAAAGTACAACCAAAGAAGAAAATTGTTCCGTGTGCTTTGAAATATGCCAGGTAATAGTTTTTTTAAAAAACTGTAAGCATCCATTTTGCCGGGACTGTATAGACAAGTGGGTTGATGAACGACAAACGGCTGGACATAATCCTACATGCCCATTGTGTCGAGAACCAATTGCATTAGAAAATTTCTAATAATTTAGTATAATAGACGAGATAAAAAGATTTAAGGCATTTGTAAGATTGTTAGGCTTTCTTTTAATAAATATATTATCATAAAGTAACAATCGTGTTTTCGACCGACCCCTTGTTGATCCAGAAGAGCAGTATCGATTATCATTGGGAAATGCAATCTGAAGATAATCAGATCTATATCACTTTGTTTAAAGACAACCAGGTAAGGTTGGAAATGCTTTGCCCTCCCAATAGATGACATAGAACATGATACATAATAAAACAGTATTCGTTTCCGTGCACAAAACCTATATTTGCGTAGAGAAGTAAAAAAGTTTTTCATTTTATGATAGAATGGGAGAAGTATACAGGAAGCTTTACTCATTTGCTATGGTATAAAAGCACAACCCATGAAGCACTAACCGTCGTTTCTAGTGTACCTTCAAACTGCTTCCTGCGTCACTCGGTGTAACCATGTATTCGTATACACACAAAAGCTTTTTTACTTGCTATATATAAAGCTTGTTGTTTACATATGATAATCATAATATTGAAATAGACTTTGTGTGCTTTGTTATTCGATATGTTTAACTTAATTTAAATAGCAAATCCCAACTACAACAAGAAGATGAGAAATGCTTTAAGTTTGCGTGTGTTATGACAATAAACACACTATACACAAATTTTAACATAGAAATTTAAATAAGCTCTTAAAGCTTTATTCGTCTATTTTGATTGTTATTGCCATAATAACTATTTATGTATGTATAAGCAGTAATTTAGATGTTTGGCAATTAAGACGTAAAATCGCTAGTCGAATATATTGAGGACGGTCGACAGCTGTGATATACTGTCGTCAAGGTGCTTTTGGAATTATTGAGCAGATCTTTGGTGACCAAATGTCATTAGCAACTTGATCTGGTGTACGTCCATTGATCACGTATAACTATTTAAAATCAAAGAGTAATAATCGTCGCCAATTATGACTCCAATGCTAATGCGCTTGTTGTAGTGTGGATCTGCAAGTCTGATCTGCATCGATTTCTAGAATGTTGTCGGTTAATTTTTTGAACACCATTGGTTCACATTTGATATTAAAGATGAATGTTGTTTCAGTTTTTGGATCAATTATAAGCTCGGAAATGTTTGCGTTTACTTTCGCTTGTTGCCAACGTGGTAATGGTTGTAGGTATTTTCACTGAATCCGATTATGGTGCTACATATGTTTGAGATATCTGCTTTTCATTGGTATTATTTCGTCGGTAAAAACCCTGTATATGTCTTTGACATCACGGACCATATTGTTGGTTGATAATTAAAAAAGTATCTCCACTTGTGGTTTCTTACTGGAGTTGGACTGTAGTGAGGTGGGACTACCCCTCTAAAAATCTTCTTTGATGCAGCATATTTTTGTATAATACCCAGAAACGAAACATAACATCTTATGATCGTATACACATAAACATAATTATGAAATTGTATTTTTTGAGCATATAAACGAATTATGTAATATGTATTATGTTCTGTGTGTACATATTAAACGAAACACACCGCATGAAGGTTAATGGATACAATATACGTTGCCGCTGATATAGCTTGATACATAAAGCTTTAAAATTTAACTGTTATTGTTGTTAGAAATTCGAAACAATCAAGAGATAATTTGGTGAAAAAACGAAGCGTTAATCTGATTACTATACACTTTGGTTTATTCCGTTCGTGCACATACATAATGTATAATGGAGGAAGAATTATGGACGTTATGTGTTTTTTCGGTCTAATTGGTCGTATATAGTGAACGAGCCGGGCATAAATTGTACCGTATGGTGTCGAGCTTTTATATTTTATTGGATGAATTTCTTTACACGAGTAATTTTTATTCCAGCTAAACTGTGATTTGAAGATGGGTGGAAATTGTAGGAGTATAGCACACTTATAGGGATTAATGTCTGAACCAACCACACTTAATGAAGAAATAAATTTTTCAAGTGTTGTCATCAGCATATGCAAGAGTGAGTGGTTATTGTAGTGCTAGGAAAAGTAATATAGAATACGCTAGGTCGTAATAAAGAACCCGCTCTCCAAGTAGCTCGAGATAGCTATATATCTTAAGGTGGGCATGAGCTGTTGTGTATACAGCTAAACAAGCATAAATGGTAGGGAGTTCTTCAATGGCTTTTTCCTTCTGCCCCGTATTGAATATCAGGACATCCTTGTTTATCGGTTGTATAATGATAACGTCTATTGAGCAATTTGTAATCGTGTATAGATCTTTGAGTGTACGTACGATACTGGTTCGTGGGTGATTTTCACGTTGCCCAAACTTACCACAAAAACTTTTTAGCATAAGTTTGGACATTAATCTCAAGCCTGTGTTTCCTTTCGTTGCTTCTATATATCGATCATCATCAAATATCGATATAAACATCATTTGCTGTTTAATTTGTACAGTCAGAACACCACCCTGAGGCTTGTTGTTTAATTTTTAAAATTTATCGATGTATTTGGAGAATAAACCCTTATTCTCAGGCTCATGTTCGACAGTCTTGTACTTGCATATTTCATAAACGGCAATATTCGGCATTTTATTTAACCATCTATTTTATTTAGGCCAATCTCATTACATGCAGCACCAATAATTATCTCGGAATGACGAACGAGGTATTTACGATATTTACATACCCGCATGGGTAGAGCGAGCATACGTCTATGTATCGGATTTTCTTCCCAGATTTAACTTTGTAATGAGTGCTGGTATTACCTGTGCGACTGCCTTAAAAAGCATCTCTCGGGTTTGATGGTAGAGTTTAAGGCATTGGGTGGTTATCACTTACTATAGTTTTGTTATTGCACCGCCACATTTCTATAACCTCGTAATCCAACTTACGTAATCTTTCAGTTTTATCTGCGGTTCTTTGACATCGAATTTCTTGAAGTCTGGCGGTACACCAAACGCCGATGGTAGTGCCGACAAAGGTATTGAAAAGTAGTACAGGCTATCAATGAATCTGACTCTATCAATCACCATTATAATAATTTTTGAACCTCGCAGAGTTAGCGCGGGTTATGCGAAGTTTTTTCCAACTTAAATTTAAACTGGTGGACAGAAGACTCACTACGGTGTTTTTAAATTTAATCCGTTGAACAAATACATATTTCATGAACTCTTCTATGACATCTTTAGTTCCTGATGTTATAACCACCTGTCTCGTTCCAAATTTTGTACATGCATACAGATCTATGCAATTAAAACACCGCTGCCGAAGAACATAAAGATTTGGCTTGTGTATATCGGTATACTATCGTCTCCGTCTCTATACTTGGCTTCTTGACGCGTCTCCAAGTCAAAAAATAAAAACGAGGTGGAATAGAGATGCATGTTTTGAGTTTAAAACATCTGGCATGTTGAACAGACATTTATTACACCGACGTAATTTTTCACAGACACCTCGCGTAAAACATATTCAACTGCGAAAATCTCTATTTCATTCCTTACACAGTGTTTAAGAAACCATTTGACAGCGGGGTATATATTTTAACATGCTGGACATGGCTTGACACCTGTGTTTTGCATCTGCAATTAGGTTAACGATGTAATCACACTACAGCTCTTGGTCATTCATATGTATTTTAACTCTTGACCTTTCGTTTCAGCCTTGTATACACCAATCTGGTATCTTGTTGGATTCACCTGAAATTTGTTTAATTCCTGAATACCGCATCACTCGACATTTTCTTATCCTGATGTTTACCGATGTTACGTCAAATCAAATACTTCTAGCTAGTTGTTCCATTTTTAGCATAAACCTTCCCAACAACAATTACATGGTAAGTGTAATAGCCTTTTCTCGCCCCCTGTGGTGCTATGAATAAAAAATTGGGCGAAACTTGCAAAAAAACTAAGAGCCATTCCATTATCAGTGAATTCTTTATGGTAAAAATTGACACTAATAATGACAGAACAAAATTTGGCAGTGAAACCAAGACGATTGTTAAAATCACCTAACACACTGGGATGGATCATAAAAAGATATAAAGAGGATCTCTTCTGAATTGGGTGTATACATCCTAATAAGGCTATAAAAGACCCATAATAATACTTAACTCGTTTGGAATGTATAGACGAAATTCTCCGGTGTTGATATTATTGGAATGCCAAAATGGGATCTACTTCTTCTTGCTTTCGGGAGACCACGAATACTCCAGGTTACAAAACAAAATAAATCTGTTTATGTGCCGTCAGTTAGAATGTAAGGATGTTTAGGAGCACAGCGGGAATTTTATATATTTTTCGTGATAAAATTAAAAATATGATGTTGGGCAGATGAATTGGATCAGTAGGTCTGAGATCTATCCATCTATTCATCCTCGATTTGGGTGGCAACAGTGGATTAGGCGTACTAAGTAATTAACTTATTAATAAACAAATCAATGTTTATATACCAAAGAATTCGAAACACATTTTCTACCAATCCAATTAACTTTAGTAATTAGCTTTAACAAATAAACTTTTGATTTATACTATTTTCATACAAATTAACCCACAATTTAAGAATTTTCTTTGTAGATGCCAAGAGGCTGTAGTATAAAAAACGAACTTGTGTAGTGTGTATACAAATTTCTAGTCTAATTATAAAAAATAATTCTTTTCACAATCTTATTAATTATAAATATTCTTTGAAACAAAATTATTTTAAAAATTTACAAAAGCTTTTGTTCAACTTTAGAAAGCTTTTAAAGGTTAGATTACAAGCTATCATTATTTAAACGTGAGTAAGATTTATAATGTTAGATATGTCACTCTCGTGGCAGAGAAAGCAGCGTACTTGCTCTGTTATTCCGAGAGTCTCGTATTCCATTCCCGGAGTGGTGACTAAACATCAATCTCGATTTGGTGCTTTTAATATGTAAGTGTATGTAACAGCCTAGACAAATGCAGTAGAAATATACGAATGAAAGTTTTTTTTCTCCCCGCGTTGAGTACAAATGTCGGCTAACATTAAACACCCGCCAACACAATTTATAAAAATACAAAAAACCGCTTTATTATAATTTATTTCAATTAATTTATGATTAAATAAAATCACGCAAATTATAGTTCAATTATATTTTGTCACAAAAAAAAATGTTTGGAAAATCAAATAATTCGTTCACGTTTATTTAATTTTATTTACACACATTTTCCACCCACCCATCCCACTTTTAATAATTAAAATTGATTTTTTATTTTACTATGTGTACGCAATTTTCTACGTTTTATCGACTTGAAATATAACACGTTGTCCAAAAAAATATAGACCGACCGGAAATTATAGCATCTTAGCACGATTGTCAAAGTGGTTAAATTGAACCATGAAGCGGATCAGTGCTGATTCTACTACGTGTGTATATATGTGTATCGATTTCGTGGTGTACATATACTCGTACAAATAACACCTTATGCACAAGTCTATTTGTGAATTTAATTATCATAATTTATTTTCTCATCGTCTATGTACTCTTGCAAGTATAAGCTTTTAGGAAAAAGCTTTCATGAATAATTTATTATTCTTACCATTTTACAAATAAGAACAGAAATTAGTTTTTATACACGAAACAATTCTATATTTGAAGACACTGAGACGTTAACCCGATATGAGAAAAAACACTGTACATTGAACGCTTACATATACGAGTATGCAACCGATAACAATTAAGACCGAGAGAAGCGGAAACTTGTAGATTTAAATGATTGAATACGGAAACGAATTATTTTTCTTCAACAGACCTTTTTGAAAATGTAATTTTCATTATGTATAAATGAAAATACATTATTCATTTGGAAAATATTTACATTTTTATGTGTAAGGATAAAGAACGATCGATTCCTCTTCCATATACATAAATACATTTTTATTGTGGTACTCTGTATGTCGAGTATGTCGAAATAATTGGATTTGGTTATAGAGCTGCAAAGACGATCCCCCTTATATCCTTATTCAAATATAGCCCGCAAGAACTCTATTAAACGTGGATTTACACCATAAATGTATGTTCAATCGATGTTCGTATAACAAACAGTAATGAGGCATCATTTGACACAAGTGTAACATAATAATGTGATATGATCATAAACCATGACCTATGTGTGACTCTTTATTATTGTACTTTATGAAAATTAAAAGATTTGTTTGGCATTCCTAGATATTTGAGGGAGAGCGATAACCTATTGATTAAGTCGTAAGTTCAAACTTATGACCGATCGAGGATATCGAGAGTTTTGCATGACCATTTGGACATCGCATCGATATTACAACTAAAGTGGTTAATACTTCCCTTGCTACGTCTGCTAACTATATTTATCCAACTATTATTCCATACAATTAACAGACTGATAAAGGTTAATATTCAAGCAGAGTAGGGCCAAATTTATTTTCCCTATTATGGGCAGTGGCTACATATTTTATTGACTCCCAAAAAATAAAAGTATAGTAGATAACTCATACAGGATGGTGCAAAAGTCCTACGACCATTTTAATTGCGTTCCATCTAAGTTATGTGAAGTTTAGCTCAGTTTTGCTTTAACCATTGTGTTCGGTAGTAGACGCCCCAATTTTATAATGAATAAATATACGCCACAAGAACGAGCAGAAATAGCAACACTCAGCCGAAATTGTGTCAAAAATATCCTAATCGTCAAGTGCCTCACAAAACCACAATTCATCGTTTACTTGCGAATTTTCGACAGTATGGTACGACAGCAGACATACCCCGTTCTAAAAGACAATGGACGTCTATTATCGCTGAAAATGTGGCTCTGGTATAGTGTTGCAAAGTGTTTAGAAACATCAATTCGGAGACGTGGTTCCCAACACATTTCTGCACGTAGTTTAAGGCGAATTTTGAAAACTGATTTGAAAATGTTCCAGTACAAAATTCAAGTAGTCCAAAAATTGCTACTGAGTGATCCTGCAGGATCAACGAGCTGACTACAGTAATGCATTTCTATAAGGCTGTCTGGCGAAATTGAAGATTTTTCGTCTTAATTGATAATGAGCGATGAAATCAAAGTTTATCTCAGTGGCCACGTCAATAAACCAGAATGTCATCAAAAATGCCTAAAAAAAGCTAAAAGTTGCATAGTGAATCGCGGTCACCATTTAGCCGATATAATTTTTCAATCATAACGAAAAAAAAATGTAAGGACCAGATAAACTTATCTTTTCTTTGAACAAAGTTATAGGCAATCAAAAGGGTAGCGGTACATTTGCCCCACCCTGTATTAGCTATAGAGAAACCTATACTTCACTTCTACGTTGGAATTTGGAAAATTCAAATTAAAATCAGTTGAGATGGATAAATGTAATTTGAATATCAAGTTGTATGTTTTGGTCTCCAGTATTCCTCCCGTTCACTTTGTGATCCACTTTTTGTGAGGGTCACCAAAAATGCTGATCCGGGAGGTGCAAAATCCCATATCTGTACTGTATATCATCCTAATTATTTTTTCAATAAGATATATATAAACATTTTTGAGTCGAAGCTTTCGGTTTGATGTTTATGTCGTCATCCATAAAATTGCAACGTATTTCACTTGGCAACCGATATGACATGGAGTTCGTTCAAGCAGTATATATGTAAATCCATGAATGATTCAACTCTTCTTGTTTTGAATAGACCAGTATGATGTTATATTGTCTTTTGAAAGCTGTTTGAATTGGTTTGGTTATATTGAAAGCCCACATAGTATCAATGATTCTCGTGGTTAATCTTTATAAATTTTGGCATGGTTCGGACTAATACGTAGAATCGTTTCAACCTTATATCACAGATAAGTGCCTAGCAAAAGGAAGTCATCAATTAAGTAAATCGTAAAAGTGATACTGGTTCTCCAAACTTATATCAACAGCTTTGGATGTTACTTATTCAAACTATCCATCTCTCTTCCACAGTGACAATATTATATGCCGCTGTTGGTTCAAAATTGCACAACGACTTATTATTATCTCAATGACCTTGACATTTTTAAAAGGACTGGTAAAATAAGAAGTTTCACAAAATAAAACTCGTATTGTGCAAAATCGAGAAATATTCAAATTAGCTGATGTCGGAAGCTCAACGAATCATCGAGTATAGCGATTTGTCGTTTAAAATTGATTGAAAGATTCTTCTCGATATAAATTTAAATATTTTCGATTTCAATTCATTTTTATCGTTATGTCAAATCGATTTTGTTTAGATTTTTTTTTATCGTATATCTCACTCGTATACGAAGAATATTGGTTCACACATACACAAACTAAAAGGATATTATATCGAATATCTATTTTTATCCACACCATAAATAAATCGAAGTATCTCTTTAAGGATTTATTGAGATGATTATTTCTATCAATATATATTGTGTATGGGTTATGTACATGTGTGTATGTGGTATAAGGTTAAATAGGTTGAAATATAAATAAAACTATACACGACTGATTATATATTTGAGCTTTCGTGATTAATTTATATATATATATATAAGACATCAACACTCGCCATATTGAAAGTTTGTTCCATCTAAACCGCTGAATTATACTAACTTCAAGTTTATTTCGATCGGAATCCTATTTACTATGCGACAAACTTTTAAATTGATAAAAAAGCTTTGACCAAACTATTTACACGATAATCATTTTGTCTTTCTTTTCGGGTGTTATAAATACTATGTCACCCCAAATACACATACGGACGGTCAGCATAAAGGTTTAAAGAATGTTATTTGGTTCTTAGATTTTACCTGCCCAAAATTTGTCGATTGAAACTTTTGTCACAATATAGTGAGCAACGATGAATTGTGTCACTAACAAAGTTATCTACTATATACAGTGATTGATTTATGGATATTTATTGAATATGGAAGTATGTTTCGAGTTTAATTATGTCATTGTTTGATTTGGGTATAGCTGTGTACATAATAGATTTTGGGCACTTGACTATTTTATAGTGTATAATATAACAATATCGATGTTTATGTCTTGGGTTGATTTTTAGGATTATAACGATCATATGGCTAACATATTGAGACATATATAACTGCTTTAAGGTATTATTATGACCTATCGGTTAATATATTGGTTTAGGTTTAGTTATAACGGATGTCCAACCTCGAGGTATAGACAATTTCGGAAGCCATCCGTGTGCCTTCATCCATGGATGTGAAGGAGTAGTTTACATTAAAAGCTTTCTACTTCTAGATAGAATACATCAGCTAGAAACGTCAGATTATTGGTAATAATTTCCTTAAGTACGTTCCTAACCAACTGATATATAAAGGTTGATGGTAAAAAGATAATGTTTTAATGTTGGTAGGAAAATTTTAACGATCTAAGTATTATCAAAGAAAGGTGACGGTTACAGCCTTTGAATTTCAAATTTCATGACTAATAAAGCACATGGCTCGTTTGTTTAGACACATTCTTCGTCCTCTGTACTGTAAAATATCATTGTCGGTTATAAATGACCGCTGAAGCTTTTGCTGATCAAAACTCGGCTCCTTTACGATAATTTTGAGAGTTCGCTTGAAAATTATACCATTATAAGGTCAGTACATAAATATCATGTTATGTATCAACCGATATATGTAGTTCGAGTGCGTTTGGAAAGCTTACTTGATTTGGTTACTTGACCCAGACTCTTTTCGTATATTGAAAGTAAATGTATCATAATATCTTGACAAAATGGCTATTCGAACAAGTTTAAGTCAGTTGTATATATATTAGCTTTCATTTCGCGTATTTGTTTGATTTTTCCACCACCCTTAAGGGATTTACCTTATTGCGTGTCTTATCGTTCTTTTGATGTTTTCTATTCTCATTCACGTTCATTAGTACCAAAGTGTTTTTATATTTTGCTCATATTCGTGTATGTTATATATTACATGTTGTTCAGCAGGAGAATACACTTCACGGGATAGGGAACAGAAGAGATAAATCACAGTTGAAATTTTAATCTTGTTGAATATTGGTATCATATGTATACAAGTATTTTACTGTTTTATGCTTTTTCAAGCTTTTGTTATTTATTTATGTTTTTGTTTGAATTTATTTATTTAATAAAAGAGTATACAGTAGATAAAAGAAGTACTATATTGTATTATGGGCCCGACTCTTATGGTGTCCTGAATATTTCCAAAAAATTTTGGCAGTGGATTAATATGTTGTTGGAGGAATGAATTATGGTAAAAGAGGTGCAGTGAACATTCACAGTTATTACATTCTACGTTATTCTGGGTAACTGAAAAATATTTCCGTGTACATACTGTCAATAAATGTGTTGTAGTTAAAAATTGTTGATTTTGATTGGTTTTTATATATACAGCTACGAAGTTGGTCATAGTAAGAAAAATAGGTAAAAGTTATTTGTGTGTCAAAAAAAGTGCTTTCAAAAAGCTTAGAGTTAAATTATTAACAGTATCATTTCATACTCCCTTGAATATACCCGCTTTTTCAGAATCATCTCCAGAAGCATTGTACCTTATACGGCATTGTTTCCCGCAGCTGAGATCGGTAGACGAAACGGCCGTAGGTGATCAGATGCACTTTTAGAGACCTATACCTCGTACCTATTTTCCAGCTTTTTGGAAATAACGGAGAAAAATGTTAACAGAACTTGACATAAAAATTGCATGCACGAAGTTTTATATCAGCAAGATTTAACTTAGCAGATGATGACGGAATCAGACATTATAATATGGAACGGGCAATCACTTGACATAACCGATGTTCCTTATAGGCTTTTTATGTATATTTTGAGAGTTTTCGTTCCAATGATTTGGGTATGTGCTATAATACACCTTCGAGAAAAGTTAATTTCAATACACAGAGCAAAGTGTTTTTAAACCGAGTAAAGCAGAAATAAATAAGTACTCTGGGGAACTCTGGAGCATTTAAGTTCAGATATTAATTTTAGAAATAGAAGTCATTGCTCCGTTTAGATTATCCAGTGACATATGTTATGCCATGAGTAAAAAAAAATGCCATGACTAAAAGCTCTATATGTTCTAAAACTCTAGATATCATAAAGCTTTTGCCACGTAGGTCATAGAGATTATCCTAAATCGAGAGAGCTATATTTTACACAAAACAGCTTTTATTTTTCATACGTATAATTTTTTTTTTGAAACCCATAAAAAGCTTCCAAAGTTTGTCTTTTAACTAAGACAATCAACAACATTACTTAATTAACAATATATATGTACAGTGTTAAATACTTAGGCAACGATATTAATTTATATAATACAATAATTAAACATCTTAAAGAAAAGTTGAAAATAACTTTGTTTCATAAATCGATTAAAATGACCGAACAAAGAAGCTTTTGATGAAATATATTTTCTTTGAAAATAATTTAAGTATATAAGATAAATTTTTCGGATATTTGATTCAATACATATTTTGTAGCGATTAGACAGCATTAGACAATTATTTTATAACACTCTCTCGCATACACATATAGAGCTTATCCATGTATTAAGCACAGTTGATTCGATTTATTAAATTCATGCTAACCATAAAAGCTTCGTGTTCGTATTGATCCAATTATATACTTATATATTTTTTTTTATGTGACAGCACATATTGTACATACATAATGAATTATGTTTTATGATTATATAGAGGTTATAGATTATGATTAGCGATACACAGATGATTCGATTTATTACACATTTCGAAACAACTTTATCGATCAAAATTAGGCAAAAAAGAAAGTTTTATTTTAATTTTGACACTTTGCTATCCATCATCGATTCGTGTACGGAGGATAACAATGTCTGCATGAGTTAATATATATTTATTGTACAAACGAATTGATTGATATGTTGGTTCATATAAGGAACGTGGAAAATACTTGTATATAGGTCAAAAACACTGTAGCGATAGGGTATTAGGTTCATTACTAGTATGTGTATGGATGTGTGTGTATTCGATATAAAAATCAATTAAAGCTTTTCATTTTCTACCCCTACAACGTTATTTGTGCCTGCCTTAATAGGATACATGTATTATGTATTTTAGTAAATCATTCATTTCATGCGTGCTAATGAGCTTATTTACTTGTTTATTATTGTTACGATTTATATTTTTTTTAGTTAAGTTTAGTTACTAAAATTCATATAGTTTGTTGTTGTCCGGTGTTTTATTTGTAAATTTGGTATATTTTCATGACTAATTTTTGTGCTATGCGTTAAACAAAAGTCTGAATTATTCGCTATTTATGTACATCAGGGTGGGTGTATTGCACAAACAGTATTCGGATCATACTTTCTGTAGCTGGGTGGCACTTTTATTTTCAAATTCAAAGAATAAACAGTGATTTTGTTTTTTCAAGAAGGATCTTCCCATCTAATTCGAGGTTATATTCGAAATTGGTTTTTCATTATGAAAAGCTCAGCTTATATATTTCTTGAAATCGTATAGATTTCATTAAGATGCAATTGACTGACCAAATAAACTGAGCTTTTGGACAGTAACATTTCCTGGCCATCAGTGATCCTCGGGCTAAGCTAACGTTGTTAATTAAACACTTCATGGTTATGTATACCAGTGCACAATTTCATCATCAGCTAAATACCTGATTCAAGAGTAATGTCGTAAGTTGCGAAGAATATGTTTCAAAATGTATGAAATTTCCAAAATGAGAGCTGTGAAGACGAGTCGCTAGCCCAATAGATAATTGATAGAATAAGAGATTTAAAATTCAATAAAGTAATTTTATATGGTTGTATGACGTTAGACGAATTGAGGGTAAACTTGCAATGATAACGAATCTAAAAGTCGTCCAAGTAAAAGTTACCAACGCGACCTGCTTCAAATGTAAGGGTTTATGGCATATAGCGCCACACTGTCCAGATACTGCTCTTAACATAAAAAATGAGAAATTGCATACGTTGGTTATTATAAGGACCAATATATATAAGGACGTTATGATTTCGAATAAAACCGTGAATGCACTTATCAACATGGGAAGTGATATTACATTAGTGACAAAATGTTTATATACAAAACGAAAACGAACAGAATTATCCAAAACAGAATCGAAATGGTTAATGATGTTTAAGATAAATGAAACCGATGCCTTACAAATGCATCCAAAATATGACGTGGTTGTGGAGGAGATTAAACTATAATCCTAAAAAAAATGGTACAGAGATTAAAGCAGAAAGTACATTAGAAGACGATACTGCTATATAACAAGATCCTAGAAGATTGGCGCCACTGACAAAGGAAATATCGGGTTTTTCAATAAGAGCACATCAACTTTTTTTTTTAATAAAACACAAACTGTTCGACTTTTGAACTAACTTTTTTTTATTAAAGAATTTGAACATATACATGACCACCGCGTGCACGTTTTACGAAGTCCAATCTTTGAACCCGATTTTCGACGACTCTTTCGCATAAATCGGTCGAAATTCCAGCAATTTCACGTTCAATATTGGCTCTGAGCTCTTACAACGTCGCCGGCTATATTGGCATAGACCAATGACTTCACATAACCCCAAAGAAATTAATATAGAGGTGTCAAATCACACGAGCGCGGAGGCCACTGGACGGGCCTATTTCGCGAAATAACACGCTCATCGAACTAAGCATGTGGCCCCGTCCTGTTGAAACCACGTGTCGTCCAAGTTCATTCCATTCAATTGCGGCCAAAAAAAATCGTTTATCATATCGCGGTATCGATTTCCATTAACAGTAACGTGGCGACCGTTACTGTTAATGGAAAAATGAAATGGTCGTCGATGAAAAAATATGGCCCAATGACGCCGCCGGCATGTAATCCGCACCAAACAGTGACTTTTTCGGGATGCAACGGTGCCTCATGAATCACGTGTGGATTGCTTCTTGCCCAGTAACGCATATTTTGCTTGTTGCCATATCCGTTTAGCCAAAAGTGGGCCTCATCGCTGAAGATGATTTTCGGTGAAAATCTGCATCATTTTCGATTTGCTCTTGAGCCCAATTCACGTATCGCCGTCGCTTCAAATGGTCAAACGGTTTTAGTTGTTGAGTCAGCTTGATCTTTAACGGATGTAGGCCAAGATTTTTACGTAAAATTCGCCATAATGATGTTATAGAAAGGCCCAATTGTTGTGAACATCGTGTGAGCGACACATTCTCGTCTTCTTAAACTGAAGCCCTGGCGACTGCGATGTTTTCAACACTTCGAGGGCACCGGAACATTATGTAGCGAAAACGTAGACTCAAATTTTGCCAGTATACGGTCGATTGTCGAACGGCTTGTTAAATGTAATGACCGTAAAATGGCCGTAATGCTCTTAAAGTAGCAGCAACAGAACAATTTTTTTGATAAAAAAAAGTTGCACGATTTGCAATCGCTGTTCACGTGTGTAGCATTCCATGATGAAATGTATACAATTGAAGTTTCCAAATGACAAAAGAACAATAAAAAATATGGCGCCCTTCGCCGTCCTTATCGAAAAAAAGTTGAAGCGCACCTATTGAAACACCCTGTAGTTGCACTTCAAATTAAAGAATGTTTAAGTGATTGGGTTACACGTAAATCTTATTCCGAGTATGCCAGTCCAAGTTTAATTGTGAAAAAGAAGAATGGAGCTTTGGGATTGCGAGTAGACCACAGAAAATTGAATTTAAAAATTGTGTGGGACCGGTGTCCAATGCAGCTGTGCAGTAGTTGAGACAAATTTAAAAAGCGAAAAAATTGGAGAAAATGTCAATTCATGGTCTCGTCAGTAGAGTATTTGGGTTACATTATTGAGAATGGTAAAATAATGCTGTCGATATAAAAGTGAAAGCTGTTAAACATTTTCTAGAACCGCAAACCAGTAAGCAGGTTCAGAGTTTGGACCAGTGTTGCATTTATATTGAAAAGATGTTGCGATATTGATGCAGAAATTTAACTTCAACGGCAGAAGAATATTATCATAGGTCCTGTCGATAATAGAAGTAGTAAAAAAATTTCAAGCTAATTTATTGGGAATTAAGTTTGTAATAGTAACAGATTGCAAATCTTTTAAGATGAATAAAAAGGACTTTGTAACTAGAGTCGGTCGTATTACTTGAAGAGAATATTTATGAGATTGAACATCGCAGTGGTAATAAAATGAGTGATGTGGATGATATGAGCCGTAATTCTTCAGATAATAGAGGATAAAGAAAGCTCAGATGGATGACGACAATAGCAAGACTTTTACTGAAATGAAACTTATAGGTATATATCTGACTAAATCGTGAACAACTAAGGAAGCCATAGAAAAGTGGCAAATCCAACAGAAAGACCTTGCTTTACTTCTAGTGATTTTACAAATTATTGTCAAGACGAAAATATAAAACTGCATTTGATAACGACGGGAGTTCCTAGAAGTAATAGACAGGTTGGAAATATTCACAAGACGATAATTAATGTTTTAACCAAACTAACAACAGACGGAACCGCGAACTGGTATAAACATATCAGTAATGTACAAAGATGTTTGAATAGTACCTACCATCGCAGCATTGGATCCATTTGAAGGTTTAATCGAAAAACCTATGAGACGGAAAGAAGATCTTGAAATAACGAAATTATTGGAAGAGAGATATTCAATTTTCTTAGGTCAGCGACACGTTGTGAGGGCTTCACAATCAAACCTCCACTTTAGCTCAGGTCTTAAATAATTGCCGGATTATGTTGGACCCTATCGAGGTGTTAAAGTAAAAAGATCGACAGGTACGATGTTGAGAAGGTCGGAAATCACGGAGAGCCTAACCGAACATGAACATTTACTGATTTTATGAGGCAATGGAAAGACCACTCGAGGCCTATGGTAATGTCAGCAAAGGCATGTAATTCTCTATGTTATATTAACGAATGTCTCATGTTAATCCAACCAAATATGCAAAATATCAATAATATTGATTAAATGCAAGAAACCATCAAACTGCTTTTATGTGAACAGGTGTTTTGATATACTAATACCTTTACCTTCTTTACCTTGAGTGATCATGAACTAAAGATAAATAAGCAATTCCAACATTAGGTTCAACTTTTTTTAAACCAAATAAAAATCTGAATCTATTTCCAAATCCATCTCCTATGGAAAAACGGACACAACACTTTTACGTGATATCGATTTTTTTACGATATACCAACTTAGTTTATTATTGCTTATATATAGGTTCTGAATTCTTTCCACTTATATATGTATATATTTTCACTTACCTCAAGCAATGGTGTCATTTAGGATTTAGTGAACTCTTTTTATTAAACCAATATTGTATTTTTTGTTGGTGTATTTATATATACTAGACGATGTCTATGGTTATATACTTAGAAGAGAATACATTTACCGAAGAAAGTTTAAGCAGATAAAAAAGTTAATTATTTTGTCAAGAAGAGGTGTTGGTCGGGAGAACGTTACATAACAAGGATTGTGAACCTATATATAACTATCAATATCAGTGTGTAGTGTTAAGGATATTCTTATTAGTATATTCAATTATGTATACGATAACGAGATTGGAGTCTCGTTCGAATGTGTAGTATTTTTAAGATGTTATTTTTCAGAATCGAGTACATAACGAAGAATCTTATCATATTTCTCTATACAAAATGAATCTGAACAAATAATGAAGCATGAACACTTATAATGTTCATCCATCCGTAATACAATATATAGGTATCAAACACAAAAAACAATTGAAGTTCTAACAAATTATATTTCATAAACTTAAAAGCTCTACACCTTACTATATTCACACATTAATTAGAAGATTTTTAATTATCTTATATCTCTACAAATATCTAACCTATATACATACAGAGATACATAATATGCGAAATCTTTCTTTAAAATTATTCACGGCGTAAACATATAACATTTCTATACCTCCTAGAGGTGTAATTGAAAAAAACATTTCTCACATTACCGTTGAAATGAAAATCATAAAATTTTTTAAATGAATATTCGTCTCTGAAGACGCTCATACTATAAAAATATTCGTTTACTTTTGTAATAATTTAAAGGGTTACGGAATGACGAACAAAGTATACAATATTAAGTTTTTCTACCTGTGCTTAAGTTATTAAAATTAAATTTAATTTTTTCTTATGCGAAGATTAAAGGTACAATTGAAGAATTGTACAAAGTTTTCTTTTTATTATTTATCATCTTACGTACAAATAATATAAAACTGTTACTTTACTGGTATATATACTGTATACAACCATTCCTCGATTAGCATGGTAGTCAAGAGCACGTCTTCGTTTGACACAACGTTGAAATATTCGATCACCAAAATATGAAATTGGGGCGAATGTCTTAGATTCATACTATTCGATTCGCTTGAATGGTTATGCTGGGAATGGATACAAAGGTAATGTTTCCAATTCCGATATTCTTAGAATTCATTATACACAGTATATTGTACAACCAATCAAGATTCTTGCTTAGAATATATACTTTCCTCGAGTAACACGGTCCAACCGAACCAATCTGATCTCTGGGCTTATTATTACGATACATCTTGTCCTCAAACCCTGCCCTCAGTTAGTCAAACGCATAGAGCTACCGTGTAAATCGAGGAATGAAAAAATATACATATATAAAACCCTCATTACATTTTTGTTGCTGCTGTTCTATTGAAATCCAGACAAATGATAATTAATTAATTTTTTTGTTTCGTTTACTTTTTTTTACCTAAGACTTTTGCAAGAAGATGAAAATTATAAGATTTTTCTTATTTTATTTATTCTTTTATAAACGTTTATATGTATACATATCTGTCTCATCTCTACTCGTATAGTCGTATATAAGAAATAATTATCTTCCGTTTTTATTCATTCTGTAGCAAAGTGGATTCTTATTTCGATTCATTGTACATATCTTAAAAAGAGTTTTGTAAAGGTATGTAATTCGATTTAGTTGTTACAATAATGTTTATTTATGTAATGGTAATTCTTTTGAATCGATTGGAGAACAGGATACTTATATAGCTACTCACAAATTCTTAAAGAGGATAAGTTTATATAAATTAAGTAGAAAGAAATTGTAATTGTTGACTTAATGTATTTCATCAGTCCAGTGACTCATGAAATGACTCATGTTCCTTATACTCCTAGTTCTGGCAACTGTCGTTTGAGATGTAGCAGCATGAGCTTTTCTCCTGAAATACTCTACCGCTAAAAGCTTATCTCTGCAGCGAATTTATTATATATATTTTTTATATATTATTTAGTTATATATATATATATATATATATATATATATATATATATATATATATATATATATATATATATATATATATCGGGCAACAGTGAAACAGTTGAAGCAACGCCTCAAGACTACATATCGCAAAGCAAACCATGATTTTATACTTCACTCCAAGTCTCTAAGCTGGCTTAATTGCAAATACAGCCCTAACACGTGATTCATAATAATCATCTCAAGTAACAATCTTGTTAAGTGTATCAACGTATAATATTCATAATTTTCCAATTATATTTGCATCTGCCATAATGACCAATTTCCCCCTTTCATAATAATTGGTCATATACCCCATATACTCGTCATGTGAAGGTCGAGAAGAAATGTTATCCTTAATTTTTTCACTTTTAATCCCTTCTGTATAATTTAACATTCAGTGAAAGATTAAATATTTAAATATCTTATTTTAATGTTATGTTTATTTTCCGAATAAAAAAAGTTCCGAAATGTGTTTTCAGTTTTTCAGCATATACATACACTCGTACACAAGTATTAATATTGTATGCTCTATATCCTTTATAATAAGATATCGGGACGGACAACGATACAAAGAAACATTTTATGTTTTTAGATCTTGCTCAATTATATACATACGAATATGTATACTGTGTAATGTTTCAATTGGGCAAATAAGATATACAAATTACGTATCATATACGTACAAGTGTATCCTAAAACAGTTGTGTATACGTTGTTGTTGATTTTATTGTAATTAGAAGGCAAAACTTAAAGCTCCAAGAACATTAGTTTTGAATAAATTATTTAATTTGTACGGATTTGAATTACAAATATTTGCTGTTTGTGTTTTCATGGTGTAATTTAATAAGTCCAATTTGGCAAATAGTGTGTTACGCCGTTTAAGTTTATATCCGATGTGTTTTGACGGATAAACATATTCAAAGATAGATAGCAAAGATAATAAAATCAATTAGAACCCGATTTTCTAGTTTGACGTTTAATTTTAGGTTAGAATTAAGCTTTTGCTATTGAAATACTATCGAAAAGCGTAAGATTTTTTCAAAACACAGTGAATAATCAAAAATCACCTTTTATAACACTTTATAACATTTAACTAACACTGATTTAAGCTTATTTATAATATGATACCGCGTTATAAACTAATTATATTAATATAACCTATATTTATTAGTGTCAAATTTATTCTTAATGGTTATTTAAGTTATATAACACGGTTATAACAAAACAATGTTTTAGTTATAACAATGTTTTATGCTCCAAAAATTGTTATTTAACAATTTGAAACAAAATAATTGCAAACAAGAAATTATCTTTGATGAAACTAAATGGCATTTAAATAACACCAATTGAAGCTTTTTTTTATATAATACTGATATAACGCATCAAATAAAATAATATAACCTGAATCAATTAAACTTGAGGTGATTATAAATTGTTGTTAAAGACCATAATGTAAAAAGGTAATACCAAAACAATGTTATTTGCTATGTCCAATTTGGCAAATAGTTTTTTACACCGTTCAAGTTTATATCCGATGTGTTTTGACATAACTACATATTCAAAAAAGATAGAAAAGATAGTTACAGCAATTAAAAGCCGATTTTTAGTGTGTTGTTTTATTTTGAGTGAGAATTAAACTTTCACTAGCTAAATATTATCGGTAATAAACTGATTTCATAATTACTGAAAACAAAAAATCCTGTTATAATACTATGTAACAGTAAGCTTACAAAAATTTGATGATATATTTATTTATGATTTACTGCGTTAAATTTATTAAACGTGAATTGATTATAAATTTTTATTTAAGCTTAAAACACGGTAATAACATAACAATATTATTATTATAACAATATTAAATGCTTCAAAAACTATTATTTGAACAACTTGATCGAAATTAAATGATTGAACCAATAAATCACATTTTATAACGCTATATAATAGTTCTCTAACACAAATTTAAGCTTATTTATTATAGAATACCACGTTATAAATAAAATAAAAGGACATAACCTTAATTGATTAAATGTAAAGTGAAACTTAATTATTATTTATGTAATATGGCATGGTAATAACATAATAATGTTTTCGTTATAACAATGTTATATGCTTCAAAAATGTTATTTGTTCAGTATTATGACTAAAATATATTTTACAAAATAACTTACTGGTTTAAGGTCCTGTCATTCGATCCCGATTGACTTTGTGGGTTATCGTGCCGCCGCTCCTTATGCACAATCCCCATTAATTTCATCCACGGGTTATTCGCATTGCCATGCGAGCCCATACCACCACTTTGCCACATAGTCATCTTGACTAAATATTTTTTTTTATATCCGTTTCACTTATAAACCCAAAATAATTAATTTGTTTAATTGTAATTTTTAATTTAAATTGTTTTTATATTTTTAATTAGTATTTCAATTTATTATTATAATAATTGTTATATGTTATTTTATTTTATAATCCAGTAAAATCGTTTTTTGTTTGTTTTATTTTATTATTATGTTAATTATAATTAGTTTGTTGTTTTATCGCGCGACAAAATAATCACATAATTAAATTGGTATTATTTATTTTGATTTTATTTTTACGTTTTTTTAATTTTTTCATATTGTGTGTATTTATATTATAAATTAATTATGTTTGCGGTTTTTATTTTAAATTTTTAAATCATTTGTTTGTTTAAACAAAACGAACAAATAAAATTTTATTTTAGAAAAAATTTATTAATAAATTTTAAAAATATATTATACTTAATAAATATTACAAATTTTTTATTATTATAATTATTAGAAACCATTTTTGATTTAAATTATTATTTATTTGAAGCTTGTTTACGATATTTTTAAATTTTAATTTTAATATAAAATTAAAATGACATTATTTTTGGTTTTGGTTTGGTTGATGTATTCGATTTTGTGTATTAATAATTTATGATTATTTTTATTTTATTAATTTTTAAAAACACAAAAATTTATGAATAAAATATTATATTTCCGAGATTATTTTTATTATGTTTTAATTTAAAATTTAAAGCTTTTCCGCGTTTATTTAATATAAATTATGTTATTAAATTGTTAAATATAATTATTATTGTTTTAGAATTTTTTACTATTATATTTATTTATTTATATTATTTGATATATAATAATTTTAAAAATTATTTAATTTTAGTATTGTTTTATTATATTTAATAAAAAAATTAATTTAACTACTTATATTACAAATTAATTTATTTAAATAAATTATTTTTAATATAAATATATTTTTGGAGCAAATTTTTATTTTATTATACTTATTATTCCTTTATTATTTGAATTTGATATATTTTAAAAACAAAATTAAATAATTTAAAAAAAATTATTTTATTATTTATTAAATATATTAGCTAAAAAAATCACAACTTTTGTTTTGTTAAATTTAATAATTTTAATAATTTATATTTTATTGAATTATATTTTGGAAAAATATTTATTGTAATGTATATTAATTATTAAATTGATTGGATAATTTTTATTTGTTGTTTTATGTGTTTGGTTGGATGGTTGGTAGATTGTTGTATTCCAATCCTCATTCCTGCAAGAGAGTAAAGGATTTAATGTTAGATTGTAAATAAAAAACCAAAATATATTAATAATAAGAATTTGCAAATCATTAAAAAAAATATTTTTACGTCTGGTTACTCATATCGCACGGTTAGTGGACAGTCCATTTTTAACAAAAGTGATGAAGTCTAATAATAGGTTGGCACATAAGTTGGTAAAAATGACTATCAGTTATAGCACATTGTCCAACTAGAGAATTTCATTGGTCTTATGGAATGTAAGACCATGCCCGAATATATTTAGTAAGCACAATTATGTAGTTACTCTACCGAAAATTGTGATAACAAAATTTCGTAATATAAGATGAGCATCATCCGACATTATAATATTTCCCATGATTTGAATAAACAAAAACGTATAATAGAGAAATTTTAAAGATGGTATTTTTATATATACACACGCACACAAAACAAAGCAGAGCTTGTTATCTAAAATTATCCCTAAAAATAAATCCTAAATCGTTATTTGTTTTGAGAATAATATGATGCGGGAAATTGTGTTATGGTTAAATTATAAGATGATTTGAATATTCTTTATCTAGAAACAATTTTAGGTTTGTATACAATAAAAACCAGAATTCTTAGTCCTTTATATATACGTATATAGTACGAGTATATGGCTATTATACAGAAATATATAGGTTATCCGAATTTGGCCAAATAACTATAAAATCGTATCGAGATAATCTAAATAACTCAATTCCACTAATCAGTTTAAATTAAGATAAGCACGTTTTTTGTTTAATTCATTCATAATCACGCACACCAAATTATATCGATCGATCATAACGTTGTTATTTACGATATCTATACAAAGTACGAAAAAATCGAAATTAAACTCGAGAAACGTAACGTAGGGAGATTAAATTTTTACGAGTAAAAAAGCACAAAAGCTATATACCTTCACCCTCAAAGTACAAAACCACTAAAATAAACGGATATACAAAAAAAACTCCACCTACCCCTCACAAAAATGTAAGAAGTATTACAGAAAATGTAAATTATGTTTACAGTCCTTGTGTAGACTTGTAACAATGCTATATATGTGGTTATAGCCGACCGAATGGTTCCTATATACCGTGTACTGATACAAGGTATCAAGAAAATGTTACCTGAAATCTTTAAACTAAAACCACCTTGGGCCTAACAATGAATAATGATTTAATTATATTCTTCGACCGGTAAAATATTTCATTACGACAGTATGACGACACCCTGTATAGAAGAGATATACTATACAAGAAGAGGATAATTTATTCATTTAATTATTTTCATTTTTATTTTACTTTGAATGGATAACAATTTTAATTTTTATTATACGATTAAAAAGCTCAAGAAACGTAAATTGATCTTTCATGTCTTCGACATTGTGTGTATGTTTGTGTGCCTGTGTGACTGAATGATAAATTAAAAAATAATTGGTTTTGTCATTTTAATTGAATTCTTTGGCGTTCTGCTTCCCGTTTATTATTTATTTTATGTTGGTGGTGTATGACATCTAAAGATTTTACAAATTTAATTTTAAGCTCTAGCGGATGATTAAACGTATATTTAACTTTTTCTATAGATGAAGCAGAGCGTTGTTCATTGAGAAAAAAGAGGAGGGGAGGTTCTAGTGTCCCTAACTAGTGTTCTGCACGGTCTAAATAATGAATAACAAAATGGGTAGACATATTGATTTGATTGGATTAAATGGTAACAGAGTGTAAGAGATACTTGATCCACTTGAGTTTAGTGATAACCACACGTTTGAAGGAGTGATGAGATTCAGGAAGTCGAAAAAATGTTCACAACTTAACAGATGGCAAAAAGTTTCTTTTTAACTAAATATAATAAGCTTTTACTTTATATTAAGTTCTAAAACCTAATCTTTCGGAATGCAACTCCAGTCTTGATAATGATATAACATTTTTCATGACTAGATATAAATTCACTGTTTTTTCCTTTTGCTGTGGCATCATCAGTACACATTATATGCTGCCGTTTGGCCCAAGAGACAACCACTAGGTATTACTTCACGAGACGAATTCAACTATATAAATAAGTGTCTCCTATCGGGTAGAATAAGGTTTCTCACTTAATAATTTAACTGTAATTTTTTCCAATACATATAAGAGTTGTAACTTTTGCTCTTCCGATTTGTCTAGTTCCTCTCGTATTTGGCAATATACGTGATAATATACGTGACTCTTCTTGTTATTTCGCTGGAGATCATGATATGTGTCTTAAACATTAAATCAAGTTCAGTATTGAAACACAGTGCAATTCTTAGTCATGGCAACTTGATGATAATCTAGGATGGAAATCAAAACCTGACCTTACGGAGTACAACTCTGGTCTTAATGTAAACGTATTTCATGACATAAATAAACACTGTTTTTTTTGTGAAGAGGGGGAACATTCAATCGACATCATATGTTGTAGTTACACCCAATGAAAATACCAATAGGAACTTCACGAGACATATTTGGCTTTAAGGATCTCCTATTCGGCTAAGATAAGGCTTCTCACTTAATCTTTGAAAAAATTAAAATTTTCCCTATACATAACAGCGTACATAAGCTAGCTGACAGAGCTCTTCCGCTTATTCCTGTTTCTTTCGTAGACGGAATTAGTCGTGACAATGCTGTATTTACTCATCTTCGGTGGAAGTAATGTGGTGTGTCTTATATATTTAGTCAAGTTTAGTTTACCTAAATTCAATTTAAAGTCACTATATAGAGAACCACTCAACTCGTTAAATGATTTAGTCAGAAATCTAATAAAAGAATAGGAACATTATACTAAATGGTTAATTTCAAATGCATAAGCTTTACAACTGTTTATCTCTTATTGATAAACAAAGCAAAACCCTTAACTGTTATAAACCCATTTCAGTCCAATTCCAGAAGTCATTAATTTTTTTGTGCACTCTTTGTACATGGGCCATGTTGTACCTTCGTTTTTGAAAATGTGGAGATCAAATTTTTTTCAGATTTTCCGTTTCCCAGAAAAGTGATGGTTGTAAAATCAACCATTGACCCATAATGTGTTATAGAAAGTTAAAGAAAATTTTAATTAATTCCAAATAATGAACATAAAAGTACTTCATGTGAATTACAAACAGTATTTCGAAGTAATCTTGAAAAAAATCTTTTTCATGAAAAATGGCGAATCATTCAGTATGCAAATGCACGTTGCACTTAAAACCAACAAAAAAAGTAAGTTTGTGACATAATTTGCAGCGTCCTGCTTTGTGGTCCTGATCGTTAGCGACGACGTGCTCCACAGAGTCATTCGGCAATTTTCGACTTAGCACATCCAGTATCTAGCGTCGACTCCCGAGCCTGAATCCGAAGTAGGTATAAGTTTTCGATCACTTGAACTATGACATTTTTTGGGACATCGCTTTTAATTTGCAATCTTTGACCATTGGGCTGTTTTCGTGTAAGTCTACACCACCCATCCACTTGTGGAATCGTTAGATACTTCTTTTATTGTCGATTGAAACGACGGGCGTTTAACATCGGATCAACGGCATTATGATTATTACACATTGTCACTTCGTAAGCAGCTATCAGTATATCAGGTTTTCTCATTGCGGTTATACCTTTTCATATCTTTAAATAAGCAGTCATATAAGGTTCATACAAAATTGAGAAGATTGGCTTCTCAGAAATTTTGTTATAGATATTAAGAAATCGTATGTTTGGAAGGCAGGAATATAACGTACTCAAGAATTTGGTCTGGCTTAGAATGCGATACAGATCATAGACCATTTAATTGAAAGAAGTGTTAGAATATATTTATGGTTAATCTAAGAATTATTAGTCTGGCATGAACCGTTTCTGACACTTTAGCAAAAAAGTGGTATATTCGAAGCACATAGGCAATCTGTCTGAATATACTATAACGTATACTAACAACTTTTTCTTAGAACGGATTTTTTATCCGGACCTCTTAAAATGTTTACCAATGGGGAACGATACTAAACTGAGTTCAAAATGTTCAAGTAATTTATTATAACATTTAAGTGTAATACGTTGCTATATAAAGAATATAACATACACACACATATACATCCATACATATATACAAAAATTTCCATTCGTTTTCCCTTAATAAATGAAACGTAAAAGTCTTTTCTCTCGGTGTAGGTGTACTGATATATAAAAAGAAAATCCTTATTACAAAATTCTTTTCAAAATCCATATACTAATTTCGAAAAGCACAAGTAAACTTAAAGCTGGTTGTAAAATTAATATTTTTATCTAAGAATGTTAATCATCTTTTTTATAACTCTTACCACGTATATACACAGAAAGAAAAGTTAAATCAATTGATAAATGAATCATTTCCATCATCATCCACATTTTCATTTCGTTCAGCTCATTTTTCAAACGAGAAAATTAATAAATGAAGAGCCAACGAAGAAAAGCTTTTTTTTTGCGTTGTGCTTCCGTTTTTTATTTTACTCTATATAAATTGTTTTGTATTTATGACTTCGTTTTTATATAAGAAATTTATTTCTTTTGTTTTCGTTTCATCCGTTATTTTGCTAATGAATAAGTTAAATACCTATAATGAGGTAACTTAAGAATTTCTACGTCATTTAACATTTCTACAAGGTAAATCAATATTGACAATGTTATGTACATACATACTCGTATGTACAGTATAGTTTTGTATATCGTGCAATCGCTGTAATTTTAGAACGTGTATGTGTATATGTACGTATTATACATAATCCTAATTTTAAATCAACCAAAGATTAAAAGATTAAATATTGTATTTCATGATATGGGATAAAAATAACATGAACAAATACAGTAAATTGTTGTAAAACATGCAAGTGCAATAAGCAAATCCATAAATCAATATTGAAGTGTCAAAGTCATTTTGAAATTGGGTTCCCAGCACAATTCCCTATTGTTCCGTTTGTCGAACATATTTTATATCGTTAGCATATACGTATATAAAAAATTGTAATATTTCAATTTTCTCGTCATAAATTTTCTACGAATGCTAATTTTCGTGCTTTTAATGTTGTGAACACAATAAAAGCACAATTTAATAACCAAAAGCTTTGCACTCTCCCTTTCCTATTTTATTACAATCTATATACATATAATATAGTTATATTTATTATGAATAATTTTCATGGTACAATAAAAACGCCCTTATATCAAAGCTCACATATACGCAAAATAAAAGCTGTGTTGTTGATTGTTTTGATTGTATAAGTGTTTCTATTTTATTATTTGATTCTCGTTTTACCTGTCTAGGTTTTTTAGTATTCGGCTTTTCAATTACATTTACTACTTTTTTATTTTTACCTACAAATAAACCGTAAAAAAGCTTTTAACACCACTATATACTGTGCGGTGTCTCGAATATAGCTTGTACTATGTATATATACGCATGTTATTGCTGCTCAGTGATTTGAATATAATTAAATTTCAATTGTTCATTCAACATTAAGCGATAATAAGAATGTGCGAGGATTGAGAAGGTATAATAGCGGCGATAAATAAATTGCGATAACGTGTTTTTAAGGGGCTTGTTGAAGGTATCAGCATTGCTTTGTGGTTTTGTTTGTTTATAACACAAATTAAATTAAGTAAAAATATTGAATGGTTTCGATACGCATGATTTGCTCAACTTTATGCTAAAATGGGTAAAAGTATAATAATATTGATTCGTTGTTATTCTTGAATGAATATATATTTAGTATTATTTATTATGATGTTTGAAAGCTCATACACCTTGTAATTTAATAATTTACTGCGGTTCATAAAACGATATTAATGTCAAAATTGACATTATAACAATATATTTAAAGATTATGTATAGTAAAATTGATTTTACAAGTTCTGTACTGTGCTCGAACAAAACTTCCCCGAGGTGGAAAACGCAGTTCCATAAAGCTACTACTCTAACATTAAGAACTTTATAGTGTCAGTAATGACAAGGAAAAATTTTGGCCATGTGATAGTAGATCTGGTCTTATGGAACTACGTGAATCGATTTTTGCTCACTATTGACGGTTTTTAAGTCTAAATGTTGAAACAATTGTGTGAAAATCTTGTTTTATTCCAACTGAATCTTATGAAGCACTATGCTATTTCTTCAGTAGCCTTACTTCTCTGTCTCAAAAAAAACAGATTAAGATGCTCCCATTCTGTTGGAGTCTCAAACTCCGTTGCATGGAAATCTAGGTTCTTCGTATATTTTTTTCAACATCATTCGTATATTTCTTTCAGAATCTCTCACTTAAAAGTTGGGATATACCTTATATTCATTATTCATATGTACATTAAAGTTGAAATTACCAAAACATGAAACGATTATTTTAAAACTAATATTAAACCGAATGGTAAATATCTTTTAACATTAGTAGCTTAAGCTTAAAATTTTGGACGCTATTTTGCCCAACAGAGATAAACCATGTGACTATTTCTTAACCGGAATCCTTCAATTGTATGTAAGAGATGTAAATGGAGTTGTTTTGTTATATCCGGGTCTATTGTTCATATTCCAGAGCAGTATGATAAATATTTGAATACTGAATGCAAGATCAATTTCGAAAACTGAACAATATTTTGTTTTTAACGGTCTGCCCCTTATGGACCTATAACAAACTTTATTCTACCTTGTTATCGAGACTATTTGACAATTGCAATGATTTTGGCCATGGATGGTTAAGTAATGGTCTCGAAATCAGAATCCGAAATGGTTACTCAACCTATGTTAATATTCTATTGTAAAATTATACAACCATTTCTCGTTTAGTTTCCCAATAACAGTTTATTGATGTTTTGATGAAAGAGACATTACGTTTCCTATCAACATGTACCACTCAAAAAACTAGTCATGATGAAATGAATTTCTAGTGTGTTCGAATAAGCATACAATTTAAAATACTTATGAAACGAAATCAGTTGAATTTGTTGAGCTTTTACAAATTATTGACTCAAATTTAATGGATCATGCTAAAATATTTGTAATCATTTTATTAAATTATTGGAAGGCATTACTCGAAGGTCCGATTAATGTAGATAACATTGTCATCATATAATTACAACACCGATCGTCATCGAATGATGTAAAAAGCTTTTCTTGATTCAGGCCCTATCGAGACTCATTCTTCCTCCACTGCCCATTATGAATTTGGTTAATTATCTAACATTTATGAGGAGTTCAATTTATGTTTAAATGATTACACTAATATTTGCAACTAAGGTTTCTTGAAGTTCATTTTGCCATGATTTTTTCGTAAAGAGCTTTCTAATAGTGACAAACGTATATGAAAAGCCTGACATATTTAAATAAAACCACGATACACTCTACCCATGCCACTCATTTTCATTATATTGTCTCCGGTTATAATATGTAAACAAACATAAAATATCTATGTATTATGTATAGTTAACAAAATATTATTTATGTAAATATGCTGCTGCTTTATGTTTATACAGTTTAATTAGAAAACATTATTTATCACACACAGACGATATTTGTACACATTTATTTTGTAAATAAAATCCAAAACTGAACTATATTATGTATGTCTGTATTTTATGCTTATTAATTGCCTTCGAGCATATATATATATAATGTTATACAATATACGCCAATCATTTTAAAAACTATAAAACACTAAAATATAAAATATTTAATGTCTTAATTGTAGATTTTTAAAATTCATTTAATTTATAATAAAATTGTAAAATTCATTTTATTGTTATGCACTAAAACTAATATTATGACTGGAAATTTAATAATGAATTATATGGGGACCACATACTAGGGGGGTAGTTTGACGACTATATCGTGGTCGGTTAACTGGTGTAGTAAAACTTTATTTTGTGATATTATTCGAAATAGCAGAGATAATAAATTCGAGGATGTTGGCTACAATTTAAAACATAACTGTCTAAGTATATAGATTTTCTTTCGATTTGAATGAATTTTTTATTGACATGTAGCCGTTTGTACGCAGAAAACGCAGTTCGGGTTGTTTTTAAGATCTTGTATAATATTGTCATGTGAGTATGAAGAGGTGTTTGACTAAAGTTCCTCACTTGCTCTTAAACGCACCAAAATATAAAAAGAAATTTAAAGTAAATTAAGATGCTAGAAGGACTCACCATTCCTCTACAAAAACGAAACAGAAGTCAAGGAAATGTATGGATTCTCCTGATGAAATTGCGTATCTTTCTTAACTGTTCGTACTACATTTGACAAGCTAACATGGCTGTAAACTATCACAATTATTAAATTGTAGTGTATAGGTTGACCAAAAAAAAAAAAATATATGTATATATATATATATATATATATATATATATATATATATATATATATATATATATATATTTATACTTATTCCATACGAAGATTTAGATAATTTCGTGTAGACCTACTTTGAATACTTCCCAGCCAAAGCAGGGATGCCCCAGCACCCGTGCTATATCTTTTTTACACTTCTGATTCCGATATACCGACAATGGAAACCACCTTCATCGAAACTTTTGCTGATTATACAGCAGTATTGACATCAAGCAAATATCAAATACAAGCAGTTCAAAACTTACAGCAAGCACTCGATAAAATCAGCAAATTATTGGAAGATAAATCTCAAAAAGCTAAAATCAATACATGTAACATACACATTGTGCTACAAAAATAGCAAGTTTTCTCAACGGGTTACTGAATCTGCTGAATAACTCTGTAATAACACTGAATCTGCTAAATATATCAGATTACATCTTGATTCAAGATAGAACTGAAAATATCAAGTTAGACAAAACCAGAGCAAATTAAATCAAACCCAAATGTACAGGCTAAGCTCTTCTTATATATATATATAAATATATTAGCCTGTACATTTAAACGCCTGATCTACGAATCGATCATTAAACTAATGTGGACGTATGGTATCCAACTCTGTGGCTGCACTTAACAATCAAATCGTTTAATTATTCAACGCTGCCAAAGAAAATTTCTACGTGCAATAACGAATGCTTACCGCTACGTAACCAACTAGAAATATATATTTATATTTATATAAATAAACAAAACCAAATTATTTCAATAAAAAGTGATCGAAACTATTAATTATTTAGTTTTGTAAACTATTTCATAAAATCGTTCAATAGATAGCTTCTACTTATCATATTTATATTATTGTCAGTATAATGATCGTTTACTGGTATAGTGATCCTATTACAAATAACCTTCAATTCCTTTTACCTTCTACCATTAATACACATAACTACAGTAAAACCCTAGTAGTATAACAGCCAATCATTTTATTTAAATCCTCACATAAGATTTTAAATATGACAGCAACTATAGAAGGTTCTATTGTATGCATTGATGAACACATAAAGCAAAACATGAAAATAACCACACAGGTGGCGCAGTGGTTAAACCTGCGGCTGTTGGAGCGGGAGGTTCCGGGTTTGTATAGGGGCAGGATGCAAAAGAGATTTTTCACCATACGATTCCGATCGGTAGTGTGAATGAACACATCTATGACCCCCTGTTGCAGTGCAGAATTCATGGGACAACCCACCTTTCATGTCGGTACTATAGGCAGACCTTTAGCTGTACGTCCTCGATTTGGCTGTAATAGCGAAAGATAAGGACGTAGATAAGCGAACCGTGAAAGAGTTGGAAGTGTCTCGAGACCCAAAACAGATTGTAGAGATAAAAACAAACATGAAAATACATGACAAGATTTACTATACCTTAAGTATATGGGTAAACTACACACATAGTAAATGAAAGAACAAAACAAAAAAACGTGTTATACGTCACATCGTCACATGCAAAATATAAGTAACATCGTCACATGCAATCGTTTTTAACGGGATATTAGGATAAAATGTGTGTAGATGCGTTTTCAATAATTAAAATAAGGGCGGCGTATAAAAACTATATTCAAAAGAAAAACCAAAAAAAATAAACAAAATGGTACCTTTCTAAATATATAGATCTATATATATTTTAACCTTAATCACTATAATTATTTAAATTTAATAAATAAAATATTTTAACTAATTTTTAATAAAATAAAACACAGAACAGACAAAACACTTCCACTCTGTGCGACGACCAAATCAAAACTAGTTTTTTTATGTTAGTAATAAATACCAAATATTTTAACTCGAGCAATACAGTTAATCATCCCGTCACATATAAAAAATAATAAATCAAAATATCGAGTAAAATTTTTGTATAGTAGTAATTCCCACCGCTTTGTCGTCAGGGTGAGATGATTGAATATTTTTTTTCTACATAAATACGAATTCTCCACATTCCATACACAACCAAACGTTCATGGGCGTTTTATTAAATATACTATAGAGGAATTAGGTGATTTTTTGTGCGGTTCCCACACAAAAACAATGGTATTCTCCGCGACCAGGTGTCTTAGCGAATTACCAACATTGGTGATACCGAACTTTGATGCATATAGGAGCTGTGGCGAATTGTATATGTATGTTTAATCGTGTCGCGATAGTGCTAGCGAATTACAAGTAACTAACTCGAAATTCCGATTTATTAATTTTTTGAATTATCATAACGTCCACAATAAAATAAATTTATAAATAAAAATTTAGAGTTAAGTTCTTGTAATTCGCTAGCACTGTCGCGACACTATTGAACATACATATACGATTTGCCACTATTAAATTCCGGTAGCATATTCCTCATGAGTGATTTTGTTTATGATTCGACTTCAGTGAATCAGATTGCGCTGAGGATAGTGTATAACAATAATTAGAGGTTGAATATGAATGAGAAAATATCGAGATCGAGCTATATTAAGATTTGTATGGGGGGGAACACTATTTCATTTTTTGCAATAATAATAGTAAAGCATCAACTTTTAAGGTTAAGGTAAGGGTAGGGAGTATTTCTTATTTTAGAACTATACGTTTGGTTCTACAAATTTTTTAAAAGTTAAGATTGGTATAGTTTTGAAGATGCTATACGTTTTTAGTTAGTTGTTGTTGGTGATGTTATAGGTTATCGTTAAATAAAAGGTTTTAACGAAAACCGACCATTGCCAGTACAAACATCACAATGGTCGAGCCGATCAGATCAGAAATGGTGTAGTGTATCCAAAAAATTATATAAAAATCTGTGCTAAGGAAGCGAAAAGAGCTGACAACAAGAAAGCCGCTAAGGCATCCGAGTTGAAAATTTCCTATCGCAACTTTTACCAGATGGTCGCATCGGTTGCCAATATTTCCAAAACATATATTTCAGCATTAAAATGTGCAGATGGTGATGTCAACATCTCGGAGGATATTGTCTTCAGGAACTTGAAGGCAATGGACATAAATAAGGCCACCGGACCTGACGGAATTCCTGTTCGAATATTGAATGAGTTTGCCAGTGACTTGGCTCCAATATTAAGTAAAAAATTTTCTCCTTTCTTATAAGCAAGGTAAATACCTGAACGCCTGGAAGAGTGTGATGGTGCAACCGGTTCTTAAACGTGGTTGTGACCAAACTGACCCTTCAAACTACCGACAAATATCAATTGTGTCAGCCGTGGCTAAAGTTTTTGAGAAATGCATTAACCAACAACTGGTGCATTATCTTGAGATTAATAAAATAATTTTAGATAAACAATATGGCTTCCGCGAAAGCCGCTCCACAACCGATCTCTTGACGTGTGTTACAAACAAATGGAATCTCGCCCTTGAGCACCACGGAGAAGCCTTTGCAATCGTCTTGGATATATCCAAGGCTTTTGACAAGGTTTGGCATGAGAATCTATTTTGTAAACTTGTGGCATACGGCTTGGATTCGATGACCATCAAGTGGATAAAAAGCTATCTCAAAGACCAAAAGATCAACGTTGTGCTTAATGGGAGATCATCAACGACACACTCCCCAAATGCCGGAGTCCCTCAAGGATCAGTTTTGTCACCAACTTTGTTTTTGTTATACATTAATGACTTGTTGGATAGCACTGTAAACCCTATCCACAGTTTTGCCGGTGATGCAACATTGCACTCTTCTATTTCATTCGAGGTCGAGCCTACTCCTTCAGAGTTAAACGGTAAGCGGCTGGAAGTTGTCACTTCCCTTAATTCCGATTTAAGTACAATATTTGAGTGGGGAATTAAAAATCAGGTCAAATTTAACGAGAAAAAAACACAAATATGCACATTCTCGCGTAAAAGAAGTCACAACGAATACCCTTTTGTGGTAAAAGGACACGTTCTCGTGAGTTGTGACTCAATTCGTATGCTTGGTGGTCAGATTACCAACAATCTAAAATGAAATGAACACATTATCGCATAAGCCAAATCAGCTTCACGTAAACTCGGGTTCCTCAATAGATGCAGACGGTTTTTTAAATCGCATCAGGTTCTCCAAATATATAAAACCTTTATTAGACCGTGCATAGGTCACAACCTTTATTTGACCGTGAATGGGGTGGAGCATATGGCACTGCTCTCCAGTTGCTGGATAGAGTTCAGCGGCGTATGCCATCCGAATAATACGAAACCCCAGACTTACGAAAGATCTTGACAGCCTTCAGCACCGCAGAGATGTTGCATAACTCTGCGTGTTCTATAGATTAATAAATAGTAAATGTTCTTCAGAATTAAAGGAGAAAATACCACCATTTGTTACGCCAGGACGGGTAACACGAGGAACGGTTAATGCGCATAAGTTTACGGTGAAGCTGCCGAAACCTTGAACTGAAGATGCAAAGCGCGAATTTATTTATCGAACAGGAGCTCTGACAGTTACAAGGAGCTAGGTCAGTCTAAAAGTCCGCCCTGCACCAAACTAAAACAAAACGTAAAAAAAAAGGCGTCCTTACAGTACTACACTACATAACACACACTTTGGTAAATTTTCTTAAAGGCACCTAATGATATTACACTAATTTTTTGCAGCAGTTTAGTGTCGAAACCCAATAAGATGCGCAGTTCATCGAGAAATAAAGAAATATTTCTTGTATTTTCTTTGTCAGATTGATGATTTGATTATACGTGCAACATTAATTTGTAATCGCTATAAACTAAAGGTATCGAAGTTTCTACACCCATGAGAATCAGTCATCATTTTAAAGCTGACTCGCTTTTAAAATTTTGTCCAGAACGCCAGTTAATCTATAGATTAAACCATTACAAATTATTGGTGATCATTGTCGGTGGTCAGCCCAATGAATGGCCTTACACACAATCGCTTTTTTATATCATTTGGATTATGTTGAGTTTTGGTTATCTTCGAGTATCTAACTGGAGACCACGGCGTAGTGAGAAAATCTTGACCACTAAGCTACAATCGACCAATTAGTAAGGCTAAAGGTGTAATTTGATTATTAATCTTTCTAATACAATTTCTAATATAAACACGCTAGACGTGGTTTCACAACCTATTCCTATTCATGGTTTCTTGAATGGTCGGTATGTTTAACAAGTTGCCTTCTTGTAATGCCTTTTAAGCCTTTCTACCAACAACAGCATTGAGTTTGTCGAGTGAGCGAATGTGAGTAATTATATTCCAATAATGCAAGTACGGACAGATGGAAGCTTCAAACGCATAAAAGTTGTGCTAGATTTAACCATTTTTTAAGTATGTTTATGGTAATTTTGTAGGTTTTGATTATTATTAATAGCAATAACACCCTTATTTCCATAGTCGTGTCACTTAATTCGCCTCGACAGTTATCGTGTCACTTCATCTATAAATTTGTATTCTGCTAGTCGATTGATTGATTTCCCATAAATGCGGTTAGCATACATGTGTTTTACAATAATTGGCAACAATTAAATTTATCGAACTGGTATATCGGCAGATAATACCAGATGGAATTTCCACCTCAGCCTAGATTTTTGGATCTTCTGAGAAAGTGGGGTCTGCGAAAGCTTATAAGCCGTATAGTGATACGACTATACATAAAAGCCAGTTGCGTCCAGTAAAGTCGTATCACTAGTCCATAGTCCCGCAGTACTTAAGAAGGGTTTTTATTCGTATTGGTACACAAAAATGTTTAATTGATCAATTCATTTATGTATACGAAAAACAAAACTGAAAACCCATGTTAAGATAATTTGTTTACAAATCGAAAAAAAAAAAATATTTTGAAAATCTTCTTTTTTAAATTTTTTACACAAAAAAATAAATGTTTAAATTTAGACAATTTATTTTTAATTTTTCATTTTTAACATAAATTTCCCAATCTAATATTAGAGAGACACAGTGCTATTAATAACCATTAAAATAAAATCTACATCAAAAAAGTACACCAGTATGTATAAAGTGTGTTGAGGAGGTCCAACGTAAACTATTAAGTATATATGACACAAACAATATTTTCTACTGTACTCGATAACGCTCACACGCTGCTCGTGTAAACAAATAAAATCTGTCTGGATTAGTAAATTAGATGGTGACACCATTATTTATAATTCACCAAAAAAAAACAAGTTAAATGTGTTACGACAAATCGTGCGTGTTTTTAAGATGATTTTCATTTTGTAAGAATACCAATTTTGATATGACGAACACCCACACCCAACCATACAAAAAGCACACATACACGAATATTTTATTAAATTAAATGTACGTACTCGTATATATGATATTGTCATTGAGTTTTTGTTGTTGTTTTTTTGCATAAAACATAACGAACAAAACAAAATAAAAATTCGTCACGGTTTTAACACTTGAATATGTATGTCGGATGGTGGATATGCTTCGACTCTATATGATTGGCATTAATAGCTTTCATTTCACTTTTTTGTTTTTATTTATTCAAATTTTATACGTGTAAAGCTTTTTTAGATTATGCGATGTGAAAAGCGGAAGATATCTGTTATGAGTATCCCACTCGTACTACTGTTCTAATCACATATATATATATTCGGATATATATATATATATATATATATATATATATATATATATATATATATATATATATATATATATATATATATATATATATATATATATATATATATATAATTATCGTTAGCTTTTTTATTTTGATGTAACAACTTATTTCACTCCATATCAGTGTTATGGTTTTCATTCGAATTTCTCTGTTGACAGCAGCACAATACATATTTTTGGATGACGATGATGAAAAATACTAATTGTCTGTTTGTAAAAATAATATTATGTATGTTGGGATAAGAGCATCATTATAACAAAACAAAAAAATAATAATTATTGTTATCAGCCATTGCCAATAGGCCAATGTGTACAAGTGTATACGCAATTACCAAATTACATTTTAAACATTTTTGGCATGTTTTTTTGGGGGGTTTTTAATGTTGAACACTTGCCAAAATGTCCATAAATGAAATTAATGTTTTTCTTTTAATTTTCATTCGTTTGGATGTATAATGTTGATCGATGATGTTGAAAAACATAATTATGGTGGTTATGTTTTCTTTTTCGGTTAGTTTAATGTATTGTTTAAGACAGTTTAGTCGGTTGGAAAAGAATACATATATGTATGGAATGTAAAGTGTTGTATGACAGATTGACAATAATGGTGATGGATAGTTAGCAAAGTTTTATAAGTTGTTTGTTTGTTGTTGTTTTATAATTGACCATGTGGTTTCTTTAATTGGAATAAACGCTACAGAAAGCCGGTAATACATTCTTAAATCAGATAAAGTATAAAGTCTTAAGTCTTAATTTATTTATTTATGATAAGAATTAAAAATAGAAATACTGATAGCTATTGAGCTTTAAGAACTTCCAAAGCAGTTTACTTGAAGTGAGTATTTTACCAATGTTAATGTCGCCTTTTGTCACTAGCGATATATCTGTTTTAGACTAGAAAGATTACTATACGGGTGAGGTCTTACTAGTCAAACGAATTGTTGTATTTCAGATAAGGTACTTTATTGTTGAAGCTTAGACGACCAGATAGTATCCACCCGAGTTCAGTTTTTTGTGCAACGCAATCGTGAAAGGGATCCTTTTTTATACCTTCAAGGATTATTCCACTATATATGTCCGCGCCTAGTTACATGTCAATAGGTCCCGGCCTGTCGAAAGTTGGATCTGCGAGCAGCCTTTCATCTTGAAATTCTTTGCTTAAACCTATTACGGCTTCATCTGGTAATGGTTTTGTGATTGATTTTAAAACCAGTGCTTGCGTATGAGTTTTAAATGATGATGGAAATCTAGGGTATATATCATTGTTAATTTGGTGGTGTGAATTGCCTTTTGATGCTGAAATTCCTGAGACCTCGGCCATAACTTTTGTTCTTGGTAAGCCTAATTGCTGTGCTGCGTCTTCGGTTATGAACGTTGCTTGTGAACCTGGGTCGATTAGAGTTCGTTGTATGTTGAAACCACCATGAATGTTACCTACTTTTACCAGTGCTGTTGCTAGTAGTACGGTATTATTATCGGTATTAATTCTTGACGTTATGTTGAGCTTCGTCGTATTGCTGATTCCTTGGTCTGGCTGAGTAAGGTGTAGTAATGTATGATGTCCTCCTTTACAGCTGGAACATTTTATATTACTGCGATAGTTTACTGTCGTGTGGTCTTGTGAAAGACAGAGCCTACATAACTTATGTAGCATAACCATTTGATTCTTCTCGATGTGACTCATTCCCTTGAAACGCGAACATGTTTCAATTTTATGATTTTTTAGACAACATACGCATATAATGTATGTACTAGGTGGTTTTGTTGTTGTTATAAACGCTCGTCTTAGAGGTTGAATAGGTACATTCCTGGTGACTACACCTGTTGTTTCCAGAGATTGGAAACGACTTTCTAAGAAGCTCAAAAAGTTGCTGGTAGTTTGAATGGCTCTTGGATTGTCCAGTGAGTTTTCATACAAGCGCCGTGATTCATAATCCATTTTTTTTGATATTATCAAAATGATGAAAGGACTCCATGAATCAGTGGCTATTCCCATATTTCGAATTGCATGTAAATACTCGGTGGTTGTGTCATGCAGTTGTTTTATTGCGTTGGCTGATTCAGCGTTACTGGAAGGTTGATTGAGAATGGTATTTAATAAGGTGGAGACTAGTAATCTTTTGTTGTTAAATCTGTTCTCCAATATTTCCCATGCTGCCTCATAATTGTTTCCAGTAGCTTCTTAGTGGCTTAATAGTTTGCTTGCTGATCCTACCACGTGAGTTTTCAAATAGTTCATTTTGTGAGTAGCCGTTAGTTGTTTGTTGTTGTGAACTAACGTTTTGAAAGTATCCGAAAATCCTACCCACTTAGTATAATCTCCATGAAAAGGTGGGATTCCTACTGGTTTGAGCTTAATCTCCATCGGCTTAATTGAACTTTCTTCCTTCATCTCGGTTGCTATGTGAACGGCAATGTTGTCGTATCGGCTATTTATATTTTCATAGTGATTTTCTATGAAATTTATGATGTCGGCTTCATCTTGATCTGTTGCGTTCATACAAATTTTAAAATAAGAGCTGGTTTGGATCTGTTGTTTTCCAGAATATCTTCGACCGATATAATCTCCATATACAGAGCTCTAATCCGAAAGTCTTGTTGTTTGAGCATTTGTTGTAAATTGCTCATTGAAGAAAAAAAAGGTTTCGTCGTGTTGTCATCTGACGTAAGTGTGAAGCTCGTTCCTGATTGACTTGCCAGTGGAATAGTTGGAGTTGTTGGTGCCCCATTGAGACGTGTTCGCATGTCCGTGATGAATGTTTCATATAGATTCACCGTGTCTTGTCGTTCTTTAAAGTATTGATGGGATTGATCCAAAGAATAGCTTCTAATTTTATCATCGTTGTTAACGTAATCATTGTAGATTTGTTTTAAAGAAGCTATCTTGTCTTCTAAATACCTCTTTGTTTTACGAGTACCACTATCTTTTTTGTAGTTGTTGTAGAGCTGGTTTATTTTCTCAGCTGTTGTTTTTTGATTATTTATTGTATCTTCCATCTTCGACTGTTGTTGTTTTGTATTTACGAGCGTGGCTTAGTTGTTGTATTGCCTTGGAACTGTTGTTGCTGGTTTATGTTTTTGACTCGAAGGACCAATGTTAATGAGTACAAATTTTAACTTTTAACAAAACTTTCCAAATGAGCTTTAAGTAGATTATAGGGGCTTTGAATGAGGCAGCCTATAATATATATATATATATATATATATATATATATATATATATATATATATATAATATATATATATATATATAATATATATATATATATATATATATATATATATATATATATATATATATATATATATATATATATATATATATATATATATATATATATATATATATATATATATATATATATATATATATATATATATATATATATATATATATATATATATATATATATAATTTTGACAGCTGACGAGAATTATACCAAAACTCCGTTGTGGTTTTGAGTGACAGCTAGGGCGCTGAATTAACCATCCGATGAAGACGTTAGTTTTTTTTTTAATGGATGGCGTCTTATGTGATCTATAAATGTTGGTTCGCTAGGCCGGCTTCGATCTGATTGCGTCATTAATTGGTAGCGCGATCGAAAAGATCAAATCAATCCTTTAGTCACAATCTCGTTAGCCTGACTAAGATCAATGAACAAAACTATGACCTCCTGGCAAATACCATATTGATATGTGTTATTGTTTCTCTTTTATTGCGTTGATAGAGACACAAACGTTTTTCCACCAAGATCTATGGGTAATGGAATAATTAAAGTTAATTATTGAAACTGAGGAGATTTCTGGATTATATTCGAACTAGTAGAGGGTATACACTGTCACTTGAAAAAATCTTATTGACAATGAATTCTTATAGTCTACAATTCAACGGAAATTCAAAACTTTTTCCACTTTATCTGGATTCAAATATATATTTTTTCGGTTATTGGACACATAGAAATGAATTGATATACAGTCAGGTACCTAACTGAGGATTTGATGAATACTCGTGATGCATTCCAGCTTATCCTATACAGGTAGGCCGTGATCAGACCAATCAGTGCAAATTAGACCAATCAACCAGCACAACTTAAAATCACTTTACCTAAGGTCATTTATGTAACGAGTTAAAATTTCGACCACACAACCATATCAATTACAGACTAACAAATCACACCTTAAAATTGGCTTTGATCTTGTTATTTATAACAACATTTGTGTAACCTCGTCCCAAATTTTATTAGACAAATTATGACATGACTGACTTAAAACATAATAAAAATTAAGTTTTAATTAAGTTATGACCAATTAGCTATACAATATTATCCATAATTTATGTTTCTTGTTTATGTATGCATTTGAATGATATATGTACATTTGACCTAAACAAACTGAAACGCGGCTGTTTTCATCCGTCATTTGAAAAACAAAACGTGCAGACAGTAAAATATGTTGACAAATGTTTTTTGACGCATTAAGAATAATTCGTACATTGGATCGTGGTCGGTATACAAACTCATTCAATATAATCTTAAAATAGATTTTAGTGTGTGTATCACGGTGCAATAAAATCACCTGCCCATCCATCCTCATCTCAAAAAACGAAAAATAATACTTAAGTCTTTTTACGACTTCCTCTTATAAATAGCCAACAATTTTAGTGTTTAGTCTACATTTTATTCAAATATATATATAAATATATGTGTGTGTCTTATGAGATTTGTGTAGCATCTCTAACTATATACTGTTCGGCTATATATTATAATGGCCGACAATTTATTAGATGTGATCTACAATCTAGAAAACACAAAAACCTTTAATTTATTGCCTGTTGAGACAAAAATGTTATCGCGTTCCACTATATATCACATAGTGTTGGTGTTCTCTAATGTCTGCGAACAGAATTTTCATGCTTATCAATCCATAACCTAATAATTTGCTTCTATATGCCAATGATAATTTAATTTTTTTTTTTGCTATGCGATGATAAATTTACATCGCGATGATATTGAATACATGTATACAATATTGTTGTTGTGCTTTTTAAATTTCTATATATCGATTCAACGCCACCCATTAGCACCGTGAAAATAACAATTTACCCAAACCAGAACGAGACCTCAAAATGATTTAAAATTAAATTTAATGTAATTTTGAGTTAATGTTAAAGTTCATTAAATATGTAGGGTAGATGACATAAATGGATTCGTACACATACACACACACAGACACATGGTTATGTGCTTTTTTGTACATATTTTTATAACTTCCTTTTTATAATAATTCGTAAATGATCAAATCAATCATTTTGTTGAGTGAACCAAGTACATAATATAATTTCGAAAACATATGAATTATAAACAGGACATGCGAAGAGGTTATTTTTATTAAGCTCAATTGGGAAACAGTTTTTTATTGAAATTGACATTTATTTTAAAATAGGTTTGACATCATATCAACACTTTGAAGATTTTATGTGCTTTTTTTAACGTATAGACAGGATGATAATTTGGGTCAGAATTAATGTATATATATATATATATATATATATATATATATATATATATATATATATATATATATATATATATATATATATATATACGACTTTCTTGATTGAAGTCAGTCATTAGAGGTTCTTTAATGATATATTGTGCCTAGTGGGCCACATTTGGTATATAAAATAAACCGCTACGATTTTCGCTGCAAAAATGCTTGGGTGGCTGAGACCGAGTGTTACCAAATGAAAACGTTGTTAATTTTGTTAATTTTTTTAATTTTGATAATATTTTATTGAATTTTCGTGGAATAAGTTGAAAACATATTACATTTTATGAAAAACATGTTACTGCTCGATATAACCTCCTTTGGCTCTGATTATTTGATTCAGTCTTCCGTAGAAAGCATTGCATGCTGACCGTACGTGGGCTTGCGGAATTGTATTCCATTCTCGAACAAGAGCTGACTTCAATGCATCAACACTTTCGTATTTTTTAGTAAAAACACCTTACTCTCCAAAATGAACCATATGGAGAAATCCATGGGATTCAAGTCTGGTGAATATGGTGGCCATTCTTTCGATAATTTTAGCCACGGAACGCAATTTTGTAAAAATTGCTGTGTCCAACGGTTCGTACCAAAGTGCTTACGTGCCCAAGGTAGCAAAGCATCGTTTAGGATCTTTTGGCGGTACATCTCTTGGTTTACCTTGACTCCACGTTCGATGAAAACCAGAGGAGGGCGTCCATCTGCAGTAACTGCAGCCCAAACCATAACATAAGCTGGTGATTGCTTGCGCATGGCAACTCTTGTGTCCAAATTATCGTTGGACTTGTGCTCTAAACAAAAACGATCATTTTGCTTATTCACATACTGTTGAATGGTGAACATTTTCTCATCAGAAAAGACAATTTTTGGAATCTCATCACGTTTGGCCAAGGTCTTCAGTGCTCGTGTTCTTTCAAGCCGAACTTTTTTTTGTGCCTCCGTAAGATCTTGAACTGTAGTTCATTTTTCAATTTGGTTTGAATGCTGTATCGTGAAACATGTAGACGTGCGGCTAATTGATTGGCACTTTGACGAGGATTTCATTGGATTCGTTTCTTCACCTTTTGTATCATTTCTTTTGATGTTGCTGTCTTTTTAGGACCGCCTCTGTTGCGTTTAGCGATGCTACCAGTTTCATTTTATCGAGTTATGGTTCGATACACAAACATTTTATTCACATTTAAATGTTGGAGCTGACGAACTATTGCTATTTCTGAATTTCCACCCAAATACAGTGCAATTACACTATTACGTGTGAATTTAATTACGATTTTTTTAATCAAGATATGAATTTAGAACAACTATTTATTGACAACATATAAACAACTAACAAAACTTCAATCTGTCAAAAAAAATGACGCGCGAAAAATGACAACTACACAAATGACAGCAGAGTGAAATTAGTAACATTTGATCTCAGCCACCCGTATATGTATGTATATTTATTTATATACATATATGTATATATATATATATATATATATATATATATATATATATATACATATATATATATTATATATATATATATATATATATATATATATATATATATATATATATATATATATATATATATATATATATATATATATATATATATTTATATTTATGACTTCTCTATTTAGTAGTCATCTCGAAGATATACAATTGTCTTTGGTTATATAAGACATTGGAAGTAATTCTGCTCATTAAAAGAAGTTTATGAGAAAAGTTCTTTTCTGGAATATAAAAATGATATCAAACTTTGAAAAAGCCCACAGTGACAGAGTTGTGTCATTATTAGAAAATTCAATGTAATTCAACAATCGGTCGAACAGAAGATCATTTCGTTGCTAGTTTAGATTTAGGTAACAAATAGGTTCATTATGATTTTGAGGTATATGTATGACAAAGGGCTGCATACTCTAGGAAGAATTACATATCGTGACTCATTATATGTGTTCATCCGGAGTTATTTGTGAACAAATTTGTATTACTAGTCATTTTTGACAATCATGGTTCCAGGGCTTCCAGAGAACGATCATACATTTTTGGATTGCTTGGAACAGCCAAATAAACCCGCTACATTTACCCGAGTGTTCGTCCGCACTGCAACCAAAACAAGGTAGTCACATAATGAAAAATGTCTATCAATTTTGACAAAGATGGATTCGGTTACTGAACAGTTTTTGTCTGTTATACCATGTATAACACAATGGGAACAAGTATTTGATGGAGTAGTTCCACACGTATTTAGTGTGACTCTCGTTGACTTTGGGTTTGTGATTGAACTTAAACTTAAACATGTAATCGTTGATTCAGAAGTTTATATATTTTTAAGCAGTGGTTTAAGTAGGATAAACTTTACCCCATCTTAAACAACTTGTGTCGCAGTCTAATGCAACTTTGTCGAATTTAAATGAAAAATGAGAGATTGAGACAGTTATATCAAAGCATAAATCATGAGCAGTAAACAAACGGGTAGCCTAACAGAGTTGAATTTTAAAGCAATATGATCAATAGAAATGAAGTAAATTAATTACTTCCAGTAAATTTGGTCGACTTAGAGGACCATGCCTAGTCCAAATTTTTGGTGGTTGACAATAATATTATAGATGAATTATAGATGAAATATGGCAAATTAAGTTGACATGAGTTGTATGGTGTTGAAGATATATTCTATCGGTTGGAACCGATTTCAATGATATTACTCTAAACCAAGTTTTACAAATTGATATTGCAGGCCAGACAAAAGTTTTGCATTGAATATGAAATCAAACTGCCCGAGAACTACTTTGGATTTACCTTCAGTTAAGGATATTAGTTTTGATTCGACGATTCACGATATAGGGAATCAATAAATTCAAAAGAATATTTAATTAAATATCTTAAGAAGCTTAATGCAGTGATGCAGTCACGCACTCGAGAGTTATGAAAAGAAATAAGAAGATCGGTTGACACTATATTGAATATGTGATTGAATTTCAGCGCTTTGTTCGTGGCGCACTGGAAATTTTTATCAATCGTTATCGCTCAAAATATATTATATTTAAGCTCAACTTCAGTGAGTCGAGTTTTTGGAAAAACGAGATGTGTGAACTAACCGAAAACACAGCAAAAGAAAGAATTACAAACGTTTTAACTGAATCTGTATTAACTGTTAGGACCTGAACCCAAAACTTTAGTGCAAGTTATTACTCGATTCTAGTTGCATCCACAAAAGATCAGAATGGAAGAGTAAATCCATAACTGTTATTAATGCATTTGATTCGTGTGTGATTTTCGAAAGTACAGGTCAGTTTATTTATAGTTAAAAGAGAGCAGATAGGGAAAGTTCAACTTCAAAAGTAGTTGTTTACGATTGGAAGGTGGTAGTCTAGTAATAATGAATAAAATTATGTCACAAATCAGAAATATAGCTTTATGTTTAGAACAAAATGCATAACATGTACTCAGATATTCAATAAATGAACTTACCCAAAACACTTGCACGCTTGCATTTGTAAGCTATTGTATACCATTTGAACGCAACCTTTAAGTCAACATTCTCTAGACGAAAATTATTTCAATATTAAATCTCCTAGGCCTGTACGTAAAAATCTCAGTACACTATAAGCATGGTTCTTGATATAAAAAAGCATGAAACTTTATTATTTAAGCAATTACATATTTTTTTTTCAGTGCACGAATTTTGGAAAGGGCAAGATAAAATCCGTTTCATGAAAAACTAAGCATTTTAAAGCCTACTTGTTAGTGCATATTTTTACATATTTTACCAAAAGTGCATATTTTTGCATATTTCGCCTATAACAGCATATTTTTGGTAGGTATGTGGCTCATGTTATCGTCGGTATTATGCATCCCGATCAGACACTTTCCAAACAAAAATATTTGTTGAACACAGTTCTCCTTGAAAAAACAAATCATACCAGTAACTCCCGGCTTTTTAACGAGTCAGTCAAAATTTTAGGCGAACATTTTGATAAAGATACGATTTTACTTTTTCATCACATGCAGCACCCTATATGACAAAATTTTTACCCAAAAATTACACATTTAACATGTGCTGCACACGGTCTTCATCGTGTTTGTGAATATATTCGTCGATTTTATCATATGATGGATCGTTTAATATCCAATATTAAAAAAGTTTTCTTAAAAGCTCCATCAAAAATAGAGATTTTTAAAGAAATAGCACTATTTTTATATCGGCAGAAATAGCACTATTATATCGGCATCAAACTTCCTCCACAACCAATAACAACACGACGAGGAACATGGTTTGCAGATGTGAGATATTATTCAAATAATTTTGAAAGTTTAACTTGTGTATTTAACGCATTGTACGAAAAGGAGGCAGCCTCAATCAAAATCTCAAAGCAACTTTTATTTGACCGTAAAGGTTGATATAATCTTTATTGCAGCGAATTACTGTTTTCTTGAGACATCAATCACTAAGTTGGAGAGTTCCGGTCTTTCACTTGTTGAATTAAAATTGTTGCTGATGCTGCAAAAGAAATAAATAATGTACAAGGAGAAACAGCTGACGCAAAGGAAAATTTTCCAGCGTAATCGACAAGAATTACGGATTTGCTGTATTAAGTAGTATTTCTGCTAATATTGCCACAGGTTCCATGGGTATATACACCAGGAATATATACACCAGAAATATATACTATTGAGGAAATGCTATCTTTTAAATTTGCTCGAACTACTTCTGTTGATGTGGAGAGAAGTTTCTTAATGTAAAACAGTGTTTTCGTTCAAATAGACAAAGCTATATTTTTGAAAATTTAAGACAGAAATTTGTGATTTATTGCAATAAAATGAAAATTTAAATTAAAAACTGTAAAAATACACTTTTTTAGTTAACTTTTTTTTTAATTTGATGTTTTATTCTTTAAATAATTTTTGGAATCCAGTTTTGTAAATGAAATTTGAATTAAAACAAAAAATGAAATAAAAACATGAGCATGTGATTTTATTATTTGTTTTGCATTTTTGTATAATTTTTTAGAGCATATTTTTAAAGCATATTTTAAGTGCTTAAAACAATTTTTTACGAGCAAATTTTTGGTTGCCTAGAAATGAGATATTAGTGATGATAAAGGATTCCACTAGCGCAATTAGTTAAGCTTTCTCAAATGATGTAGTGTAACCTTGTTATACAAATTAAACTAGAAAGCTTAAATAATTTAGAAAGCGTTGGCCGTTTTATTATGTCACAACTATTCTGACTAAGACATCCAACTATCCTACTATAAATATCGTATATCCGTGATAACCTTCATTAAATTGTTGATACAATCACTTTTCAGCTTTCAAGAGCTTTTGTGTCTAAACACATTTTATTTAACTTATACCTGTTTATAACAACAAATTCTAATGCTCACGCAAATCGATGATTTATGTACGTTATATACAATCTACAGTTATTTATGTTTTTTTTATGAAAGCTCATCCGATAGCTAAATGTTTAAAATAAATTGTTTTCGTTTTAAAATTAATTATTTTTTGTTTATTCACATTAAATTAACCATGGTTTGTCGATATTATCCGATATACAAGCACATATTTTCATTAAAAACATAAAAATCATAAATGTATGAATAATTTACGTAAATTAATTTATGAACAATTTGTGTTACAGGAGGATATGTAAACACAGTAGTTGTTGTTATTTTATTTGTTACATTAAAACAATGACAACTGTAGCATATAATTAAGTTTATGTATGATATGTTTAATTAATTGAAATATTAAAAATAAATTAAATGGCATATATAAAATTATAGTTTCTTGCTAAAGCACTTCACAATCAATAAGGTCACGGTCTATAAATTGTATAGTTCATTGTCCATTGTCAGCCTTTGTTTGTATTACAAGATTTCTTTGAGAATAGTGATTTTGTCCAACGCCAGTTATTAAGCTATGGGTTTGAGCCATGAATTAAGGTAAGTTCGTCTTAAAATTGCAATTAATTTTACATAGTGGTCTTTCAATAGAGTCAACTTCCAAAAACATGATCGTTGATTTTAAAGGTAGTGAAAACGTGGCATTTTCAAAACAATATAGTTTGTCGATAATGATGGTTTGTCCGTTTTCACTATGTCTCATTGCGGTTATATAGGTCGATCGTAAATAATTTACATTAAATATGGAAAATCGATACATTAGAAAGACTTATATGGTGATTTGAGCTTATTGTTAATTTATAAAATGGCGTTTACCAACTGAGTTTATACTCAACAGGATGCAGTGTTCTTGTGTGACCATCTAGATATATACCCGCCCTGTGAGCAATAAATTTTAAAGATGTGTTTGTCTTATGACTTAAATTGTCATTTAAGTGTACAAGTCAAATGAGCATTGAAGGTGCAGTCTGTCAGAGCTTATTTTAAGAAAATACCGACGTAAATGTCAAAATTCGTTACTATAAGCTAGCTTTGAGGTATACCTGTTATATGACGAAACTTGAAGAAAGTTATACGTCTGCTACTCGATAAGCATAAATGCTGGTTATGGAAATTTTGATTGGATTGGGGCAAACATAAATGATAAAATAGATTTCCACTCCCCATTCACTCACATAAAATCAGACTTATCATGTGGAGCTTTTGTTCTACTTGGAAATTATTCAATTCACATTCATTCAATTCTTGTTATATTTATGCTATTTTGCAGGATAACGGTACACTCAATTTACATAAAAAGGTGATACCAAGAAAGAAATCAATGGCTTTCATTCTTAACAAATTAATGGCCTTAAAACTAACACGACAGATATGAAGGGATCAAATTAAATTTTGCTGATAAATTAGAATCTATCGGATTGTTTTTATAATTAAAAATGATGCTTTGGAGCATGATAACCTTAGTTATGAAACCGTTTGTAAATCCTGTCTGTATTGACCGGTATAATCTGCCTGACATAAATGCAATTCACTCATGATAGAATACTTACAAAAATATAAACTTCAGAAGCTTTTCTTCAAATTATCATCCAACTGTCTTATAAATTATGATACAATTCTGTTTAAATCGCATTACAAATAACAGATAAAAGACACTTAATATAATTTAAGCATCTTATGTCACGAAAAGAAGACACAAAAATAAAACATCTCCAAAAATGAATCAATCATTTTCATTATTTTCACATCGTGAGTTGCTACAAATAAAATGTAAACAATGTATGTATGTGTGTACAACCAGGAGATAACAGAGTAGAAATTTTCATTTATTTCCTTTTGATCAATATTTATATTGAAAATCAGTTTTTAACGATTTTTCCACTTTATTGAATATATAATAAAGTGTCTTCCATAAAACTCTAAATTATAACAAACAAATAGTTATATAATAATAAATATAACAAATAAATATTTAGAAAATTGAAACAAAAAAAAATTGGGTGTGAATGCTTTCCGATATGTAAAATTTTTCCGAGCTTATCTCAAGCACTAAACCAACAAAAATAATATTATTATGATTGTTTCAAATGATTTTTATCTTTTTAAATTTTGAGTCTATCCCTCCGTCTCCTATATAAATACAAACTTAATCAATACAAATAAAAATTTATTTATAAGAAACCAAATAGAATTGAAAATTGAGGGTTTTCCAGCAGCAAACAGATAAAAGGAAATATAATTCAGTTATATACGAAAGACGAAAAAAAAAAGTTCTATTAAATTAAATCGACAAATAATGATAAATCAAAAGTCGTTTGGAGCTTTTCGATTCTTATTTTTTCATTTTTGTTATCTTTTTTACTGTTTTTCTGCGGAAATGAATCATTTAAGAATGATTTTTGATATTTTGAAGGGTAAACGATATTATGCTGTTGTATCGATCGAGATAAAAATGAAAATCATTTTCCATAAAAATTTTATAATCAAAAAATAAATAAGAAGATTATTTTATATAATTAATAGTACGAAACAAAATTTATGTATAGATCGAAATTAATTATGTATGTATATAAGTAAGAACGAGTATATAAAAAGCTCGACATATAAATTAAATTGTCATTCCTCTTCTATATATTCGTATAGGTGAATTCAAAGCTTTGATTCCTCTAAATTGTGTTAAATGAATGAGAAATCCAAACAAACCGTTTTATGATTAAAATTCTAGCTTCGGGATATGTAGTCGTGGATAAATCAACTATTTGGAGCACACAAATGATTTGCATAAAATAATTAAAATACCCATTCCAATTATTCTGTACCGATTCTAATCACTATGTTAACGTTTTTTTTGGAATTTTTCAAGTCTTTAATAAGTATGTAGCTTTTATCATCGAATGTTGAAACTATATATTATATTATGTACCGAGTAATAAGAAAAGTTAACCTTTATTCCGCTGGACTTCGAAAACTTATGGTCATGTTTTAGTAACAAAATCGAACCACTATAAGAATACAAAGGTGTTAAGGTAAAGAAAGCTTTAATATACTTAGAAGGAGTAACAAATTTTAAAGCCATTTTATATCAATGGAACACAACTGATTCGAATCTTATACGAGTCTTTATAAGGGCATCCATATCCTCGTTTATCAAAGTCACAGTCTGTTGACTTTCTTGTTGATTTGTTTTGACCTTTTATTGGATGACTTTAAACCTAAAATTTGCCTTTATCGTTTCAGAACTATTAAGAATTGATCATGTACACTAAAGGTTGTGAATAACTTTTCAAGGTATTCGTAGGGTTCTAAATTGTCTAAACGGTTAAAAGCCTTTTTAACTTTTCGTTCCTATTATTATTCAGATAAACGACAGTCATCTCGAAATCTCTTAACTTTAACCTAATTTTTTTAACAATTTTCCAAGTTCTGTAAAGTATATAGTCACATTACTAATAAAATCTTTATTTACATAAAATAATTAAAACGCAAAAAATCATGATCTTTGAAATTTTCAATCCATCTTTTCAGCATTTGGTCCGCTACAATTAATGGAATCGTCCCACCTGCAATTGGGGTAACATAATCAATATGTACTCGTACATAAAGTAATAAATGTTAAGTATGTGCTCATTTACAAGTGATTATGTGGTGACTAACCGATATGTTCAATAGGACGAGCCAATCCTCTGGATTTCTGGAAAAAGTTGAGTCAATTCCACAAAAACTGGATTGGATAATCGCTTGTTAAACATCAAACCGCCTTCCAATTGCTTTTCCCTGTTAACTATAGTTCGGTTGTATCATTGCATATGGTGTGATTTCTCGAACAGATATATGATAATTGTGTCAACTCAAACTATGGTGTCGCTGAATCAACCAGATGAATTACGTGAAAAATACTGTGGGCGCCATATATGAAACTTTATTTAAAAGCTTGAGCCGAATTTTTAAAAAAATGTAAATGTGGAAAAGCTTCTTCATATAAATGATGTATTCCGACTAATGCCCGTTTCATCTCAATTGAAGGTGGCTGATGTAACAATGATGCCTAAACTTAACGACAATAGAAACTCAATTTGCCGTTCAAATAATTAATTTCAATCAACCTCCTAAGAAATCTTAGGAGGGTTATTGAAACAATAGACGAAAGAAATCTGATTTTATTCCATCAATTTGAATTAAGAGAAAGTCATTAATGGCACAATAAGCACACATAATCGTGCAAACAGAACAATTAACAGAACTCAATCGTCGAAACTCTCATATTATTGTAAACGCAAAACCAGTAAGGGTCTATATTATTCAGCTATGGAGCTGTGAAATACAGGTTTAAGGATGGAAACATGTGCTAAACACTTGTTCAAAAAGATCACGGCACGATTGTTGCTAATTTCTCATCACTTATTTGCTCAACTTATATTAGTTTTAAAATTGATAACCAAATTTTATGGTATGCTGATTGCTTGGAACCAAATTGTTCCTGCTTTTGTATTTACAAAACAATTAGAACGTTGAAAATAAAATCGTAATGAATAAATTCCGATAAAATAACAAAACGGAAAACTTTTTCTTCGCATTTCCCATAAATATCGTTTTATTAAGCATTTTTAATATATGCAATACCCCTACAAATTAAAAAATTTTCCTTCCACCCCAAGTTTTCACATCGCCTTGCTTTTCTTTTATTTCCATTGTCACATTTTTTAAATTAAAACGAAAATTTCAATTTACCAATTATTAAATTGAGGGCGAACATTTTTTTGTGTTTGGGAATTTTTTGCGAACACAACAAATGTTATCGACTCGTATCGAAAATTTACAAAGTGTATGTAGAATCTGTGCTATGAATTATAGCGCGAGGTTGAGGGTTCTTATATCGTTTTGGTAATAAATCCAAAAAGATTTACAGTACGGATGACCCACTTTTATGTTGTATAAACATAGCATAATCCATGAATATTATAATATGTTGTCTTAAAAAATATAAGTTTTTGTTGTTGTTTGTGCTTTTTTTTGTTAATTTAAAATCCAAATCCTATTTCTAACCTTTTTGACACATTACAAGAAAAGGATTAATTATAGAGTTTCGTATTATTTTATATATTCCGAAATGAACAAAAGCAATTGTTTGGCAACAAAAAACCATTACAATTTAAATTAAAGAAAATTAACAATTCGAAAAAAAAAATTATTTAAGCTTTTTGGATGTACGAGTACCGAGTACATGAAAAACCTAAATTAATGGTCTTGATTTTATTAGCCTTTGGGCGACAAACAACAAAATGTTTACTTTAGGAAAATATTTTCTTGTGACCGCAAACAACAAAAATGTCTGATTCTTTTCAAACGTTCGAGCTTTTATATTTTACAGCTTTGCAAAACTCTTTAAAACAACGATGAAACAGAAAATAAAATATCAGTGTTTAAATTATGTGATATTAAGAAAGTTTTATAATGAACAATTAAAAAACTTTATTTAAAGACTGTTTAGTTTAGTTAAAGTTGTTTTATGTGAAAGCTTTTCATGTGTTTGCACTTTTTCTCCATTTCGCAATCTAGAAAAATGACTTACTAGAAGACCAGTAGTATTTTTTACAATATTTTTCCATTGTATTGAAATGTACATTTTATTTAGAGCTTAAAGCTCATACGTAATAGAATGTTTAGTTTATGTTCGAAATATTCAACACACATTGACCTTAGGCTTAAAATCCCCCACTTTTATATACATATATATATATATATATATATATATATATATATATATATATATATATATATATATATATATATATATATATATATATATATATATATATATATATATATATATATATATATATATATATATATATATACAGGGTGATCCGGTTTGGGATGCTAATCCGTTAAGGCATGATTCCTTGGTTCAATCTAAAAAAAATACGTATGAGGAAAGGGGGTCCATTTTTGATATCCTTTGAGATACAGGGTGTTTAAAAAATTCGATCCATAAAAAAAATACACACAAATATTGAACTGTAACTTCCGAAATACTTATTCGAGAGCAACCAGCTTAGTCTTATTGGACTAGTAATTGTTCCTGATCCAGAGTATTTTCAAATATCCATCGAAGACTGCGAGATATCATAACAACTTCAAATACGCGGGCGGAACCACATGCAGTCTCACAATACCAGTTAGATGTGGACGAAGAAATAATTAATAGAGTTAATGCAAATCCATCTATTAGCATAAGGAGGCTAGCTTCACAATTGAACGTCTCTTTCCGACGAATACATCAAGTTTTGCACCAAGAAAATCTTCATCCATACCAAAATACACCTATTCAAGTACTTTTGCCGACAGACCACCATAAAAGGTTGGAGTTTTGTAATTGGTTAATGGAAAGAAATATTGAGAACGCTAGATTTGTGAAACGTATCCTATGGACAGATGAATCACAATTTACAAGAGATGGTATTACAAATTTTCACAATTTGCACACGTGGGCTGCTGAAAATCCTCATGCAAAAAAGCAAACATCATTTCAGCATCGCTTCAGCGTAAATGTATGGGCTGGTGTATTTGGGGATACTTTAATTGGACCATTTATATTACCATCCACATTAAACAGTGAACGATATTTGCAATTTTTACAAAATGATTTATCACTTCTCGTTGAAGATGTTCCTGTATTAAGTGGTTTCTTTCACACATACCAACATGATGGTGCGCCTAGTCACTGCGGAATAAATGTTAAAAATTGGTTAAACGAAAGATATCCAAATAATTGGAAGGGAAGAAATGGTCCAATTCATTGGCCTGATCCCCTGACCTAACTGTGTTAGATTTTTATGTGTGGGGATCGATGAAAAAGCTTGTCTTTTCTAAAGAAATTGGAACAAAAGAAGAATTAATACAACGAATAAACACAGCAGCTGAACAGATAAAGGAAGAATTACCAATAATTGAAATAAGCAAAGCTATACTTAAACGAACTATAGCGTGTATTCAATCACAAGGAGGTCATTTTAAGCACTTTTTATAAATTTTTGTATTATTTTTAACCAATAAAATGTTTAATAAAATGTTTAATGTAGAGAACATCAAGGCGGATTAAAATAAAGTAAAAAAAAATTACAACGGTTGTTTGTAGCACTCAAACGGCAGCAGATGCAACTTAAACCTTAAACGTAGCCTATACAATTACTAGTCCAATAAGACTGAGCTGGTTGCTCTCGAATAAGTATTTCGGAAGTTACAGTTCAATATTTGTGTGTATATTTTTTTTGGACCGAATTTTTTAAACACCCTGTATCTCAAATAATATCTAAAATGGACCCCCCACCCCATACGATTTTTTTCTCAGAATGAACCAAAGAATCGCGCCTTAACGGATTAGCGTACCAAACCGGATCACCCTGTATATATATATATATATATTTTTTTTTTTTTTTTTTTTTTTTTTTTATGTCGAGGGGGGGAAACCCTCATGGGCGCTGTGCCGGACTCTTACCGACTAAAACCCCACCCTCCGCTTCTCCACACGACTGGGATCGCAAAATATATATATATATATATATATATATATATATATATATATATATATATATATATATATATATATATATTTGTTCTAAATCAAGATAAATCAACTTAGCCAGAATTAAAAGTATTTGACTTTCAAAGTTTGGGGTAAAGCACCTTAATTGTAAAGGATTTACTAGAGCTTCTATATTTTATATTATGGGATGGTTATTTTACCTAGAACCTGTTTAGGAGATGCAGGGTACCTCAAACAAATTTTTTTATTCAGAATTTAGAGTGTTTTGCAGGACACGATTTAATGTATAATTCTCAAAGAGATATACTTGCAAAGAAAAAAAAATGGATATTTTAAGATAAAAGCTTTCAAGCTTAAAACTAATGTGTTCCACTGTCACTTAGTTTGTATATAAAATCAATGAAGATTTGGTGATGAAATAAACAAAAGTTGAACTTTGACACAAATTAATAGTGCGAAGATGAAGAAATTGAATGAGACGCTAACAAGAAAAAGCTCACCTCACGAAATAGAACGCATGCTTAGTTGATATCAAGTTTCACATACAAACAACTCAAAAAATAGATTTATGCAGGTTGTAGATCTATTGCCTTTACAACGATTCAAATAACTCAATTGTTCGTTTTGAAAATTTGCGTATGAAGATGCCGAGGCGAGACTTGATCTTTTTTGATATAAGCTTATGCAAATTTCCCACTAGTGTTTGTTTTGTCTTGGAATTGAATTATTTTAACTGTATAAGGATCATCAAACTAGAATGTCATCCATGTACTGCCATAAAACAGTTCAAAACCTCTCGGTCTCTGTAAGGCAAATTCCTATTTCATTCTTTTATAAGCTTTTTGAGGGTGGTATGTAGCTTGAAGAACGCTTAAAATTCAAATATCGTATTTATAAATTGGTGATTATAGAAACAACTAGAAACACGTTCTGTTTTCTGATTGTATATTCAACTGGTTGGATATTGCTGCTTTTTCTAGGCTCTCACCTCGATGTAAATTCTAGACTATACCAAGAGAAAAGTTTCGATACACTCGGTTTTGGGAAAAGATTTGAATAAATTTTATATAAAGTGTTTCAATCTTCAAAAGGTGTTACCCCATACTCAGTCTACATTAATACGCATGAAAATAAATTAAATATTCCTCTTAATTCTGTCAACAACGAAAGCAAACTGATGAGACATGGTGTTAAAATTCACATCCAGCTCCAATATAACTCACAAAAATCTTTTGAATGATAAATTATATGTGTGACAAAGGAAGCGTAACTAAATATGTATATATTCCGGACTGAATAAATACGAATTAACCTCGTCACCCCCAAAACGAAATTATAGACTAATCAGAATGCATCGTAAAAACGAAGCTTTTTGGAAAAGAGGCACGAATATATAAATAAGATCATTAATCATAATTAATTCGGAGAATCTATAAATAAGTTTTTTTTTTTTGATATCCAAGACGATGGAATGAGCTGAGCATATATTTAGTAGATATAGAAATGTTTTATGTGTGTGGTATTTTTAGAACTACAAAAATAAATAACAGCAACAACAACAATATTCCAGCGATTTTCCCTCGTTCTCGTTTATATAGACCAAGATCTTTAAAATAGACTCAACGGTTCAAGATATATTTTTAGAATATTTGCTCTAATGTTTTTCTTTTTCAAATTCAATATCTTTAATTAATTAGAATTAATTAAGCAAATTCGTAAGGAAAGGGGATTTATTATTTTCTTTTATACTCTCGAATTTTCTTTTGCTCTCTCTCTTCTTAACTTGAACAGTTAATTTTAATTGACCCAATTAGGATCGTCTCGTTTTTTGTTTGTTTATTATCAAAGTTTTGTAGGTTATCTGTTTCAATTAAAATGTTAATCTAAGTTGGTGTGTGCTAACTTTTATTGAGATACGTGATTTTTAGGCGAAATCCCATGGGTGGGTGGAAAATTGGTGTGGAAGCTTATATAAGCTACAAAGACTAAAATTTACAATTTTGTGTTACCACGGGTGTTGTTTATCATCAAGCAATATTTCTCAGGATGTAAGAATATACATAACATGTTCTCAAGTTTAAAGAATAATTGATAATGTTAATTCAAAGGTATTTTTCCTTATTCTTACGAAATGTTATTTGATATTTAAGAATTTTATGAATTGTGTCAGTGTAGCGTATAATTACGATTTAAAAGTTATCGCATTTTATTATTAAACATATAATATTGTATAACACGAATGTTATCAATTTTAAGATAACATTTCTTAATAACTTTCTCAAATTTCCGGAATATATCTATCAAATCATTCCATTTGCAGAGGTACCTGTGCTTTCTCGAAAAACTTTCTTGTTAAAAGCTCAAAATGAGATGTGCAGTTCACAAAATTATTGTAAATATATAAATATATAAATATATATAAAATAAATAAATATATTGTTAGAATAACAAAATTAAAAAAAAAAAAAAAAAAAAAAAAAAAAAAAAAATTAACCTAAACTTGAATCGATATAAATATGCTTTAGTTCCGGGCCAAATATGATCAATTTGAATTAAATCTTAATGTAATGGCAATCTTCAACCAAGATGGTTAGAAAACTACTAGATGGTATCACAAAATAAATTAGTTTTCGAGGTAATAAGAAAAACTGGAGCTTTCAGATAGTTATCTCCTTATTTGGACAGGCTAGTTTGGGCCTCTCTATTGGTTTCATATAGCTCTACTAGGGAACATTTGTTTTAAGATTTTAGAAAGCTTAATACATAAATAATTGTCTTCAGATGTGCCAGGTTATCTTAATGACTGCATTCCACAAGTATCGATCTTTTAACACATATATGTATATACTGTTTTGCTTAGGGTTATACTAATTAACTTTACTACACTGAATATAATAAGACCGGTATTTCAGTCACTCCTGAATACTTTGTCCCGGAATCTGTTGGTCCGCTGAGTAAAGAACTAGATAAGTTTGGTCGAAGGATAATTGTGGATAGAATAGTAGGAGCACACAAAGTGCTCAACCATTCCTGTGTTTCTTGCCATACACTGATCTCGTTTCGTATTTTGTGAGAATACACAGCAAGTTGCTTTTAATTCAATAGTGTCCAAAAGCATGTAAGGAGGTATCCAATACAGTACTTGAAAAAGATCCATCACTATTTCGAGTACTGCAGTGGATATGGAATGCAACGCTTCCACTGTGCCCAGACAAACCAGTCGTTGCAGGTGATATAAGGTGATCACTGAAACATGTAGCCAGTTCACCATCATAGGTTTCATGATTTGCTGAAATATTGTTTGCATTAGACGAATTATTGCATTCCCGAAACGAATACTTTCTTTCCCGGAACCTATTTGTTCTCCGGATGAAGTCCCATATATCCGGTTTAGTCGATCTTCAAAGAAACCCAGATTCAAAGCAATTCAGTTAGTGGAAAAAATATGTATGTGGCAGGACAAAGAAAATGCTCAACCATTTCTCATACACAGTTCTCGTTTTCCCTTGTTCTGTATTCAGTGACAATACACAACAAGCTTCTTTGAACTCATTAGTCTCCGAAAACATGTAGGCAGAGTTGTGATTGGAAATCTTCCGATCGAAAGCTATTTCTAAAGCAGACCCATCGCGAGTATTGTTATGAATTGAATAAGGAAAAATCTTACAATGATCAGAAAAATAAGCCTTTACATGTGATCAAACGTGATAACCGAAACGCGTAAAACAGTATTTTCAACACTCAGCAACAATTGCGGTCTATCTTGATATTCCTTCCCGAAACGAATACTTTCTGTCTCGGAATATGTTTGTCCTCCTAAATAAGAACACGAAATCCGGTTTTTTTATTCATAAAAGTAACCCAAATTCAATGTTGATTGTAAAGATAATGTGCATGACAGAAGCACAGAAATTGCTGAATTATTTCTGCTTCTGCTCCCATAAACTCCACTCGTTTTCCATTGTTCCGTGTTCGGGTAGAATACATAGCAGATCTCTTTCAACTCGTTAGTGTCCGAAAAGATGTGGGCAAGGTTGTCAAAATCTTCCGACCTAATGATAAATCTTAAGCAGACCCATTGCTATCTCGAGTGATGTAGTGAATTTAGTGAGCAAAGCTCTCTCAATGACCAGACAATATGTCATTACAGGAGATCAAACGTGCTAACCGGAACGTGTAGCCAGAACACGCCTTTAGATTTCAAGTCTCCTGAGTTACCGAAATACTGTTTTCATTTCGATATTTCAGTCACTCAGTCTCAATTGGTTCATAAAAAACCAACCTTTTCAACGTATTCGTGTTGAAAAGGTTGGTTCTCTGTCGTGAAATCTTTTTCTCTTCCGAATGGAAGGGTTCAAGTTACAAACAGTGACAGGCGACAGTGCGGCTATCAAAGGAAAGAAGGAGGTGACAATACGAATCGGGAACAACAGTTTTCGACATGAAGTTCTGGTTGCGGATATTGTGGATGAGGTCATCCTGGGAATGTACTTCATGAAACGAAATGGATTCGTATTGGATTTTGGACGGGGAACATTGAGTTATAGTAATGTCGAACAGACTTTGCAACTGAACAACGGGGAGGAGCCAATCGTAAGGAGGGTGAAACTGGATCATCGGACGAAGCTACCACCATACTCGGAAACGGTTGTTTGTGAGAAATTGGATGGAGGTACTGGAACACGACCAAGTAATGGATTATCAAAGAAGATAGAACCTAGATGGGAGGGACCGTACAAGGTCAGATCTAATGATGTGATCTATAGGATCCAAAGAGGAGTACGAGGAAAACCCAAGGTTGTACACCTGGAACGACTGGCGTTCTATAGAGGAAGAGGTCTGTAACCAAATGTTTACACAGACGAACAGAATAAAAATAAATAATGGAATGGGCGGAGCGAACCAAATACGACGAGAAGAACATTCGCGAAGTGTAGAGAAGCAAAATAATGGAATGTTCCACAAGTATTTGCGTCGTATAAATACGTGTAGACATTTGAGTTACGGAACAGTTCAATTTTGAATTTCGAAGTGTTAATATCGGGAAGTGATAAAAAGTGAAAGTGAAGTGTTAAAATAATAGTAGTGATAAATATTGTGTAAAATAATAGTAAAAATAAATATTTGTGAAATATTTGAGTAATTTTTGTGGGAAATAAATTTAATTGAAATTTAATCTTTGCGAGTTTAATATTCACAATCCAGTGATCGAACCGGATAAATTATTTGAATAACCACTCGGTGAAATCGTAACAATATATATATATATATATATATATATATATATATATATATATATATATATATATATATATATATATATATATATATATATATATATATATATATATATATATATATATTTATATTTATAAAACTGTTCTAAATCAAGATTAATCAGCTTAGCCAGAATTAAAAGTAGTTGACTTTCAAGGTTCGGGGTAAAGCACCTTAATTGTAAAGAATTTACTAGAGCTTCTATTTTTAATATTATGGAATGGTTATTTTACCTAGAACCTGTTTAGGAGATGCAGGATACCTCAAACAAAATTTTTAATCAGAATTTAGAGTGTTTTGCAGGACACGATTCAATGTATAATTTTCAAATGATATACTTGCAAAGAAAAGAAAAAATGGATATTTCAAGATTAAAGCTTTCAAGCTTAAAACTAATTTGTTCTACGGTTACTCAGTTTGTTTATAAAATCAATGAAGATTTGGTGATAAAATATATAAAAGGTGAACTTTGATACAAAGTAATTTTACGTAGATTAAGAAATTAAATGGGACGCTAGCAAGAAAAAGCTCACCTCAGGAAATAAAACGCATGCTCAGTTGATATCAAGTTTCACATACAAACAACTCAAAAAATAGATTTATGCAGGCTGTAGATCTACTGTCTTTATAACTCAATTGTTCGTTTTGACAATTTTCGTATGAAGATGCCGAGGCGAGACTTGATCTTTTTGATATAAGCTGATGCAAATTTCGTTTGTTTTGTCTTAGAATTGAAATATTTTAACTGTATAAGGATCATCAAACTAGAATGAATTAAGGACAAGTAATCCGGGTTAGTCGATTCTCAATGGAACTCAGTTTACAAAGCAATGCAGTTTGAGGAGAAAATATGCACAGAAATATACAAGAAAGAGCTTAGCTATTACTGCTTCTCGTCTCATATACTGTTCTCATGATCCATTGTTCCGTGTTCTCTTTGAACTTATTATTGTCTCTGCATACCACAACTAGCATTCGAAACAGACTCATTAGTATTTTGTGTACTGCAGTGAACGTGAAATGAAAAGCTCCCACTGTGCTCAGCCGAATAAACCTTTGCAGGTTAACAGATGTTATAATTAAAACCTGTAGCCAGTTCACGGTTAAAAGTTTAAAGCTTCATAATTGACCGAAAAACTGTTTCAATTTCCAGGCATGTTGTGTGCCTTTTTGTATAAGATCGGTATTTGCTTACCCTCCGAATGAAGCACAAGATATTCGATCCTCAGAGGAACCCAAAGGGTCTTTTATTACATAATCCGATATCGAATTTTTTCCGATATCGAATTTCTAGAAATATTACGTGCTTTATTCCATTAGAGCGGTATTTTCGTCACCAGTCTCAATTGATCAATCATGACATTCCTTCCCAAAACATATTCTCTCTTTCCCGGAATCTGTTGGTCCTCCGAATGAAGGAGAATAGATTCGATTTGACCCCATAAAATGTTCTTATTTTCTATTGTTACGTTATCAGTGATAATACACAGCAAGTCTCTTTGAACTTATAAGTGTCGCTTAGCATACCACAACCTCTCTAGTACTCGAAAAAAAACCATTACTTTTTGAGTTCTGCAGTGGAAATAGTATGCAAAGCTTCCACTGTGCCCAGACAAATAAGACTTTGCAAGTGATCAGACGTGATAACTGAAACGTGAGCCAGTACACGCTTATAGGTTTAAAGCTTCATAATTTACCAAAATACTGTTCAATACAGTATAGATCTTGAGATACTTGACCACTGCATAAATTATAGTAAGTTGCACTTAAGACCTTGGGACTAGGCGCCACGATTGAAATGCCATTCCTTGGTCGTAAATATATAGTTAAGCTGTCTGTTTTATGCATCGACCGAGATTCTAGGCTAACCGTACCGAAGAAAAATCTGTTGCCTCTCGTATATTTTCCAAATACAAAATTAAATGAAGATAATACCACAGGGGAAATTAGTTTTATGTTCTATTCCACAGCATAATGGGTATATACTCGTATACTCGTATACATACACATCAGATGAAAAGCTCTACCGCACTATCGACTACCACCGCCATGCATTTTCTAATCACATTATATATACAATATGAGAAAATACACTTTGCTGGTCTAAATGAAAGAAAATCGATATCATTTATCGTAATGATACATTAAGTCTGATTATCGTAGCGTTATAAAATACCATTCCGGACCCAAAATTATACCTTATAAAACGAATAAATGTTTCGAATTTTTTTTTTATCGGCTACAATAAAAATGAAAAACGCCATATCACACAATAAAACAAGATGTATTGGGGCTCGCCGTAATAATTTTATTGGCGACTTATAAAAGGTCAAAAAGTTAAATTCCATAGCATGTATATTGAGATGATTTTGGAGGAGCGCAAAATACTCAAGAAACCGAAGTCGAAAAAATCATGTCTCATATACTCTATAGTATATATTCTTTTGTCTGTATACAAGATGTACGAGTAGGTGGTAAATTAAGACAATAGAAATTCGTTTTCCATTTTTCAATTTTCTTTCTCCTCGTCTGCATGTAACTATATATACATTAACATACAACGCCTTTTGGGAAATTAACCACTTAAGCAGAGATGAACATAAAAATTCGCTTTTGTTGTATGTTTTAACATTTTAAGGTTTTGAGGTGAGAATCAACATAACAAAAGAATATTAAAGCTCAGGTAGGTTACCTATGTATATAGTGTACCCGTATGCGCTCGATCATTCGAATAATTAAAATTGGCGGATTCTGTTAAGAAAATGGGAAAATACATAATAATAAAATCCCAATAATAACATTTTTTTTTATGTTTATTTCATTCGTATACATTTTATGCTCGAGCATATATTTTTATGACATTCATAATTTCGTTTTGGTTTCTTGTGTGTACGAGCACACCATATACTGTTTGCACGTATTTGGTTTTGTCGGCACCGTGTATTTTACATGAATAATGAAACCTTTAAAGTTCAAGTATTCGTATACTTGTAACAAATTTTGGATACAACATTTTTATGTTTTATGATTTTATGGAAATGAAATAAAATTTGTCGATGGCAAAATTACCTTTTCGATAATGAGCTTTTATATTAGATAATTGATTAATTTTATGTTATCGTCACGTATCTCTTAGGAAGGACAATTTACATGTCCCAAGATCGATTTCGCTAACACGAAGAAACGAAATATGTTAATGAGATGAGGGAGCAGTTCAACATTTATACAAATTCTTCCCAATTGAACAATGTTGAAAATTGCTTAAAGAACGATGTGCAGAAAACGCTGTGTGTAAAAAAGATAGGTCTTATAGGTTCAAATGGCTTCTGATGAATTTTTGGTACGAGCACGCAGAAGTATACACTTTTTGGTAGTCACATATTGGTAACTCTAACGATACTTTGATAAAACAGAATCTTGGACGAAGCAACGCGTGCACACCAGAATGGTTTCTTATTGGACAACATAACCACTTTTTGAACGTAGTAATTGTAGTACGTGATTAAACTACAACCGATGACACAAGATATCCTTATACCTAATATTTAATACCGATAAAAGACTGTTGGTTTTAAATAATGACTAGCGTATGGGATAGGAACCGCCCATGTGGTGCAGTGGTTAGAACTCTGCAGCATGGAGTGGGAGATGCCGGGTTCGAATCCCGATAGGGATAGGATGCGAAAAGAGATTTTCACCGTCAATCGTCTGGGGCGGTACGATTACAACAAAAAAAAGTGTGGTATAGGATGAATCGAACCTAGTCGATTAGTGGTGTTATTTTTAATGGAACTATATAAGACTGGACAATCATCCTACTTAGCGCTTTTGATCTGTGGCCTAATGAGAAATTCTATTCCAAAATGTCCGAGATCATCTTAACTGCAGCTGTATCTCGTTGGAACACATGGACTTCACTTTTATGCCTTCCAGTTTCTCTGAGCCTCGAGTTCCAGCCGATTGCTAGGTTTTCCAACTGCTAGCATAACGTGTCAGCTGCTGATGCTAGCATTTGGAACCCTTGTACAAAATATTTACGAAACATTGACGCTTTCACTCACAGGACTAAGATAGAACAGATAGACACTCGAGTTTTAATGAATTTTTTTAGAAGACTCGCTAATTATGGGTATTAAGCCACGAATTTATGAACAACAGCATTATAGCCTAATGGAAAATAAGGTTGGAACCAGATACTGTCAAAGGGTGGTTAGCCTCAAGTTTACAGCGGACAAGCCCACATCATTTGGTGAAGAAATTTGGATTCATCAATGTTATTAATTCAATGGTTTTGAAAAAATTGTTCACAAAACTTTTTGTATGAGAGTCGTTATTTACTATTTGCCGAATAAATCGTGATGCCCTCTCATAGACTCCAATACATAAAGATTACATTCTGCCTAAAACATTTCCAGTTTGTTCCCATCCAGAATGTTACACGCAGTATTTCTTAACAGTGGATTCAGTGATGGTATACCTCTAGGTTTAGAACCTTTCACCTACATTTGGATTTTATAATTTAAAGGATGTAAAAAAATTGGGGTATAGTTATAATATGGGTGAGTGGAAGCTCTCAATATTCGAGAAAGCTCCGGATTAACAACATCAATGTCGACCATTTCTACTTCTGTGTTTGCAATCACCGTGTTTGCAGTCTATATATATGTTTATGGCATGAACACTTAATTTGCATTAACAGCAGCTACTTTAGTACTAACAAAAATGAGTATTAACTAAAGTAACTATATTAATGGCTAAAACATCATAAATAAGCACGAAATTAATTTTTTATCCAAATAATCCTTTCTGAGAATCAATTGGAAATTTCATTATGGGTTTGAAAAACTAGCGGTTTTCAGAATGAATTATTACACATGCAACGAAGAACCAAATCACGTAGTTGTGTCTCCAACCAGAGTGAGTTGCCCAATTTGTTAAATATTAAACCTAGGAAAATGTAGCTTTGTCAACCTCAGGCTTCACTTCGCCATATTGCTGATATTATAATATGATATATTTTCCAACAAGTACATGTCAATAAAACGAACTGGTCAGCCAAACATTTTTTCGTCCGAAATTCACTTATTTGACAAACAAATAATAAAAGCTCGTTCTGTTTTATGGAAGGAAACATCCTGTGTCTAGTGTTCATTCAAAGCTCAAATTGGCCAATTTCCTCTCACGGGAGCCATAAATATACAGTACACTTGTCGGGATTTTTACATCTGTCAAGAAAATGTTATTTGAAAAAATAAGAGTCCTCTCGAGAAATAGCACCAAGCGCCTAAGTGGTAGTTCCAGAATCGAGAACCAACTGATTATACATAGTTAACACTGACATGGATGGCGTTTTTGGTACAAGTGTTCTGAACCTTTTGAAATATTCACAGTACCACCTGGCACTGTTGCAAGAACAAAACGAAAAAGTCAAGTAGCACAACATGGTATATAAATTATAATCAGTAAATCAACGGCTTTAATCACTATATGATAACTTATTAGGCCTGAATTTATCGAAAATGCCCAAATAATTATGATTGATAGGCAAAAAAGCCTGCAATTCAAAATGAATTTCGATTCAGTAAATGTCCAATGTAATCGCCACGTATGAAGATAAATATTGACTCGTGTATTAATACAGCGAGCTTTTGTTGTAGTGAATGATTAGACCAGTGATCGAAGCGGTTGGTGTTGCAATGTGATGACCGGTTTTAGCATCAAAATAAGATGGACCTTTTTAAGAGTTTTGATTCATAATACATATCTGCAGCTTCATGATATAGTAAATATCCTTGAGACCTTAAGTGTCATATTTACAATTAAGATAAATTATTACGTTACGGCTTGATGTATAAAGAGTGGCCAAACTAAAAGCTTGATATTCAAAACGACCTTATATTGCTAAATGTCCAATAATATGGCGACTTAAGTGTTCTGATTATTCAACCAGTGATCAAAGTGGTTGAAATACACATCCTTATTACGAATTAGCTTAAAAGCTCAACATGAGATGTACTTAATTTCATATATGAAATACACTTCTATTGTTGTATTGCTATAATATGTAGTTATCACAGAGCAGAAGTATCCTAGTATTAGGTTCGAAAAATTATCTGTTTTCCGATGACATACCAACAACCAAAAAAAGCTCCCATCGGAACATTTACCGATGGCACCTCACTATTTGAGATTGAATTGGCATCACTACGTCAATCATACAGCAGAGTATGGCTAACATCTAAGTTTGTACTGTTAGCTCTCATCTATAAATCATAATTGGGATACTTATGGTGAGTTTGGCTAATAAAATCACTTTAAATTACATCACATTAAATTTAATGTATTTGCACCTTGGCACACTTTATAACAAAAGCTTTTCAACTTTTTAACAAAATACGAAAATCATTATCAACAAATTGGCTATTATTATTTATAAATTACATTCTCTAGCCAAACAAAAAAAATGTTATGGTTAATTTGTAATTTCCGATAAGACCCAAAAATATTCCGGAAATCACTTTATTAATAATTTTTTTTTTTGGGTGAAAACAGAATGACACAATTTAAAAAAAAATAAATGAAAATTCAATTATATTTAACGATTACAATTTCCCTCGAACAAAACATAAATTTTAATAATTAATCAATATATATTTTAGAAGCGACGTTTGCCGCATTATGTCTCACATGTTTTGTATATTTATTGTATAAAATACAAAAATAATAACCAGCTCTTTCCAATTACATATATATATTTGTACAATGTACAACCCGATTATCATTCTAATCTGTATATATTTTGGCCGCAAAACTATATAAAAAATGGCTGAAACTCAGCTACCAGCTATAAATCGTGCTTATATCAAACATTGACCTTGCTCAAAGCTAAACCATTCTTATAGTCTTACGCACGTATCACGACTGCAATTAAATGCCGGGATGTACATATATCTACGTCTATATATATATCTGATGCTTTATATATATATATTTAACACCAACATTTATCTTGTTTTTTTTATTGTGGGGCCGCAGATAGTACGCATGTTCACTTATGGACAACAGATTAATGCATATTGTATTTTGTTGTTGTTTGGAGCACACAAGATACTCTGGTACAACGTAAAATAGCTTTCCTTAATTTGTCTGCATTGCATAAATTATGGAGAACTTGGTTTGTGTGTACATCCGGTGATTTATGGTACCCGCAGCCGTTATACAAATATTTTTTATTCGAAATTTTAAGACTTAAGAATATCTAAATTTTTATGCTAATTTTTATACCCACGTGCAAAATTCCAACAAAATTATATATTTATATTTGTGGCTTGTTATAAATTAGGAAAATTCGTTTTTATCCATAACTCTATGTACATTTTATTAATCCAGTTATACGAGCTTTTATATGCATGTATATTTTTTATAAATTTTCCAAGAAGCACAAAAAATTTTCACACAACTTTTTTTTTTTGCATAAACTTTATATTTTCATTCATCTACCTTTTTCATATTTAATTTTCTTTTTATTACTTTATTTTTATTCACAATTTTCACATATTTTTTTCTAAATTTTTCATTTTCACACGAAATACAATTTTTTATTTATATTTTCATCACAAAATCACACCAATGAGTTTGGAAAACCCAGAAAAATAAATAAATATACAAAATAAACAACATTAATTTTATTTATATAAATAAAAACTAAATAACGATTATTTAAATATATAAATTCAAAAAATTATTTTTTTACAGTATTCCGCGCAGTAGTTTTTCACATTTTCCTCGTTTGTTGTTTGTTTTCTATTTGATTAGCACTAAAATTTTTGCGGGACACAAAACAATGAACGAAACACAGAAACAAAATTAAAAATAAATAAATAAATAAAAAAAAAACAAAAAATAATAAAAAAAAGGAAAAACTTAAATTAATTTGATTAAAACTAAAATAATTTTCATGTACAGTCCGTTTTTAATAACACGACGGTTAAACTACAACTGAAGATTTTTTCATTATTTTCCTAAAAAAAAAAAACAAATGAGAGAGAAGAAAATACACTTTAATTTTCTTTTTTTTTACGATATTTCATGTTGTTGTGTTTTTCCATATATTAATATTTATTTTCGTTGGTATTTTTCGCTATGCTAACCTCCTGCAAAAAGAAAAACGAAACAAAAATAAATATGTATGTGTGTGTAGATAGTCGGGAAAAAAACGCTGCTGGAAAACCCTTGGTATAGCAAAAATAAAGAAAACACAGAATAAAGTATAAATACTGTACAGGAGAAATGCGATGAAACGAGTGAGACGCGTATACACATCAAAATGAGACGGCTATATAGTATGTGTAACGGAAAAACTCCGTTCATATATACGGATTTTCCGAATACAAAATAATGTTAGGGCTTTTCATCGAAATGTGTGAATTTTATAAATTTTGTTTTGGGATTTTCCCGAGCTTTTAACCGTTTGTGCGTATATACATATATATTGTGTACAAATTATAAATCTGGCGGAATTATACCGCATTTTGGTTCGCAAAAATCGGTTATGATTTATTACATCGGATGCCACCTATATACATAGTATCTATATCAGTATTATGTGTATTTATAGCACATCATGGCGAAACGAGTGTATACAACATACAACAAGTGTGTTTAGAAAATGAGGGAAAAAAGGAATGTTGTGCATATATATATATATATATATATATATATATATATATATATATATATATATATATATATATATATATATATGTAGGGGTGAAATTTTCGTCCTGAATTTGGTTGTTGTTGTTGTTGTTTTAATACTATGTTGAAAAATTGCTTTCCGGCTGTATATATATTTTTTGTTTATCTTCCGTCTGTTTCGATACAGTTGATTAAAATCAAATTTGTAATATATAATACACAAAGATGTTTAATGTTAACATTCGTATATGAGATGAATGTTATCAGTTTGCTGATGAACCAGGAAATGGTATTAGCGACATTTTTCTTGGAACGAAATTATAACTAAGAGCAGGGTAGCTACCAATAAGCATACAAATCTGAGAGTTTGTACGTTTATTATGATTTTATATAGTGGTTCAATCTTTACTTGTGTTCGTTTCAGGATCACTCAGTTTGATGTACTGGTTAAATTCAATCAGATATAGTTACATAATTTTCACTTTGCAAGCGAAGATTTTCGAATTTAAAGATAAGTTTCTTCGGTATGATAGTCAACGTGTACGTTTGTTGACATGAGTTGCTCAATTTTCTTCGCCAATTATTAAGATAAATGTTTTGGTCCTTTGAAGCTACCTCATGGCACACATGCCTGCAAGTAATTCAAACCAGTTAATGACTCATCAAAATTTATATTATCTTTGATAAAGAAAGTTTTTCAGAACCTTGTGAAAATTCTTTAGCAAAGAACTTCTGTTATTTTATGTATTAATCCGTCATGCCAAATTGTGTCAAACGCTTGCTTGTACTACATCCAGAAAGATAACAAAACCGTAAACTTTTTCTATAAAGGAGAATTCATAAACACTTTTTCATGGTTTCTTGTTGGCTTCGGAATCCATATTGATGATTTGCATGATCTTTTCATTATGGCAGTACTGGTTTTAGCTTATAGTTAGTATCTTTCTTAGTAAAGCGTTGAGGTGGTTGGACGTATGCTTATATAACGATATTGGAATATCATTTTTCCTGGCTTTAGTATTATTGTGCTAAGGGATTTTCCATTCTTGAGGTACCTAATCAATTCTCATGGCGCGTTCATCGGATCCCGGAGCTTGATTGTATTTTTCACGAGGGTTCATTGAAATATTTTTCAGCGTCCTGTTTAATTTTTTACTCAATGCGAATTATAAAGTATAATAATTCAGTTCTCACTGTAATAAAAGAGTTTTATCGGTTTGATGTACTGGTCGCAATAAAAATGACATCATATTAGTCTAATTGTTTCTTTGTAAAGCAAGATTTTCCAGTTTAACGATAATGTCCTTGAATTATAATCCACGTGTACGTTTTGAGGTATATTTAAACCGTTTAATTTCATTGGCGGGAATGTAAGTCTAGTCAGATTAAATAAGAAATGAACTCACATCACTTTTATTCACCAGCTTTTGAGGCATTGTGGGTGAGTTCGGTCGTCACGCTGCTTTATGGCATATATGGCTTTCTGTCTATTCTTTTAAACTATATTGTCTTTGGTGAAAATAAATACCAGAACCTAGTGAAATACCTTTAGCAGTCTTTTTAGTGTTTTTAATAAATTAACCCCAAATGCTTAACTTTGTCAAAAGTAGGTGCTACACTAACCAATAGCGCATTGGTTAAGGCTGCCGCATTTAGATAGGGAGGATTCGAATCCTGATAGAGGCAGGATGAAAAATGAATTTTTCACCATCACGTTCGTGTGAATGAATACATCTATGACCTTCTGAGTGCATTATTGGACCAACCCATCTTATATGTCAGTACTATAATCTAGCATGGAGCTATGCAATGTGCAGATGGTTCTACGAAAATTAGAGCTATAGCCGTACGTTTCTCGATTAGGATATAATGGCGTAAAGCAGGACGTAGAGAGCCTGTGGCGCTACAGGGTGGGCTCGATTGATGGCATCCGTTGTTCTTATCCGCCTTCCAATATCTTACTTTACCCAAATACGAAACTCACCTGTATAACAACGGAAAAAAACTAGAACCTAATAAATGTTGTCGATTGTGAGTTTGAATAATTACGTATTTTATTTGTTTCGTGTGACCACGAGAGGTGCCCATAGCAGCGAGAAGGTTCGATGGTCACAATTAAGGCGGAGTCGTTGAGCTACTGGAGGCTAGATGGCGGGGGTGATGCGCGAAATGTAATGTCTTTCGAGAGTTTCGGAATTTCGAGAAATCTCGAGCTCCTGTTTTTAAAAGTTCTCGGTTTGCCAACCAGGAGCGTGAGAAAAAGAAGAAAACGAGTATGTTGACGACGCAAAAAAGAGGGATTGGTATTGGTATTTGTACCATCAAAGGTGATAGTGGAGATAAAGAAAAGACAGAAAATGGAATGATTAAAAATGTGATGACGGTGGAAAGATAACCGCATCCAAACTCAAGCTAAAAAATAACATAAAAAAAAACGTGTAAATGTTAATAAAAAAATAGATATTTGTAATGTTTTAAGATAGTGTAATTTTCTTTCTCTTTGTCTTGTAAGTTCTTTCGTATTTGATGGTGCTAAAAATAATCATAAACAGTGTTTAATATTTTTGATTAGTGTGATCAGTCCTCACAAACTTTGAGCTAACGCTTTTGGCTGGTGTGATAACTTTTTGTTGGTTGGTGTGATCATTTATAAACAGTGATTAATATTTTTGTTTGGTGTGATCATATAATTAAAAAAAACAAAAAAAACGAGAAACAGTTTGGATCAATTGCGTCATTACGACGTAGAGTGGTTCGCCATGGGAGACGCGTGGATGATTACTCAGCTGCAGCGGAAACACAACAGCGATATACAGATGAGTTTTCTTATCTGTCCCACTTCCCAATTTTTTCTTCTCTTCCCTTATTTTCCAACCCTACGTGGTGGAGTAGTTTGCGTGGTGGTTTTTTTTTGGTTGTATCAGTAGGTACCCCGCCCGAGTCCACTCGCTCATACACAGAGCAAACGTAAGTTATTTTTATATTGTCTACCCAAGCCACAATCGCGATACTGATGAGAGCACGTTACAAGCCTTCAGCCCCCAAACAGATTCCAAAGATAAAGACAGATGACATAGACGGAAAAAGCTTTTCTGTTTTATAATTCTTTGTTGTTCTTCCAGTACTGACTGACTTTATTAGTATCATTCGAAAAGCTTTGAGAGGGCATATCTGGGTAGCACTTGTTCGATGATAAAGGATATTTACCATTTTTGAGGTACATAACGAGTTCTGATGGTCGCGTTGATCACCTCCCGGAACTTGGTTGTATTTTTGGTCAGAAAAAAATTTAAATATTTGGACGTCCTGGTTTTTGGTCCCTCAATACAAAAAACCATGTATAATAATTCAGTTTCGATTCAGTTTACACTGTAATAAAGAACCTGTACCTGAATCATGAATGAAGCTCAGTTACACCGAGGACGAGCTTAGCTCTTTCTGATGACCTCTTGAAAGCAGCTATTAATTTTTTGCCGCGTCATCAGCTGATGTGTATATCGGAACATTATATAACTTTGTTTGTCTTGTCTCTTATTAACTCATTCCATTTACTGCGCTTGTTTTTAATTTTTTAGAGCTGGTAATTTTAGAAATAAGATCTTCAGTGAATGACCAGACGATATAAGTCGTAGCTCTAGGTTGCTTGAACATTCGTGGATGCAATGGTTGGTTTAATTTTCAGACAAGCTTTGTTTCTTTTTCGGTGGGTGATGTAGGTCTAAGCGAACTGGGATCCATGAACTGCTGATATTACAAATTTTCTAGGCAACAAATCCTACAGGTAAATGCTTGTCAATTAAGTCCTTTCTGATATTTACAAAGCTAATAATGATTAAACCAACATAAGAATGACTATGCTGTGGTTTTTAGCAACTACCGACATAAGCTTATTCTGATTTCGCTTCATTAAATCCACGGTTTTCTCCATTGTATCGGTTTGTATGGACAAAGATAGATGTTTCTATAATCACTGGTTATGTTACTTGTGGTACGAAATGTAGGTACTATAAGCATAAAAAACACCCAATGCAACTATTAACCTTCATTCTGATTTTCTCCTTAAGTTTTAGTTGTACAAGCTTTAGTATATTAGTATTCTTGATACTTCACACATTGTATTGGTTTCTTTCTTCTTCTTGGTGTCTGCACAGTGATTCTTAAAGCAGTAGTCATTTGATTTATAGTCGGGTTCTAATTCCAACCAAAAGAATAGCTGAAGCTCTTCCTTTCTATTCGCATTGATGTTTCTTTGATTAATGTGTCTTTTATATTTTTTAACTATATTATGTAAGTCATCATAATGAACTCTAGCTTGAACAACGAATCTTAACCATAGCACCCATTTTATTCAAAAATGAGGACGAAGTTGACGGTAACCTTACCGGACAATGTTATACATTGCCCCGAATGAGATTCCACAGCACACATTATTTCCAGAAGTAACTTCTAACTTACAATTGATTTCATGCTCTTAATCCGAAACCATTACTTACAACACCCAAACATGCTGCCACCTATATTTAATCAGTACTTCGTCCTTCCCGATACTTGTTTCCAAAATATCTTTAACAAAGCAATTTCTTTAAGTTATTCTGGCAGATTATTCCTCGATACATAAGTTATGGTTTAAATGCCACGTGCTGCGTGAACGTGCTGTTAAGTTCACGCGTTCAGTGAGGCGTTTATTTCTCGGATACATCTAAAATACTTGACGGATGTGAAGTTTTCGACAAAAAACAAATATATATATGTATTGGTGCAATTTTCTACAGTAGGTAAAAAATTTGTTAATAACAAAAAAACACAAAATATTGTTGTGAAAAAGTTGAGCTAAATTATAAATAATTTAAATATGCATACAAAGTTTTAAATAATGTCTCGAACAAAGATTTCAAAATTAACAGTCTTAAATGATGAACTATAAAAATTTCTCATTCATGTCGAAAATTTGATGTTTTTGTTATTTTCGTATGTGGATATGAGTGGTTCACGGTATTGAGGATTTCCCAGCTCACAGAGTTTTCACCGGGGTTTCCCTTATGTGAGAAGTATATTATGAAATGCCCTCTCAAACAAAACTAGTCTCATTCGAATATGAATTATCTCTGTGCAAATTAAGAAAAAACTTTCAAATATATGTGCTGAACATAAAAATTTAATCTTAGATTTTTTCTGTGCGATTCTCTGCGCTAAATCAGTCGAATGTGTTGATGAACTTTTCCGACAGCTATGTCTTATCATGTGCTCACCAAAAATCACAAAAAGAAGTAAATATGCATATGAAATATTTGTAAAAACTCTTGGCAAAATTTACAACGATAATAATGCCGAATCCGAGAGTAGTAAGCCTACAGAGACTATAAATACCAATATTAATATGTGGCCGGAGGACAATACAAACCCCTTTTTTTCTAAATATAATCGTATTTATATTGAAGTCAAAAGTGAAATAGAAAAAGATCGTGGGTCTAAAGTAAATCAATTTTATTGTGATGAATTTATACAATTTATAATCAAAAAATACTTCTCCTATATCATTTTTTGGGCTAATTTTTTTTCAAGTAAATTTGGTGTGAACAAAAATAGGTACTTCGAATGCAGTTGTTGAGAACTGGTTTCATGTAGTGAAAAACCACTATTTACAAAATAAACGCATGAAAATAGGACGAGTAGTAACTATCCTAAAATTTAAGTGTAAGCAAAAAATGAAATCCATACAGATGCCTGAACCACTAAATACTACCCCAAGAAACAGGAAGCGAAAATTTCTTCCTGATGACTTGCTTAGTGAAGAAAAGTGGAATAAAAAAATTAGAGTAACATCTCCTAAACATATAGGTAAAAAATTTTTGACTCGATACTTAAATAAATCAATTTGTAAGGTCCATTCTAAACAAAAACAATCTATTGATGGTTTTACCGTTCAGCAGCTTCCGATTTTAAGGAACGGATACTCTAAACTTTATGGAGTTGAAACCATAAGCGTTATAAATACTTGTGGATTTGATTCTCTTACAGCCATTTTCGTTGCTTTAGGTATCGACTGTGAGATTTTAAAAATTAAGATTTTTGAAATAGACAAAGATTTTTTCAAGATGGTTTCGTCTTTAATTCGGCTTAATAAAACAACCTCAGAAATTTATGATTTACGCACAAATTTATTGTTTGAATTATTTAAAAACATAAATTGTGTGGACCAATTTGACAGCACAACTAAACTGAATGCAGAATGTCAAATCACCTATTTGATTGATAAAATAATACACCAACCTATTTCAGTTTACCAGAAATGTGTTGAGGAGGGTATGACTCGCATTCGGAATTCTTTAAACTGCTACCTACCTTTTGATATATTTACAGTCAATGAAAATACGCTGTGTAATATTCAAAATTCAATATCATTAGGATCCCTTACCTGTTTTAGTTGCGGAGCTAATTTAAAAGTGGACAAAATTATAAGCAATTATGGCATAGCCATAGCTGACGTTCAGTCTCTGAATAATGCAAATTACAATATTAAAATTTGCGAAATAGAAGCTAATATTAAATTAAACGGTGAAGATTTTGTCTTAAAACCTATGATAAACTATAACCAGCAACTTAAACATTATACGGCAATTATAAAAAGACCCAATAATAATTGGGAAATTTATGATGATTTAAAAAGGTTTCCCGTGTTAGCAACAGACCAGCTGTCTGTAAACCCAGCTATTTTATTTTTCTGTAGAATAAAAGTAATTATTTTATCGAATTGATCTACATATATAATATAACAAGTCAATTACAAGATACTAAACGAAAGATGCAAGTGAACGAAAGATGCATTATATCATACAAATCCTAAAAGACAACAGACTATGCAGTGCAAATCAGTAGGTGATTTTTTAGTGAGTAAAAATCTCACACTGTCGAGAATAATACATATTCGCTCGTCGCCTTTTGAAGGTTTTCTACACCTATTAAAAAAAAATAATAATAATAATTTAATAATTAAAATAAATACCTAATACCTAAATACCTTTTAACCTCTGTGGTTGGAGAGCGGGCCCTAGGATATCCTCAATACCGTGAATAACTCATATCCACATACGAAAATAACAAAAACATCAAATTTTCGACATGAATGAGAAATTTTCATAGTTCATCATATTCGAATGAGACTAGTTTTGTTTGAAAGGGCATTTCATAATATACTTCTCACATAAGGGAAACCCCGGTGAAAACTCTGTGAGCTGGGAAATCCTCAATACCGTGAACCACTCATATCCACATACGAAAATAACAAAAACATCTGTAAAACAAAAAATTCCTGAACTATATAAACAGTTTAAATTTTAATATTTTGAAGCTTTTATCCTGAGTTGTTAATTTATTTTGAGTTTTTTATTGTGTATCTGATGTCGAGTTGATTTAGTTTATATTTTATTTCATAAATTGCTTTTACCGAGTGTTTTACTAATACATGTATAGTTTTTGTTAATTTAACAAATTTTATATACATATAGTTTTTGTTAATTTTGTTTTTTTGTCGAAAACTTCACAGCCGTAATACTTGAGCATACGACAGCGGTGATTTGTTGGTCTTCAAAGAAGTCAAACAAATGCAGTGTAATATACTTAAGTTTCAAGCTTATTATGATCCTAATCAAAGTACGTAATGAAAGTTATGATCACTAGATGGAACCATTTTTATAATCTATAAAACGAGCCGGTGCTAGACGATTTTTCATCTAGTGCACTTTTTGAAAATGGCGACCTATATAAAAATCAAGTTTCCACATTATCCTGGAGGTAAGATTTATAATGCGTTTTTTTATCGAGGTATCTCCAGGAAACCTAATCCTGATAAATAAAATATATGAAAACATTCAGACTCCTTAAAAACTTGCTAAATAATTATTGCAAAAAGTTAATTCGACGAGCTTTTATTTTGGCAAACTCATCGATTAAGTCATTATAGTCACAATTTTGAAGTAATTCGCTTTCAATTGATATCAAAGCCAATTCTACTAATCTGTATTGTGTCATCGTGGTTCGAAAATAATTTTTAAATTAGAAAAGCTTTATTCACCTGAAACTAAAGTTAGAGTAAAATTTTCAGAGTTAACACGCTAAAAAAATAATGATTCTATCTTAACGGTTTTTTCCAATATGTCTCATCTTGAAACAGATCTAGAAAAGAAAACATCTCAATCTTGAAAACTAAATTGGTTATCCTTCCTCTAAATTTAAATTGATTAAGCTTTTACCGGTTAGAATTTTGGTTACATTTTTGGATGAATTTTTTGCTAATATTCATAAATATTTTGGTTCTGTTTAATTGCACCATCTGCACCTATTAGAGCGCCGGCCCTGTCTCTAAAGCAACCGATGATGGTATTTGTTAACATCGTACAGATTGAGTACAACTATAAATTTGAAGAGTTAATGAGATTTAAGTGTCGCAACGTCAAAACACAATATTTATAATTATAGTGTCGAAAAGGATATATGTAATGTTGGAGCTTTTTCAGCGATGTTCAATTGAGTAATATTGGAGCTTTTTCAGCTTTTTCAGTTGCTCAATATCTTAATGTCAGGTTTGTTTATAAATGTTTAATTTGGATATCCTGATTCCTTTATCCACTCAGCACCCATTACTACCATCTGTTACTCTAAACGTTCGGAAACAAAACTCTTAAAACATGTGCAGCACAATCTTGCAACCCTTTCATTCCAAATCGATTATAATTTCATCTGGTGGTTTTATTTAAATGACGTTGGCTTTGAAATAAACAAAAGTTCTGTAAAAGCTTTATATACCGTAAAGTTATCGATTTTATTGTTCACAGATTATCCAATATTCCAAACCCAGATTCATAATATTTATGAAGCAACAAGAAGTTCACTCTCGTATTTCCCTCGACACAAACACAATACAAAAAAAAAAGTTTCGTTCAATTTCATGCTTTAAAACATCCAAATTTTCAAACAAAAGCAAATTTTTTCAGTTCTTCATGTTGATGGTGAACTTTTTAATAAAATTTTCAATTTTATTATAGAATTTGCTTTTTTTGTTGTTTATCAATATAATCGATTTATATTTTGTTCGCCTTTGTTTGTGTGTATATAATATGTATAATGTTGTTGCTCAGCTTTGTACAACAAAATATATGTATATCGTATTGTTTGTTGGAAGAACACTGGATCAATTTTTGTTCGAGAAAAAAAAATAAATAAACTTAAATCAAAATAATTTCCCCATAAACAACACACCAGCGCGAAGAGCTTTCCTTTTGTTATGTATTATGTAGGTTGAAATGCAGATATACACGAGTAAATAAAACGTTGTTGTGTTATGTTGGGTTATTATACTTTGGGAAATTGGATAACTGGAAAATTATAGACAGTCTATTTATTTATTTGGGGGGTTGGGGTGGTTTTGTGTTTGTTTTCAAATTAAGTTGTTTAAATGTAAATATACTCGTATGTAAAATATATATGTGATGTTTGTATTGTATACAACCACTAGACCATGACAAATCATACATATATTTACATAAGTTACAGGGTTGCACCATATCCATCTCCTTGCAACATTCAACAGGTAATGTACATATACATACATATTTACCTTAAAACCAATATTTAATTTGTCGCTCGACACACATACATCGATATCCACATATTATACACTGATGGGGTATGATGACATCCTGTTGCAGAAAAACCCAACAAAAAAGTGGTGAAAAATTGGGGGAAACGACACACATAATATATTGTGTATATATATACATATACGAATACATGCCTGATTAATTTCTATCATCGGGAAATTTTTACATTTTGTTGATACACCAATTTATACAAAAAATTAAGTTATACGATTATACAAAAATGTAACAAACCACCGACTCATTCCAGCAAATAAAATTAAAGCTTTTCCAGAACAGCAGAGATATATATGGTTTAGTGTTTCCCATCAATTTTGAAATGTCTTCAATCGTCATGTTTCGTGTCTATTTGGTTTTGTGCTTAAATAGGTAGGTAGGTATAAATACATCTAGTTATTCGCTATAATTAAAAGTCTTTTTCTTCTTCGTCTTATTTTTCTAAGACATAAGAAAAGTTAGAAAAGTATTTTATCTTATTCGTCTCGTTTGTTGTAACAAAAAGTTACTTTATATATATACATTGGTTTACTTGAACATCCGCATTGTATATATGGTATACACACACACACACACACATATATAATGTATTATACGCACACATGGCTGGAATATATAGATAAAACGAGAAAAGAAGAAAGAATTTAGATTGGATGTAATAAATTTTCAATTTCTGTTTTTCCTCCCAAAATGTTAAAGATTTTTGCTGTTGCTGTTGTATTTCTCTCGTACACAACGCTTTAGAGATGAGCACCTTTTTTACGCAGATCGATAGTGATTCAGTATTTATCAGTAGGATCAGCTTTCTATAATAAACGTTCTAAATTTTTAAAGGGCAACATATTGTGCATAGAAACGATTTTTACTAATCCAAATCGTTTCAATATTGATTGTGCCGTATATAACAGCTTCATGTACCACATATTAGAGTACAGTGTCTCCCTATATATATTTTCCAATACATTTGGAATCAAATAAAAAGCTTGGTTGTATTTAGTCACGTTCCTTACATGGAAGCAAACGCTACCGAAATATTTAGTAAATAAATGGTCGTTTGAAAGCTCCCTTAAGTTCAAACTTCATACGAGGCACGTGATTAGACCAAATCAAACACATCTTAAAGAGTCACGACTGTTTTAAACGTGTCTCACAACCAATCTTTCTTTCTAGTCTCTTTTGGGGCTCAAGACTCTCCAAACTCTTTCGCGATTCCCTTATTTACGTCCTACCCTACCCCATTACTCAAAAATCGAGGACGTAAGACACATTGCATAGCTCCATGCCAGCCTATAGTACTGATAAAGAAAATGATCAGATCATAGATGTGTTCATTCACACCATCGATTGTTATCAGATTGTGAAGAATCTTTTGAGCATTAGGGTCCAAATTAATATATAATACAGGCCCATATTTTTAACATGATATGTTAACGGAACATATCCTGTGAAGGAGCCGGTTAAAAGCCTTTATTAAATTTTACCAAGTTCGAAAAGTATTTTGGTTCAACTCGACGAGGGTTAAATAAATACTTTTGTTGTCGCAGACCAAGGACTCTGTTCCAGGGTTCTTTATTGACTCCACAGAATGGTTCAGGTCGAACGAAAGCAGTAATAGTATCTCGAGAAGAAGGCCATAAGTAATCTCATTCACCTCGACTCCAGTGTGTCCTGATGCCCACATGAGTGTACTCTGTTAGTCATTTCTTTAATTGTAATCGAACACAATATAGGCCATAATGTTATTTAGCTCCTATGAAAGGATTTACAGCTTAGCTGAGATGTATAAAGTCAGAAGGCATACTTATATGCCCGAAACTTGTTTTTAACACGATATAATATTTTAACATGATATAGAACATTTCTTGTGAAGCAGTCGGTTAAAACCCCTTTGACGGCTTGCTAAAAACGAGAAGTATCTGGCTCAATCCGACGGGAGTGAAATAAATAAATTGGCGTGTAGCAGACCAAGAATACTATGCTAAGAGGAGACGTTACCCATATACTCATAGTATATAACCACTGCTCTAAGATAATTCTGGTTTAGTGTGTCCGGTTTCAGATACACTCAGATTATATTCAGATAGCCACATACCAATTCAGTCTTAAGGGCCGCTGAAACAATGGTTGTCGGACACAATAAAGATCATTAAGCTATTAAGTCCCCTACATTAAATAACACGGAACACTGTGGCATAAATTGTGGCGTTGCTCAGGGTCTTTCAAAGAACACTTTATTTTGAGTCGTATATGTAACACACCATGGAACACTCTCAAACGTCAGTCATTCTTTGATACTATATTGGCGATCCGGCATGACTACCCGAAAGGGTTTTTCGAAGTCCAACTTAGCTGTGTCAGACGGCATTCTTATTGAATAGTCCGCCTGAGACTCGCATAGAATTTCAAGATGGTCGACAATATTTAATGGCATAAGGTAATCCTCTGCCTGCTACCTCAAGGCTGCAACTACGATTTGTTTGTTGATCCAAAGAAGTCAATCCTAGAAGAGCTTTTACGGCTGCTAGCAAGTTGGTATTCAACACGTCAAACCGAGGCAGACTATGCGTTAAACTTTAATTAATAAAAAGTTAAGGCACCATACTACCATTTCGTTACATTAAGGCACCATACTACCAAAGCGTATATGAGCTTCAGCCAAATGATTGATTGGAATAACCAATAAATCATTTTAGGTTACAAAAACCAGATTTCATTATAGAGTCTCTTACTGTCCCAAAATGAATTCATGGCCCCTTTCTTGAAATCTAAGGTTTAGATCTCCTAAAAAGGTTTTTCATAAAAAACTACGATAAGATATTTGACATTTTCGGAAAAATCCAATTAAATTATTTAAAAAGGGAGGCACCAGCGCTGGCTTCTAAAGAGAACAGTTACTGTTTTATTTGAGTTTACATTTAATTCCTGGACAAATTTTAGTTTAATTGCAGTCAGCATCACTTCTAAAATAAAGGTGTCAAATTTTCCTCTAATGATTATAGTCAGATTATCCACGTTATCCGGACCCAAATTTTCTCTTAATTTTGCCTTAAACTTACAGAGAGCGTACAGTAATAATTTTCTCGAGTTTTATAACCAGACTACTAAAAACTGTCACTGTAGACTTACTAGGTAGATAAGCAATTTGGTTTCTATGTAGCGGGTTTATATGTGTTGATCGAGAACTATATATCTGAATCAGGTATAGCTTGACCTCATACTTTGGACAAGACTAGGATTTAGTTTATCACGAGTCACGACTTGGTTGCTAATAGACTTTTCAAATCTTCAGTCGAAAAGAACTTTCTTCCTAATGTACTGGATAATCACTAACAATAAGCCTCTATTGGCTTTATTAGCTATCTGTGACAATTCAGTATCTAGTCGAACTTTACTTTCCTATCCTGGCAACCACTCAGACTATAATCTCATGAAGGATGTTATACCCCGAATAATGTTCCTCCTTTCCGCCCTAATATCATTAATAATTAACATTCATGTACCATGTAATTAATAACACATAACTTAAGACGAAAAGTTCACAACATTACAGACCAAAACAAAAAGTTTCCAAGTTATTTATTATACATAAATATTCTACGAAGAAAAAAAAATACTTTGCAAGTATTTTAATTTACGACTTGTTAAAATAACAAATGTTATTTGTGGTCAACAAGCGAAAAGTGAAAAAAAAAATACAAAAACTTTGGACCAATACCAAAAGCACGCTAACATGAAACCACCCAAAAACAACAATTGATTTGGCACAACACATGAAACATATATATTGATTGTAGGTTCTCGCCAGTTTAAATGTTCGTGATAGATTGCCAAATCGAAAATCGAATAACCATTAATTCAATATTGTTAATTAATTAATTAATTTGTACAGTGATATAGTGAAAACCGTCTAAATAATTTTCTCGTTACTAGTTGTTTTGGTCGAATATTTATTTAGTACAAAGTGTTATCTGGACTGGTAAAATTTGCGATGAGAATGGGGAACATAAACCCCGTTTCCGGTTTTATATTATGCTTTTCGCTTTTCGTTTAATTTAATCCATTTTCTTTCTGGCAATTTTCTTTTAACTGTGCTCTGTTAGTGTATAATTGTTATCTGTATTGTTGAGATAAAAATTGTTTTGGCCTGAGTCGCCCAAAAAAGCAATTATATACTCATTTTATGGTGACATTATGGGTTCTTATCGCTGATCTGTTTCGTAGCAGTTTATACTTTGGTTTACAAATTGAATATAAGTTTAACTATTTGTTGAAATTTTAATTGGGTTTATCGAAATAGGAAATCTGTAATGTTTCTCGCAGAGGCTAACATTAAAGTACATCAACCACTCGGCTGGTATACACTTCGAAGTGATAGTCAACTTAGAAATTGTGGTAATGAAATGGACTATCGTTATTTACTAGAACATGACACCTTATTGTGAAGAGATAGAAGCTTTTAAACAACCCCATTTATAATTACAAGAAGCTTGTAAAGATTTGCCTGACTTTAACTGCAATATAATTGTGCAACAATTGTAGTGGCAGTTATAAACAGCTTAATAGCAGACATGACTATTAATGGCAAGTAATGAAGAACGACGGCCGCTCAAGCGAGGTTTAGGAGACACAACTGGCATAATCTTAAGAGATATGTTCGGAATTCTCATACAGCGCGAAGCTGACCATTACAAAGCTCAATTAGAAAGTGCATTAAGGAGAATCATCTTATGGCATTAATGCAGAAACAAACATTTATAGACTGTTATAGACAATTCGGTGAATTTAATTAAAAATAATTGAAACACCACCATGACTTCTGTAAACAACTTCAGAAATGATGAACAACGTTGAAAGCATGAAATGCTCTTGCTGAATGTATATCGAATCTGGGAAGAAAGGATCCGTTCAGTGTTATTGAAAATGATCGAGGAAACGCAGCAAGATTTCTGATGCTGATCGTCAGATATTACATCCAACAATACTGACGCCTTCACTACTAGAAGAGCAACTGTATCTAGTTCGACAACATATATAGCAACAGTCACCATACCGCCCAGGTGGCGCAGTGATTAAAGCTGCGGCAGTTGGAGCGGAAGGTACCGGGTTCGAATCCTGATTCGGAGCAAGTTGCAAAATGGGGTTTTCATCTTCGATCATTCAGCCAGTACTAAAGACATGGTGCTATGCAATGCGCAAGATGGTTCTACGAAAACTCGGACCTATACCCGTACATAGAGTAGTATCAGAACGGACCAATCGCCGGTCTAAGTGTGCGATAGCAGCCACAACAACCTAACCTAACCTAACAGTCACAATTCCAGGAAACAACATTCATATGATCTAAGTCATGTATATCAAAGCATGGTTGTACGCAACAGAGTGATGCGTCAAAACATAATTAAAGAAATCGTGATACCGTTAGCCTTATCTACGGAATATAAACTATATTGTTCGAACTAGCAGTTCCTGATATAATACATTGCAATACACAACCTCATATAGTCACTTCAGCAGAATACATCGCATTCTTGTCATTTGAAGAGTGAATCGTTTTCAAAAGTTTCAACCTTGTCGATTTTTTGCGAACAACAAAAGGTGCAAAATAGCAAAGTATGCACCATTATGCCAAGAAATTCAACAAACCAATGAATCAAAATTCACGACTCTAATCAATAGATATTCGCGATTCCCAATGAAATGACAGTTGATTTACTTTGTGGTTCCACGACAAATTTCTATAATGTCTAAGAATCTGAAGTAGTCACCCTAAGTGTAGGTTGCCTGTTAAGAGGTCGAAATTGTTTATCAAAGCTGTGGACACTTTATCCAACAACATCAGCAAATCATTTCACAGGTCAACCCATCTACTAGCACAATCCGATTCACTCCACTCCAACCATCAGATCAATTCTGAACGAACACCCAAATGACGATTACAATTATATCACCTGACCTCTCTCGATTGTTCGTGTCATACAATTTTTTGATATCTAAGAAACAATCATCCGTAAACTTGGTCAGTGGTTGAATAATTCTTCCCAAGAAAGTGTACAACAGTATCCTATATGCGGGGCAAGAGAGATCTATACCGTAATAGTTCTCTTATTTTAAGCGATCAACATTTTTGAATAAAGACATAACGCGGCCACTTTCCATTATCTTATGGTATATTATGTAATCCAGTGACTCCTTTAAAGACACCACGCAAATTGCGCTCATTGTTGAGTGGTTATTCTCTTAAGACCTCTAGCTCTAGAATTAAGACAATAATCACCAATCGGACATCGAACACATGATCTCTACTTTAAGGCCATCGAGATGATTGGAGTAATTTTGTATCAGGGTACTTAAACTGGAATTCGGTGTTAGTTTGGTGGCATCCGATTTTGACTTTTTTGTTGGAGTGGGAAGTTCTAGCCTCGAATCCCGATAGGAGCAAAATGAAATCGAAACTATTGCTGTACGTCCTCGGTTTGATTGTAATGGCCTCGGTTTGACTCGAGGTCGTAAATAAACGAGCCGCAAAATAGTTGAAACTGGCTTGTGAGCTCTAAAACAGAATAGAAACTACCAGGTTACGCAATTAAACGTGATCATTAGAAAATTTAGATGCAAGTTAGGTAAAACGGTATTGCTGAGGATTGAGTCATATGTTAAGACACTCAACAACCTGCTGATCATTTATAATGGAATATCTTTAACCGAAAATTTTTGAAAATACGACTTGGATTAACTTCACCTACTGTCAATAAAAATCAATAAATAGGTGCTGCAAATAATAATGTTGAATTCCTATAAAAAGTATAAAATGTCATGTTTTATCTATTGTGAACAGTATATTTGGGTATAGATGTATTCATATGATAATAAAAGCACCAAAAAAGCTTTTTTCTACTTTAAGTGACTTTCATACAAATTACAAATATTTATATTTATATGGATGTATATTGACAATAATCTATATATACATGTGCAGGATACATATACTCGTATGGTTGGATCCTTATACTAAATTGATGAAACTACAGCAGATGCTGTTTATGTGTTTCATGCAACAAAAAATAAAAATATAAACGTAAAATGGTGTTCGAAAATGTATACAAAGCTCACTCTATGCTTTTTATCTGTCTTATTTATTTTATACATTGGTATCATGCTATATATAAGAACGATATACCGATATAGCACAACTTGATGAATATTTTAGAGTTTATCGTATTATTTTAAAAAAAATGTAATTTAATTATTTCAAAATGTATTTTATTTCAGGTTACATGGGATACACAACGATGAACGTATTTGGAGTATATGTTTGCTTCGTTTAATTACGTGATCGATGAACATAAGACGGTGATGTTGTGAGATTTCTCTATAACCATGTGACTGTAAATAACACAAATTTATTTTTTGGGTGTCCAATCTTCTGGAAATCCTAGGTACTATAAAGAGTTAAATTTTGAACCTTAGGTGTTCAACGGAAATTAATTGTTTAATTATTTGTTGGTGGAAGCACTCACAATTAAGTATTTACTTGTTTAAAGCTAGTCTAAATACGATGAGGCTTGAATAGTTCAAAAAACGAGCAGATATGCTTAAGTTCAACTATTTGAAAAAATACAAATATTAAACCACGCATTTTGAAAAATTTGCGAGCTTTCGAAATTAATATATTCTCGATATAAAAGTTGATGCCACTAGTCTATCAGGTTTTACTGCGAAGGACACACAATTCATGATAAAGGTTCCATACACTAGATCTTAACCTAATAAAGATCAAAAAAGTCGCAAGCTAAGAGATAGAGAAATTAACTGCTTTAAAGCTCAATTGGAATTATTTATACAATCTGAACTCAATGTGGCTAAATGTGGAAGTGCCAAGCGTTTTAAAAAATTTGCGAGCTTTCGAAACTAGTATATTCTCGATATTACAGCTTATGCTGCGTCTAAGGGCACACGATTCATTATATATATTCGATACACTAGATCTTCACCTAATAAAGGTCAAAAGGCTCAAAAGCAAAAAGATAGAGAAATTTAATGCTTTAAAGCTCAATTGGAATTGTTTATATAATCTGAATTCGTTTATATAATCTGAATTAGATCTGATTCTGAATTCGCTAGTAAAATGTTAAAAAAAAAACATATAAACTTTATATATCCACTATACTCGAAAAAATTAGGGAGTACCAACCAATTAATAAATTTTGCGAGCTTTCGGAACTAGAAAATTCTCGATATTAAAGCTTATGCTGCTGTCTCTCAAGTTTGACTGCAAAACACACACGATTCATTATATAGATTCCATACACTAGATCTACACCTAATAAAACTCAAAAAGCTCGAAAGCAGAGATAGAGAAGTTAACTGCTTTAAAGCTTAATTGGAATTGTTTATATAATCTGAATTCGATGAGGCTAGTTTAAAGTTTAAAAACAAATATGTAAACTTTATTTATCCACTATACTCGAAAAAGCACAAAAATTTGTGAGTGCAAGCATTTTTAAAAAAAATCGAGCTTTCGAAATTAATATATTCTCGATATTACAGCTTTTGCTGCTGTACCTCAAGTTTGACTGCAAAGCACACACGATTCATTATTTAGATTCCATACACTAGATCCTCACCAAATAAAGGTCAAAAAGCTCGAAAGCAGAGAAAGAGAAGTTAACTGCCTTAAAGCTCAATTGGAATTGTTTATTTAATTTGAAGCACAAAAATTTGTGAGTGCCAAGCATTTTAAAAAAAATCGAGCTTTTGAAATATATATATTCTCGATATTATAACTTATGCTGCTAGTCTATCTGGTTTTACTGCGAAGGACTCACGATGATTCATTATCTAGATTCCATGATTTAAGGAATGCCAAGCATTTTGAAAACTTTGCGAGCTTTCAAAATTAATATATTCTCGATATTATATCTTGTGGTGCTAGTCAATGAGGTTTACTGCAAAGGACTCACGATTCATTATATAGATTCCATACACTAGATCTTAATACAGATGAAAAAACTCGAAAGCAAAAAGATAGAGAAATTAACTGCTTAAAGCTCAATCGGAATAATTATTATTTCTTAAACCAACTATAACAAAATCTAAGTTTAAACTTAAACACCTGGCAACGACAAATAAAAATTCTTCTACCAGATACACACTAGTACATACATACAATCTGTCTAACTTATATTTTCCATTCAAATAACATTTCCTGTGAACGAAAATACCACCTCAAACATGCACGAGATAACATTTGACTTGCGTCGAAAAGCTTCAGTATTTGTTTGTTTTTCATATCATGCTGATAACAATACATTATTCAAAGCTCATTTTTGTATTTCTTGTATATACAAACACATAACGTTACTGGCTGGTGTAAACATTTAGACTGAAAAATCTCGGATGTTGCCGTCAGGTTAATAATTTATTGTGTATCTGTAGTTTCTACTTCATTAATTAAATTTTGGTACAAAACGAAAAGTTGGTTCATTGTTCGAGATACAAACACTCGTTTAAGATTATGTCAGGTTGTATGCAGATTGTTGCTCTGCAGTTTCCCCTTAGAATAAAGTCTATATATATACATTGAATAAAAACCGAAATATACATTTTTGCTCACGGATAATATAAGGGGGAAATTTCTATAAATAGAAATTTTCCCCCTTTTTAACGGGATGGAAATAGATATACCACCAGTAGCACATCTGTGTATGTACATAAAAGTACAAGATTTGCTCGTTTTATTTACTATTTTTTTCGAAAACAATAAAAAAGAATATTTTATGCTAACAAATTCGTTCTTACTTGATTTACTGCACAAAAAAGCTTTTCGTGAAAGCTTTTAAATTTATACATTCATATAATAATAAAAATTCTTTTTGTGCCTATATACAAGGAAATAAATGAATAAGAACGAAAATTATATGGATGTTTAGTCTGAACTTTATACAGTGTTTTAAATATAAAGCTTTCGACAGAGCTTTTTATTAATAAAAAACAAATTTTATTCATTTATAAAATAGATTATGCATTTTTTTGTTTAAATCGTATTCAACATCCAATCTAAACAAGAGTTTAATACAAAATATGAAAGTCTAAAGCTTTTTAAAATTATGAAAGTATTAAAAAGTTATGCAAAGTATTAGCAGCATAATGTTTTGTTTGTATTTTTTATTGGATTTGAATAAAATTATGTTCTACTTCTCCTTTCGTTGTTTGGTAGAAATGAATAAAAAATTGTTTTTGCGGAAAATCGGGAAAACATGGGAAGGGGGCGATGGAAATGAATATATATATATATAGAATGAAAACAACAATATTGTTAAACTTTAATTGGCTGTTGTGTTACCATTGAGATAGAATTGAAAAACTTTGCTATTGTTTTATATTTGTAATTTAATTGGAATGGTTGAAAAACAATAAATAGATGTTCGAAACTTTGTATTCACAAACGAATAGGTGAGTAATTAAATGAGAGGTGATATCCACTTTGTATTCAAATGTATTCAAATTTTAGTTTGAATTTTGACTCCACTCGAAACAGTTGCAAAAAGTTCACCATATAACCTCAGCAATATACTGTATTTTTATGGAACCATAAAAGCTCACAGCAAATAAAAGCTCGATGAGATTGAGTATGAGTCAGGGTATCAGATAGTTTAGGATGTTCATCCGTATTCATAATGTCGTACATCAAATCAAAGTATGTGGCACTGGCACGGGATTAAATCGATTTGGCCAGATTATACAGACACATATGGTGTTTAATGTTATATGGACCTTATATGCTATATAAAAAAGGAGTTTGGAAAGTTACCAACAAAAGAATGATATATGTATACGACAAGAGTAAAAGTGAATTCAGAAAGTTTATATATAAAAAGTTAAAACTGGGTCAGGATATGCAAATCAAAACTTAATTCCCGTAATGATGACAACCAGTAACACAATGTGATGTGATGGACAATTTTTAAGTAGGTACATACAGTTTCTTCTACTTCGATTATATCTTTGCGATAGGTTTGTATAAACTGTGCATGAATTAGGTGTTACGTATTTATGATAAAAACATTCTTGTTGAGTTATCAAATGGAGCTTATGATCGAGTAGCTCCACATCAGTACTCAAAATCGCTTCGATTATTTGCTTCTTAGGACTGGTTGATTCAACAGACTAATTGTAGTGGATTACAACTTTTATGTTCAGCATCCTGTTGCTTTAAGGAAGCAACACCCTTTAAATCCCATATTGAATTATTATTTGAATACCTCTATTGGCTTCAATCGAAAGAGTCGGGATCAAGCCATTCATTAACTTTATACTAGACAAAATAATTTTTATTCAAATATTACACTATACCCATGAGGGTTTCGATTGTAATTGCGCCTCTCCAATTCTGACAATCGATTTGCATGTTCGAACTGCTACGATTCCCTAACTTTGAGACGAACAGGTATATTTCACCAATTTTCGGGTTACACTATAAACTGACAGTACGTCTAAACAAATAGAGCAAAGTTACGGCCCGATACATCATTTCATTCTTTTCTCCTCTCCCATATTGACAGTCGATTTACCTGTCAGAACATAATATGATCTACTGACTTCCGAATCTGCTCAGGTATAGGTCCACCATCTTTCAGCTATCGTAATGCTTACAGTACGTTTTAACTAATAGAATATAAGCAATATCAATTGATTAACGTCCATGGATCTTGATACAATTGTTAATTATTCCTTTACAAGCTTTAAAGCTCAATAAGTTTCAAAGGCTCTCAAATTATTTCATTTTCATCAAGGTGAATTTCAACCAATTATCAAAATGAGTAAGATGTAAGATAATCTTTTACACTGGATCTAATTTTATAGTAAGGAACTTTAAGGGAAATAGAACTTCAAGTGTCAATCAAAAGTGAAAATGAAATAGAACCGGAACTAGACAGGCTCTTTGATGTTATACATTGGTCCGCTTGGGAATCAACCCCCAAATTATCATTGAACAGAGAAATTTCGTTATTTACCCATTAGAAGTAAGAGAGTGCAGAAAAACGAAAATATTGAAAGAAATGAAAGACTACGTGAAATAAAACCACCTTAAACAAACTTATGCATCAAACTTAAAGCACTCATAAAAGCAGTGAAAAATAAAACAATTGGAAGATACCTTAGTTCTTTAGCTCCAGCTTAAGATACCGATTATCCCCCAATCAAAAGAAACGATGGAAAATGGGCTAGAAGTGCGAAACACAAGACGCACCTGTTTGCTGAACATCTATAAGAAACTTTTCAATCTCTAGGTCGACAGACCAGTTACGAAAAGAGTGCTGATACGCCCAGAACATCTCACTTCAAAGATATCAGGCTTTAAGTTAAAATTGAAGAATTTAAAAGCAAATAAAGCTTCTGATTATGATCTGATAACAGGACAAATAAAAGAGGAGCTGCCTGAGAAAAGGCACCCGTAAATTATTGCATATAGTCAATGCGATACTCAGGAAGAAATATGTATCAATGCAGTGGAAAGTAGCAGAAGTAATAATGATTCCGAAACTGGACAAGCTTTCAAATGATAGAAAACAAGCGGAATTGTTTGAGAGGTTGTTACTCAAAAGTTTGATAAAAATCATAGAACAAGGAAACCTTATCCCAGATTATCAGTTTGGTTTCAGAGAAAAACACACAACTATAGAGCAGGTTTATAAGCTAAGAGATGTCATTGGGAATACATTAAAGAGAAAACCGGTTACCCGATCTTCACTTCTCGAGATTTACTTCAATTAAACAAAGTTATCGTTATTTGCTGATACATGGAGAAACTATCGAGGAATCGACAACGAAACTTTAAGAAGCGATGTGACCAAATCATGAAATTGACAAAAATGTGGCGTACCGGGTTCAATGAATCCAAATCCACGTTTGTAAATTTTACTTATATAAAAGTTAGCTACAAATCAATAATCATTAACGGCCAGCAGATTCCTCTAGATTCAATTTAGGAGGTAATCAAATATGAGTTATGTTATACTGAGTACCCCAATTTAGTTACCATATATTGGTGACTTCCAGTCATATGTGACACAGGCAGGGCAATTATATAATTTATGCATGAACCGTAATGTGCGTACAAAATGTTGATCATCATGATTATTGATATTGAGCTTGTTACATTCTAGCTTACTAGACTATTTTATTTGTAATGAATAACTGATTTATGGTAGAATATTGAACTAATTCGAGAGGGTTGGCCACAATGATCTCAATAGTTCGATGTCTTGATTAGTGAACAATTGCAATTGATCGACTCACAACCGATTTATCTAAGAAACATAGCAAAGTGAAACTTTTCACAGTATATATTACAATCAAACAGTGAGCACTCAGAGAAAAACTTGGGTCAAAAACACTAAAAAACTAGGCCAATAAACCAAAAACTTAGTATTTTTTTTTAACCAACCAAATGTCTTACTAAAACAAATAACTAAGCTCTTGGTTAAAATAATTTTTACTTTTAAATAACCAAACTTTGTTTATTGGACAGTTGTAAACATTGTGACGAAACGATTAAAATGCACCGTCAATACAGAATTTAAATTGGCCGGCACTGGTTTTTAACATTTACGCGTTCGTAAATCCCAAATTCGTACCGATTCGTCAAAACTGCCCATAATATTTAAAATTAAAACAAAATACATAGTTACTGTGCCTCTCTAGTGTCTTAAGCCATTTGCCAGAGTTTAATTCTCATATTTTAGTGTTTTGTATTCACTTGCAGATACATGTGGTCGACTGTCACTCGGCCATACAACATCGCATATGCCCAATTTATCCGCTAACAAACTAACCAACCATTTACCGTTGGGACTTACTTTAACCGCCGAAATACCGTTTTCGTAATCCAGTCATTTTCGTGTATAGTTTGGTTTCTAAAATTAAATCTTAAATTAATACTGGAACTGATATTGACTTCGTGGTAACTCACAATTGAGGATGCTGAAGCTTTGAGGAATAGTTCGTTGATAAAGTATTCGGGCAAGATGTTTTGAATTGGTACCATTTTGCGTAAATAAATTATTTCTGTTCAGCTACAATTGAACAACATTTTCAAAATGGGAGGAAAGCCAAATATAATTTAAACTAAAAAACTAAAACGTTACTTACCAAATAAATCTAGATACTGATAAATTTTTGATTCATTATAAATTATAAAATTGGTAATCTGACATGTAAAATTGCATTTTCAATAAATTCCGTTTTCTAGTAACCAAGAATTGAACTAAATATTTGGTTAAAACAAAAAATTGTTGGTAAAAAACATACTTTTTCTTTAATCAAGGTATATTTTACCAAAATTGTTTTAAACATTATGTGACCAATAATTATTATTTGGTCAAAGTTACTAAAAACTTTGTTTACACTGCTAAATTGTTTGGACAAAACTACTAATTTATAATAAAACTTAACTTTGTTATTTTATATAAATTCTTAGGTTTTTTAACTATTTTTTTAGATAATTTAACCAAATTCACGAACCAATAAATTTTTATTTAACCAAGTAGTAATATTTTTATTTTTTAAATTAAAGTAGAGAATCGGTGAGTATAACCAAAAAAAAATTTGTGTTAAAGTAACCAAATTGTACTAAGATTTTGGTCATGATAATTTTTCTAAGTGTACATTTCAGCTCACTAGACTTAAGTCATGTTTATTCGTAACAAATAACTGATTTTAGATCGAATATTGAAATAATTCAAAAGGGTTAGCCACAATTATCTCAATAGTTCAATTAGGGACCAGTTGCAATTGATCGTCTCACAACCGATTTATCTAAGATCTGCAGAACACCCCTAAGACACCATTTTCCTATTGTATACGTATCCTATCATACGTAACCCGATGTTGTTATATTTAATTAGATATGCCAAGATAACGAAACAGTAGTAAAAAATAGTAAAGTGAAACTTTTCACTGTATATCTGTATATACTACAATCAAATAGTGAAGAAGCAAACGAAACTCTCTGCCATAAAAAATTTACATTTTTTTTTACCAAAACACCGGTTAAACTATATATTTAAGGATGATAGTTTTTTTTATTCGGTTTTCTATCGGTTCGCCTCTATTTAAATAAGTTTTTTTTTAATTTTCCACAAGCACGCAACATTTTGGAACGACTTGTATAAAATTTATTTGAATCGTAGCCAAAATAGCGAAATCAGAATTTTTATTATGTGTGGATTATATATCAGCCGCAGGGTTAATAGAAGAAAACAACGTTAGATGGGGTAGATAGATGAAAATTATAAATTTAAATTTTTGTTGTTGTAAAGCTAACTAGGCACATAAATCATAATATTATGATAAAGTTTTTGTGATGGTAGCTTATGTGCTAACGATGTAGAGATATGACCATGGTGCTGCAGTTATAATAAATTTTCACCCGTTGACCGATATTTTATATTTTCTCTACTGCACTCGTATACAGCCCAATAAAATGTGTCTCATTTGATTTAGCCTATTTTCAATTATGGTGTACATTGTACAGATATTAATTTATTATAATTGGATCTGATTTTATTTATATTGTAAATAAAACTATATAATTAGTGATAAATAGTTTCATAAATTTAAAATAGGATAAATGAATTGCCTTAAACGATTTATCTTACATTCAAGGATCTAAGTGCCTGTGGATCACCATACGAAAGCTTCCAAAACCGTATGGGCGTATTGATCTGTGTCTTACACCATATACTAATAGCACAAACATTAGACCTAGGTCCAAGTTGGAGAAAACGAAACATTCGATGGTAATCTATATCGATGTTTGTTGGCTCATTATTTCTTTCCGCCAATGTATGTAAAAGGTCTTTACGATTATTGGTTTCAACAATACAGTGCGCTATGTCACACTGCAAATCAAACACTTCAGTATCTGCAACGAAACTTTCCTGGGTGCCTGATGTCAAATAGTGGCGATATTGACTAGCCGTTCAGATCTCCAGATTGGACCCCTCCGGACTTCTTTTTGTGGAGTTATTGGAAAAGCTGGACCCTGTGGGTGGAGCCATCTATGCTTCGTTAATATTTCGAACAAAAAAATTAGAAGGAGGCGACTTAATCTGGTAAGATCACTCAGTGGAGTAGTGGAGATTGCTACTTAGTGGAGATGACCTCGGATATCTTGGAAATGAATTTCTCATTGGGCCACAGGTACAAAAATACTGTACTGGGCTTTCAGGTAGTCGAAAATCGAATGTGTAAGCTTCGCTTGCACATGACAGTAGCCAACCTGGCAATTGTCTGTATACATGCACCCACTGATGAAACAAACCCCAAGATAAAGACATATTTGACAATAATTTAGATAATCTGATGTGATCAGGTAGCAAGTTTATTCTTTCCCCATTAAAACATCCATTTGAAAATATGGACACATCAGTCAAATTTTCACACAAGTCAGGCAGAACATACATTAAAATCTCGGTCAACTGCCAACCGGGACCGGGATAGAAACCTCTTGTTTTAACTTATTTAACTTGTTTTGGAGCAAGTATTTCTAGATTTCAAGCAAGTCTCTAATGACTCAATCAATCGAGTTCTGTTCAAATCACGGAATCAGGAATTTAATATATATTCCTGGCTTGGTCACGTTTTGCTTGCGGATCCGAACTGAATGATACAGCGATTTTTGAAGGGTAGATCTGCCTTTCAGTAGGTGGAAAAGTCTCCACGGTTTAGAGAGCGATCTGGCATCTTCTAATTGCTTGCAACAGTATGATGAGCTGGCTCATGATCGAAACCGATGACGTCAGATTGTTGACACAGTACGGGCCAAGTAAATTGTTGGAAAATCAAATTGTACTCTAGCAAACTTCAGACCATTGACGAGGTCAAGGCAATCATTGGTGCTGCAATCATCACTATATTGATCAAAATGTTAGAAAAAGTTAATGGAAAACTTTGAACAATTATTGGTGATTTTATAGAACTGTGCGAAAAACACATTTTTCAAAGATCAATGTCACTTAATAACGACAAACCTTATAAAATAGCGGGTTAAGCTTCCGAGCTGCATTAAAATATGCTCAACATAAACCAACTACTGTACATAATTCGATGGTTAAATTCAACATATAATACTAATTTTTCCAAACCGCCCAATCATTTCCAACACCCCAAATATTTTTTTATTGCTCTAAACACATAAAAATTCCAGAGCATTGAATATTAACTAATACAACATAAACATAATAATTATTATGTACATATCATAAAGAATTAAATTTTAAATTTTCCATAAATTGTGCACATGAATTTCGTTCAAACCAGAGGAAAATTCTACTGTAGCCGAAAAAAAAATTGGTCTCATTTGCCCAATTTTTTTTTTTTGCATTGATAATTAAATTATTTCCCTCTTGTGAGTTCTAATTTACAAATATTTTTTTTTCCAAAGGGTTAATATTTTTTGTGTTTGTTCCTCTTGTATATATGCATAATTTTACTCGTATAATACCAACATAATGTGTCTCGTGAACGTACGATACGCTGAACATAATTGTACTATATAATATGTTACTTCATTATACATAATTTGGTGTTCCATGGTAAATACTTTAGTAGTTGGGTTTTATCTTTTGGTTTGTCGGTTACGTGCATAAATTATTAATAATAATACTTTGTGCCTCCCTATAACAAATTAAGTAGCAAATTTGTGGTTCCTCCTTGCTGGATGTTGTGGCACTTTAACGCTTTCACTCAGTGGACCTACAATGATGTAAAAGAGTAATTAGTACAATTTGACGTGGACTTAAAATTTTTATCTGAAAAGCTTTATCATAAAAGCTCCAAAAATTGGCAGCAATAAATAAAACTAACAAAGTCTATCCATTAAAAAAGTGGGGCCGTAAAACAGTCATAGACATATCGACAAACATATAAGGGTATCTAGGACAGATATTAGAACCTCTGAAATATTTAAAGGTAACTGTAAGCGCTTAAACAACTTTCATAAATGAGGTGTGAAGTTCTGACAGAATACCACAAAAACGAAAAATTACGGTGACAACAGTATGGAAACCACTTATACAGCTGGTACAACAGTCGGAGAGGAATATGATGAATTTAAAGTTATTTGAGCCAAACCCTCAACGTATTGTACAATTCGGTCTTGTGGACGTCCTATAAATGGAAAAACCTATTTATATCTAGACTTTTTCGTACCCAAAGATATAAACAAATTTTAGAGCTTTTTAGTTTTTGCCGTTTGACTTTACTTGCGTTAGTGAAATTCATGATAATTTAGTTAAATTTATTATAATTTAAATTACCATCAATTAAGTATAACCAGGATCAAAATAGGTTGGATTATATCATTTCCAAATTTCCATCATTCAGTAAAAACATGAGATAAATATTATTAAGGGACCAGACCAATTATCCGGTATCGCCAGTAAAACAACTCGAAATTAACAGAGAATTTGACAGTATTGATCTTAATGTAAGTTAATAAGAGTCCTTGGTCGTCACCCTTGGCGGTTGTTAAAAAAAGCCAATGGCCATTCACGTATCGACTACCATATTACTGAACTGGTTGGTGCATTTAGGCAGATCTCACATGCGGAGTCTGTTCGAGACAAGATGGCGTTCACAGTACTAGGGAGACCTCTCTTCCATCCGCTTGAAAACAAAGTGCTACCTCACAAGTTACATGACCGAATATTTGTTTATTTAGACGATTTACTAATCATCAGCGGTACCTTACAGGAGCACTTTCGGCTGTTAGAGATAGTCTTAAACTTGTCATGGACGGCAGGGCTGACCCTAAACGTTGATAACAGTAGTCTCGTCGTGCGTGAAATTAAATACTTGGGAAATCTAGTAGAAGAAAACGGTTTAAAAACAGACCCATCTATATAATCAATCCAACTAATTCAATCAAACCCGTTGCTTACTTAGAATGGTCGGCTGGTATAGGAGACTTATATTAAACTATTCGGATATAAGACTGCACCCATCTCCGATTGTGTGTAAAAGAGAAAAATCGCATGCACTGAAGAGGCTTAAATTGCATTTAAAATCTTAAAAAGATACTCACCTCTGCTCCAGTTATAGTGACTTGCGATTTTGCGTTAGATGTGATGCCAGTACGGAGAGAGTTGAAGCAGCTTTGTTTTGTAGGCACTAAAGTTCTTGTGTTATTTGATTGAGAACCCCCTCATTGGTGATTGCGTCCAATTTATTGAATGAAATGTTTTCAACCAAGGGCACAGTTGCTGGTGAAACTACATAAGCATTTGCACTAAAACGAACCATTTTTAATGCCTCAATATTTAACAAAAAATATTAAATATTAAAGAAGACGGAAATTATTCCACAACTCAATACCACCAGGGCCCATGGTTCAACCCAAGTAAACTTACAGATTAAAAACACCCAATCGTGATTGATGTTTAGTCACCACTCCGGAAATGGAACTCAAACCCCCCCAATGACAGAGCAAGCACGCTGTCTTCTCTGCCACGAAAGCGACTCAACTATTTCAAGTTTTCAAATTATTAATAGTGAACCGCCTGTACGGAAATCAAATTATTACTACAAATACAAGATTTGGTACGAAGATAAGATGATGTCGTGCTGGCTTTAGGACGATTACTCACTTTTGCAGCCACAGTAGAATTCCAACTGTTTCTTTGGAATTGGTACCTTCCAGGCAAAGGTAAGTTTGTTGACCAACAAGAAATTACAGTTTTTTTGTGATGCACCCGGTATAATCGACATCAATAACCCTTAACCACTTCTCACCAGTATAAGTCGAATACTCATGTACGATAAAAACGAACTACTCAGTAGCAATATAACCATTTGAGCTTTATTATGCATAGTTACTATTTTAGGACAAAAGGAAAGTCACCGAAGCTTCAATCAGATTGGAAACGTCCACACACAATATTGACAAAAAAGACCACAGGGAAAGATTAAAGTAGTGCATGTTCAGAGGTTAGCAACGTACTATGCAGGACACCTTGATGGTTTTGTTTGGGCCAGTTTTTATAGAAATAAATAGAATTGTTCTAAAGTGTCAATATTCCGGATACAAACCGTGGAGAGTCGTTACATTACAATAATGATTTATCTGTTTCTAATCATCTCTATACGTCGCAACAATACCATCTGACTAGGTTTGGCTACATAAAATATGTAAGATAATATGTAACGTTGGTAAATCGTTTGATTCATTTTTTCTTAACTTTTGGTGAAGGAGTGAAGCGGTGTCACAGCGTAATATGTGTATGTGTTACCTCCTCGTGGTAACGAATGGGCAAAATTTGGAAATTATTTGTTTTGCTACTCGTGGAATACCAATTTTAAACGTATAGTTTAAACAAATAGAATCGGACTCATTTAAATAATGGAGAATCCAACTTTAAGAGTAAAGTCTGATATTGGCTTTCCGTTTGGTGAAAACTAGAGCACAGAAGATAAATGATCTTTTGATCCAGAATGTAATTCAAATTAACAAATTCAAAATGAGCTACTCGAGGATTTTACTTTAAATACACAAAACTAAATTACAGATACAAGATAAAACCCGATCGAGATATCTAAAGAACCATCATAGCTAATTTACAACCGGTTTCGGTTGCTACTAAACATCAGCACAAGAGCTTGATAACTTATATTAGAATAAGGGTGTGTTGGGAGCATATTTGGTAATTGTGTCACACCGGTGTACAAAATATCTTAAAATGTAGAAGACTGACTCACATCATCGGCTTAATTGAATCAGAGAAGCTATCAAAATCTCAACATACGTTGGTTGTTCTTAAAAAGGGAGGATGCGTCAAAACAGAATCATAAGGGAATATATCTGCTAAGTAATTTATAATCATCCTCGCATCATTTCCTAAATGTTCACCTTTCTGAATATAGAGGTTGGTCTTACCAACGTTTGACCAGCGGCAATCTTATGGACACTTGCATGTTTGGAAGTAGAAGAGTAACTAAAGAGCAGGATAAAGTAAATGCAAGATCGTTACAACATATCCCGTTAAAATTTTCGTTAGCATAATGGTGAGTAAAGACACATCACAGGTGAGGTTTGGTCCTCTGCTTTCTGGGACTTTTTACTGAGTGTTACGGTAGCTATGCAACCTAAAAGATTACATCCAGTGTGTGTTCTTGATAATCTATCGATATATGAACCAGCAACTGTGGTCTAAATGTGTATCACTCAGACCTAGCCATTTAGACAACAAACAAAGCTGGAAGCCTAATATACAAGAAAGATTAAAAAGTTCTGTAAAATTGCTATTGGTGTAAGATTTGTGGCTCTCATTTCGCCCTCCGGCTTCCATTACCATACATAGCTAGTCTAAATCCTCGAGTGCAATTTCCAAAACTAGTCTCTTAAATTACCCAACTCGTATAGTGATTTTGAGCTTAATAAATTAAAAATATCGATCAAAGTTTCCCAAACTCGAGATTTAATTATTTTAAGCCGATATTTATTAAGCACTTTGACATTAAAAATTAAACTTTATAAATAGCAATTAATTTAATGACATAAAAAACCCATATTTATAATTCAATTTATTTTTAAATTTCACTTAACTCAATTATTTTTATATCTAAGCTTTAAAAATTATAAATTTATTTTCAAATACCCACGTTTTTCCAATTTACCTTCGACAACAAAACAAAAAACTTTTACCAACATTAAAAAATTTCCAGGTTATCACCTCATTGAATTTTAATTACTAAACAAAATATAATATTTATACATAAATTACTGTGAAAATCCGTAAAAAAGGGAAGTTGTATTATGATCTATACATAAATTTATGTATGCACACATTGTTGTTCACCACATGCCGACATGTACTAGAATTTATAGCCAGGTATACAAGAGCTTTTTTAAATACTCAATTTATCTCTTGTGTTTTGGTATATAACCATAAATTACTTTATACGGATTTCATAACATATACATATATATGTTAGCTTTGAAAGTTTAATTTAAATAAAAGAGCTTTTCCGCCTTGCAGTAATATTTTAAAAAAATATTTTCAATTTCTATTTTCCACAATACAATTTTATTTAGTTTTTCCAAAAACAAAACCAAAACATGCTTTTAGTTTTTTATTTCGACAAAACAAGCGAATGAAACTTTTCGTTTGATTTGTAAAAAAATTATTATACATGAAAAAATTGCAAAGCTTTTCTGGAAAAAAAAACAACTAAACTGGAAAAATATGTATGTCACTAAAGAATTATTGTAGAGCTTTAAAACAAAAGAAGTTTTGTTGTTATTTCGAAACAAGAAATAAACTTACTCAGACAAAAATGCAAATTTATAAAACAAAGCTTTGTACAGAAATACAAAATAAACTTATTTTATGAATTTGTTTTAATATTTAAATTTAAGGCTGATTATGATTTGTATATCGCTAAAGGATGTTTGATGCGACCTTGAATAAATGTTATAGCGGCAAAGAATTTTAAACAAAACAAATGAGCTTTCACGCTTATATGGTTATTTATATGAAAACTATATAAATATTTAAGCTCTAGCGTGCAAGTTATATAGTTTATATTAGTTGATAGTTTTGAGTAGTCTGTATACTCGTATTATTATACCTGTGTATAAATTTCTTAAATCTAGAAGCTTTTGATGTAACGATCTACCAACCATACGAGTAGAACTAAAATATTTACTTTAGTTTTGTCTTACTTTAGTTTTTCAATGTGTGCCTAAGCTCAAAGCTTAAGTTGTAATGTTAAACTATATGTGACTGCTCTTTAAAATAACGGCCAGTATTCAAACAATAATCTCCGATACATTTCCTAATAATTTCTAAGTTATGAAAAGCTCATTGTATAAGCTTTAATTTTTTGGAGTTATTTATTACCTTTACCTACTGTAGATGTGTTGATCCTGGATCACTAATGATACATAAAGTTTAATTCTCGTCTATCAATGAGTATTGGATGTTACTTTATGACACCGCATTAAGTGGCCACAAACATCACCAAAGCTTTTAAGCTTCAATTTTAAACGGTATGTGACAGTTTTTTAAAATAAGGGCTAGGATCAAAACATTAATTTCCGATGCAATTCTTAATAATTTTGAAAATGATTAAAAGCTTATTTTAAAAGCTTTTATTTTTTTGGTTTCTTATGATCTTAACCGACTGTAGGTTGGTAAATCCTGCATCACTATTGATACATTATGTTTAGATGTCGTTTATCAATGAGGATTGGATGTTACTTTATGACGCCGCATTAAGCGAAAGCAATCATCACCAAAGCTTTTAAGCTTCAATTTTAAACTGTATGTGACAGTTCTCAAAAAGAAGGGCCAGGATCAAAACAATTATTTCCGATGCAATTCCTAATAATTTTAAAAATGATTAAAAGCTCATTTTATAAGCTTACATTTTTTTGGGGGGTTTCTTATGACATTACTGCAGGTGTGTTGATCCTGGATCACTATTGATATATCTCGTCTATCAATGAGAATTGGCTGTTATCGATGCAATTCCTAATGATTTCTTAAATTAGTTCTCAACATTTGTCCGTGTAAATGAGCATCAGGAAAGATCTTACCGTACGAATGTATGCATTTCATTTATGGTGGCGTTACTTTTCATGCTGTAAAATATATGGCGGAAAGCTTCGTGGTATATTCATGATATTAGGTTAAAACTTTTTCACGGTCAAAATAATGATTCTCGTATTAACTTAGCTAGAATTTCATACGTTAACTGCTGATCTGAGCCTATGTCTAGCCCCCAAAAAATAAATTCGTTCAACTTTAACTTTATAACCTATAATCATACCCCATACTAGACGTTTATGCTTAATGCAGAAAATTTTATGTTCGACAACATTATCATAATAATAATGATTTAGCAACTTGATGATTTTCCAAACGTAAACATTTTGGCACAAAACGATTGGATGACTTCCATCCCAATTTGGCAACAAGTGCATATAACTGACTCATAATTCAGATTATTTTTATGTTTATGTCAGTTTATTTAGTCTGCAACAGCATAAGTTTAATAATTTGAAATGCAAAATAGTAACAGGTGCATAATCTGGATACATATATGTCAGTACATATATGTGGAAATGAAATCTGTAAAAAATAGGATTTTACTTAGTCTGTAAATAAGTTAATTTGACAGTTTTTTATTTTGGTTATCAGTTTTTATCAATTATGTTTAAAAACATGTTCGTGGGTAAATTATGTCAAATATCTGTACTGTCACGTTGTCTTACTCAGTTTATTGTTATTCTTAATACCATTGTTACTTACTTAGATATTCCAAACGAATAAAAAATAATATAACAAACGAAAATAAAAGCGGAAAATTAAGCTTAACTGGAGCTTTTACGATTCGATTATTTATGCTCTGAATTTTTGTTTGTATGTGTATATATTTCATTTATAATAAATATATCGATCTTATACAGAAAGACAAGCAGTCTCCATCGAGATAGCAACAAATAATGTAAAGCAAAATAATTTAATCTGACAATTTCCATCAGGACCATTTTCTTCTATTTCGATTTTGTTTTGGTCGTGCTCGTACAGTTATTCAAAAATCTAAGAGACGACCTCCTCTTATACAGCATGTCAGATGGATTTTATTATTTATTTAATTATTCGTGAACAAAAATATACTGCATTGAAAAATGCAGCTTCTATTTTTATTTAATCCCGATTTATGAAACAAGATTTATTACCTTATGTTGGAGTCGGCGAAATGATGATGAGGGTTTTATAGTATTATTTTATTTATAGTTTTCGCTTTTCATACGAATTTTCCGGTATTCAAACAAATTTAATTTATGATGAAAATATGAGATTGTTCAGCAATAAAGATTTTTATGTTTATGGTCGAAAGTATACAAAAACATTTTAAGATAATGAATTTGACCAAATATTTATTGGACTTTATGTCAGTCACTGAATTCTATAAAAAGTGCTAGACATACACTTTAATCTATATGGTACGATGCAAGTTTGACTCGCGTGTTTCATTGATGTACTCTCTAAAATTTATAAAGATTATTTGGATATAAGAAAGCTTCCCGTATCGTAGTAACGCTTTTAGGAACCTCTCGACGCATATTCAAGATTGAACAGAACGATTTGCTTACCAATGTGCCTGTTCCCGTGACAATGACAGAAGAGGTTAACAAATCAATTTAACCCGATTGTTGTAAATCAAACTAAATATTTTTAAAGGGTTACAATTGAATATCACTCATACTGAGTCGCATACGGTACTTTCACGAGCTTATCGTTTGACCAGTTATCTCGATTTAAAAAAATGTCTTTGATTATCACACTGGTTAAGAACCAGAGATTCACAGGAATAAAATCCAATGGAGTCAACCCAGATACATATCCTTGAAAATTATATACCTGTTCGAGACTCAGATTCTATGTTTATGTTAGCAATAACATTCATGAATGAAATCTGGTGTCTTGAAATCTTACAGCAGTCGTTGGTGAAAGCCTGAGTTCCCACATTATTCAGAGCGTCTTGCTTCTACTCGAGAGATTATTATCTCTATAGATTGCAATATTTGTTTCCGATTTCGTTAAAGGCGGCAAACTCAAATGAGACTCCATCTCAACCAGAAACATCGTTTTTCGTGGCAATAGAAATCTAGAGCTAATTATCAGAAGAGTTGTCGTTTAAAACTTAAGAGAAATGAGACTCCATTGAAGAATAGGGAACTAAACATAAAAACTCCTCATCAAATGATACCAGTAAAACGGAAGATATTGCAGCCTCTCTCAAAAATCATTAAAGTAGATAAACATTTTCTGGAAGAAGGTTAAAAGCCTCACAACAAACGATAGTCTTCACAACAAACGATAGTCTTCACAACAAACGATAGATAAGGCCATTACCGGAACTCTGGCTACAGTCTTTCAGGTGAAAATTGTTGCCATTTTGAGTTCATCAACGTGGTGGTTGATAATAATGTTGGGTGCATCTTCCACTTTTGTGAAATCTGTCTCTATCGATAGGTGCGAAATTATTATCTCTTAAAATTATCGACAGTCACTTTAACGGTCTGTGCTAAGAGAGATGGAACCCGAATCTGGAATCTCTTCTTAAACTATATGTTAGAAAGACTTTTAGTCTCATTAGAGGTTTTACTTTGAACAAATACATGTTCCAAATGAAAATTTGAATAAAAGCAGTTTTCGGACTGAGTATTCGTTTGGGGCAAAAACCTGAGCTTTTATATTTTAATTGTTCTATATCTTTCTTATAGTTATGTCGTAGGAATTGGATCCCGTATAACATGCAGAAACACTATCTGATGGTATAGAACGGAATATTCTAAAAAATGTCTGAGCTGACGGGATTTAGAGCTTCGTAAAAAAGCTCACCTTTGACATATATTTTTAAAGTCAGTCTGAACCTAGGACGCGATCGAGAATCGTAGAGGACTTAAGGCTATATAAAAGGTACATCATATCTGTGACAGATGCGCAAGGAAATTGTTTTTTTAAAGCAAGACTCTATGTTTTTTCTCCAACATCCAACCTCATTAAGGACAATTTTCTCTAACATTATTTCGTCAAAAATTGTTTGGAATACGATAAAGACTTTTGTGTATCCAATGAAGAAAACATCACGGAAAACGTGGTGGCTGATAACAATGCCGATTGGGTGCATCTATTGAGAAAACTGACTCAATCCATAAGTGCAAAATTGTTATCTCTTAAGATAATTATCGACAAGCACACTAACGGTCTGTGGAGCATCCCGTATAAGAATAAAACATCGTAGCTGGATGGTTTAGAATGGAACACCCTAAAACTAAGATCTGCCTAGATCTAATCTTCGTCAATTGTGCGGATATTAATGAGTGTCGAAAGCTCTTTTTAAACGGGGTCTGAAATAGAAAAGACAATATAAGAATCAAATATAAATAGGCTAAATAAACATACCTAAAAAAGTGATATAAGGTGATGAGACTGGGTTTTTTTTGGCTTTGTGTTGGAGGTGTAAAGTGAATGTGGAAGATCAAACAAGTGAAAAGAAAAAGAAGAAAGGGAAACTGGGTCTTAGTATCAACAAAGAGAAAGAAAGAAGGAGACGTCGTCCGAGTGGTTGAGAAAAACCAGATAAGCAAGTGAAGGGACTCACATCAAGCCACGTGAATCAATCGATTATCGGCTGGAACTCGAGCGATCACTGTGCAGGGTCGACAACGAGAGGTAGTTGTATATACGTGGGAGAACAGGTTAGTTCCATTTTCATTTTCCCCCTTCAAAATACCCCTTGTGTAACAAACTACATATCTCAACAGCATAACCTCCCAATTGTTACACCCAGCCCAAAGGTCTCTGGCCAACCAAAATGAACTGTCTACATTCGTGCGCGCAGGCTGGCGCCCAAAATCAAATAAATTTGTCTGCTAGTTGAGAAGATGGAGGAAGAGCAAGGAAAGAGGACGGCCCAAGATCAACTTACGTCGGTGTTGAAAGCTGATTTGTATTAGTTTGAGAAATATAGTGTCTAAATATAAACAATTTGTTTATTTGCAAAAGCGCTCGTCACACTTTTCGGAGTTGGATTTCCCTTGGTATCGTTCAATTTTGCAAGTATCAATCATTCCTTACTTTAATTTGGAAAACATGAAATTTGTATATTCCAGTTACAGTTTAAGCTGTGAAATGTTAAAGTGTTAAAAGTGAAGTTAAGACTAGTGACATAACCCTGATCAGTGTCAAACGACAAATCTTTCACAGTTTATTAAATTTATAATTTCGAATAATTAAAGCTGTAAGTTTGAGTAAGCTCTGGTATTTTGAATTTTGACCTGTATCTGTGGGTATGTTACTGTTACGGTAAAAATTTGGTTAATTCAATCAACCAAAAGTAATTATTTATTAATAACCTCCTTGATATCCCCAGCACTAAGGTAAGATATTTTTAGAAGTTTAATGAAAAAATATAATCTAGGACTTATTTTATGCTACATATTCTCTTTAACAAATAGCAACACATCTGCTGAATAGACGAAATATCCTTGATGAAGTCTACTCGATATAATTTTAAAAATGTTGGTCAGTTAATTCAAATAATTTGCCAAACATGTGATTATCTTCTTAGTCAGAGTTAATTTTAAGGACCTCTAAAATGATGACTCACTCGAGTACGATGACAAAAGTACTATAAAGTGGGGCTATTCATATCTAGACCAACTTTAGGTAACCACCTAAATATAATTTTACCAAGTAACTGATTAATCTGTTATCTACAGTTGGTATATAAATAGTGGGATATTATTCAGTCCTACATAATATACTCCTACTATTATTAAACCAAACTCATTACATTTCAATTACAGATAATTAAACTAAGCAAAGTAACTATATAATATACCATGGTTATATTGGATTGTGGGTTGAAAATTGTGGTGAACTGCACACACCGCAAAACAAAACCAATTTAACAATAATTAACCAAATTATTTATATATTTGTATAATGTTAACTAACCACAAACTGAACACAATGTTGAAAATTTTTATTTCGAGCAACAGTATCAGAAAGTAATATTTTCAATTACTTTGGAAAAACCTTTACCATAGTTAGCTTTTTCAATTACTGTACACAACATAAAATCATACATTTAAATTAAAAATTAAGTTTATTATTTTTTTTGAACATGAACGGCATAAAAACATATTTTTCAATAGTAGTTATGTTTTTAACTATATACATATATAGCATAAAATTCGGGAATAAAAATATTTTATATTCCTATTGTGTTGTATATCGGGAGAAATGGGTGTTTCGATGCATCGTGCAATTGGTCGATTTTACGCCCAATTTATATATGCAGTCGCATATAATGCAAATGAAATTGATAAATCATTTAAAATCCGAAATTGTTTTTGACCAATGTACCACAGCCCAAAAAGTAAAAAAATTACGTCCGACCAGTTATCACCCAGTATCCAAAAACAACACTTTATGAAGTTTAAAAACTATATTTTATTTTCATATATGTGTATTGATTAAAGTTAAAACAAAATGTGTATGAGTTCAGGTTTTTTCCAGTTTCCACATAAAAATTTCCCAACATTGGTCAAAAATTATACTCAGCTTTTTTTAGTACATTTTCTCAGTTTATATTTGGTTTTCAAGACATCGTTTTACCATACCAGGTGATAATTGCATAAGAATTTCCCCAACAGGTGAATACACCAATATATGTTAGTAAACATACATATATGTATGCATGCATGTTTAATGTAGTTCGGTTGTTAGTATACAAGCTCGTTGGGTGGTAGGAGGCATTTTTTGCTACAGTGCTCTATAAATATTGAAATGAAATAACTTGTTCGTTTGAATTAACAAAAAAAAAAATTGCAAACCGAAGGATCAATATTTTGATGAAAATTTCGTTTTAAAAAAATAAGCATTTTCTCGTTTATATATCTAGGTTGGTCGATTTGTGCTTATTTTATTGATTGAGGTGAGAAATACTTTGTTGTAAATAGATTTTGACGAATCACAACGATCAACTTGCAATACCATCAATCACGGCACCACATAATTTTAAATGTTTGAGCTTTTTGATTTTTAAAAGCTTAATAGTTGTACTACTCAATTTAAAGCTTCAATAAACCGAAGCTTTAAATCGTCCACTGGCGAAATGGTCATTTTAATAGCTCAACACTAATGGTTGCCCAGAGAGCGGCTGGTTCGTTTCCAATCAAAAATTTTCTTTGGCTAAAAAGTCAACGATCAAGCTTCCTTCAAGACCACAGTGTGTCAGCATCCACACGACCGACACGCGCTGTTGTTGGAACAGTTTATAAACGGTTATCGGATTTTGCAACAAGTTTTGTTACCCTAACTGGAGTAGCAATTTTGAAAGCTTCAATTATACAATGGGTGAGTCTGTATCAAATCGAGCCTGAAACAATATACAATATAAACCTTATGGAGCGAAAATGTTCTACACCCCAATGCACCTCAGTCGAAAGATTCACAGATTTAGTGATTTCTAGAAAAATGTACAGGTATTGGAGTTGTTGACAGAGGACCCGTAGTTGAGATGCGTGAGATGCCATACAAAACAAAGTGTAGTGAAAAAGTTAAATTTATTCGTCAGGAAGTTGCAACCCATTGTATCAAGGTTACTAAGCTTGTAATAAATAATTTTACTATCATTGATTACCTTGTGTGACCAGGAAAATAAGCGACTAACTTGTTATGGTCTACGTTTAAAAAATTAAAAGCTTTAGTGGGTGTGTTGACGATGAGTCTTTTTTGAATATTTAACTTTAATGTTAGAGATTTAAGAAAATTGTTAATCTCTTGTATACTCGTTTAGGCCAATTTCGATCTAATAGGATACATTATTTAATGACTGTGCGATCAAAAATATCCATTTATCTCATTAAGGAGTGAGCTTTTTAAAAAAATTAAATTGAAATCAATTTCCATTTTAATCTTTTTAGGAGGTCGTTGAACCAAGACTTTCTCTACAGTATATGTTGCGAATATTGATGCAGCAAAATCAATGAGGACCTTTAGGTCATGTCGTGTACAAGTGCTTGTACCCTGGAAGAATCAATGAAATTTTGGGTGACTTTTGTGGTAAACAGTCCCGTGAATCATTCTTACTGGCCATTAACACTAAGGATTTCAAAACTATCGTAAGCAATGTACTCTGGAACTAACATCAGACGGATTTTCAGGTGAACTCACGTGTCGCCAATAGGAATGGATAAATAAAGATAAAATATATAAGGAGGAGAAATAAGCCAATCCAATAGTCAAATCCATCTACAAGTATAGATTTGATCAATATAAATATGTATAAGCAACACGACAACCTGATGGGTCGAAAATATTGCCAATACAGTTCAACAATGTCAGAAGGAACAATATAATTTATATTAACTTTGAACGGAAGCCAATCAAATATTTTTCCACTTGAGTGTCATTGTCATATAGATTTAAACTGAAACGAGGAAAAACTGGGTAAAGAAGGAGTTAAACTTATCAAAGTAGTTTTCAAACGAATAGCAAAAAATGTGAGGAGGAAAAAATTTGATCACGATACACTATTCAAAGAACAGAACTGTATGCTTAAGTATCAAGAAGAAATTAAAAGCTTAACAGTTGCCTGCTTTTCAAGTGCAACATCTATAAAGCACATAAATGAAATGATCAATCCTTTATAAAAGTACAAAAACTCGGATTTTAGCTCTAAATTGAGGAATTAAATATCTTAATGGCAGCATATTGCACTGACGGTTGTCTCGATAAATCTGCATTGAGTAAAGGTCATGTACTCACATCACATATTAAAAACAATTTTCTCGTTGGTACATCATACTCGGATATGCCGTCAGCAAATGTCTTAATGCAGCAACCCACTACAGTTAAATTTTTCAAATAGTCTGCGGCTTTATTCAAAACGAAAATCTCGTTCAAAATTTGCAACAAACTAGTACAACAAATATAAGCTATAAACAACCTTCAAACTACAACCCACCGCAAGTTAGTTAAATGACAAAATATTTCAATAATAATACAAATAATTATAATAAACTAATTCTGTGAAGTTTCAAATGAAAACCATAAAAAATATAATTTCCAACACAAAACAATAATAAGACGTCTAAGGAAAATATATAATACAAATAAGATCAGTGGAGGAGTCAGAAACCCAACAACGTTAGGACATCGAATTCCAACCGCAGAAAGCTTTTGAGTCTAGTATTGTAGTGTAATGGGATACATCAGAACGAAACTATGTGCAGATGATCTACAATACGTATATCATAAGCAGCGCCATTAAGATGGAACTACAAACTATTTTTACAGCCACTGTAAAAACTACAAGGACCAATCGAATTAAATTCAAGAAATAGAAGACGCCTATACGTAAAAACTAGGCTACCAAAACAACATACGAAAACCGTGGATTAGAAATGCAACGTGGAAGAAAATTGAGCAATCAAATAAGGTGGAAAATCGAAGACAGTATGAAGATTCAGCTTGACAAGGAGTGATTGTAGGAAATACATAGAAAACATCCTCACGTCTGCCGAGTCATCGACAGCAAATAGAAATTGCAAGATCGTCATGTGACCTATGAGATAGAGGCAACCTTAGGCATTAGTGGGACCAGCATACACTCAATATTGCATGAACATTTAACTGTAAAAAAAAATTTGTTCGCGTTGGATCCCACACACCGTGTGGGAAGATTTTCCCACAGAAAATTTTCCCACAGAAGGTCACCGGAAAATTTTCAAATGCATCAACAATAAAGGATGGAATAAATTCTAACTCCATACGATCAGCACGAGATAACGAACCAATTGAAGAGCTTACCCATCCACCAACGGAGCGGGAAGTTACTAGTGTCATAATAAAGATGAAAAATAACAAAGCTACTGTAACAGAAAACATACCAGCTGAATTACTCAATGGAGACGCATTTATAACTGAAGGAGCACTAACACCACTATGGAATACTGAGAGAATTCCGCAAAAATGGAAAGAGGGACCATAACGATTCCAAAGGAAGTCGACTTAAGAGAATCGAAAAACTGGCGAGACATCTCCCTGCTCAACAGTTCAATGAAAGTATTAACAATGGTCATCCTGGAACGAATCTCACCAACTGTGAACCAATACATAAGAAACGAACAAGCTGGTTTCAGACCAGGAAAAGGCTGTACCATGACATCAACACCACTATATCTACTCTTCGTATGGGCTTCGAACACGCATTCGATTCCAGCAATCTGGAAAAGACACTGTGAAATATGCCTTCCGGAATGCTAGAAATAAAGTCCAACACAAAGGAAAGTATAGTGGCACATATACTACAATGCACGAGGAACTAGACAAATGTGTACTATCTCCACTACTGTGCCTCATGGTACTGGATAATGTCATTTGCAAGCTAGACATCCGATTGCCAAACGGAATTCAGTGGGACCCGATTAGAAAACTCAATGATCTCGACTACGCAATTAAATATGCCTGCTAACACAGAAATACACAGACATGCAGCAAACTGTACAAAAGTTATGAGAAATAACACAAGATGTCGGGCTCAAGATAAACATAAGAAACACAAAGGGCCTGATACTTCGCTTCAACCAAGCACAATAGAAGATATCGAAAAATTCGTGCAACAAGAACATGTGGAACGGAAGAAGAAATTAACCAACGCTTCAAGAAAGAGAGAAACACTTTCAACATGCTCCATACGATCTGGAATGCATTCGTCCTGTCAAGAAACACCAAGATTAATGTTCAATGAATATGATATGTAAAATTAAAACTGCTGTATAACTGTGAAACGTGGAAACATGATTATTGCGACAGACAAACCAAGAGGACACTGAGAAGGAGGACATAACCAGGATATCATAAGAATGGAATCCGCAAGGAAAAAGAAATGTTGGATGGCCAGCAGTGATTTGGAATAAAACGGTGCTAACTAAAGCAAAACCTCTTGGGAAATATGAGGGGACTAAAGAGAACAGCCCCAAATGGAGTTTAATGTTCCAGTTTAGTAGACACTCTATGCTCCTAAGATAAAGGGAAAAAAGGACGTATACGTAGAGCCATCTGCACATTGCATAGCCCCATGCGAGCCTACAGTACTGATATGGAGGGTGGGTTGGCCCATGAATTCTGCACTCCAACAGGGGGTCATAGATGTGTTAATTTACACCTTTGATCGTAATCAGATGGTGAATATTAACTTTTGCATCCTGCCCGTATATATCGGGACTCGAGAACCCGGTATATCCCGCTGCAATTGCTACAGCTTTAACCACTGCGCCATTTTGTCGGTACTTTTCAAAATATAATGACAATTGATTGGATATATGAACCCGTCCTAATTTCTACCTCGAAACGCCACTGCACATATATATATACAAAATATTAAAAAGACATTCGTCCTTCCAAAAGTAAAATAAATAAATAAAAATTTTATCATTTTAATTTTTAATTTTTCACAAATATATAAACGTAACATCATGAAAATAAGAAAAATATTATTTTTCATGATCATCCTTTTAACTGACATATACGGTTATGTACGAGCATATACCAGCAACATTAATACCTAAATAATGTATCGAGTTGGATTTTATGTTCGTTTCTTATAATATTCTTGAAAATAGATTCGGAAAATGCAAAAAAAAAAATTGGAAAAACTTTTTCAATATTTAACATTTATATTTTTGTTCAGTTGTTGTTTGTAGACGGTTCGGTAATATAAATTTTTTTTTGTTGCATTCGGTCACGCCAATGCATATATAAATTTATACAAAACACATAAATAATTTTGAGGAAGTATTTTGAAAAGGTTTACGATGCAATTCGAAAGAGGTATTTTTTTTGTGTACAGTTAAACCTCCACAATTGTCGGTTTTATATATCCAAGGTCTGTATATTTATGACTTTTGGCACGATTATCGGGATTTTATGTGGTCAGAATTTTCATTGTGGATTTACGTGACGCATTGCGACGTCGCTGGCGGTGTTTTTAACTCGCGGTTACTGAAACACGATTTTATGCGGCGTTTTTAGATATTATTCGGGTGAAAAACTCAATTTAAAGTTGAAAACAAAGTTCCCTCAAGCAATGTGTTTGCATGATAAAAAATAAAAAAATGTAAACACTTTCGTATACCATATATGAGCTTATATACACATGCTTATATGTACATATTGGAAAAACTGTACGGAAATATGAAAATGTAACAAAATAACGTTTATTATAAAAATTAATTTTTAATTTGTTTTTTATAAGAAATATAACAACACATTTTTTAGTTCTGTGCATGGTGTTTTGTATAATTTATGCAGGTAATAATAAAATGAATGCATGATTTAATAAAAACTATTATAGTTTAACTATTTTTTAATTTAAATGAAATTTTATTTAGTAGATAATTCACGCAGTTGGTGTTTATCATTCAGAGCCCAAAGCACAGCCACAACACATTCGGGCCATTGCCCGGTGATGTGGAACGAACGGTTATAGATAAGTCCAAGGCCATAACGAGTTATGTCAACTTCTAAGTACTGATGACGAGAATGGGTCATCTAACATATTATGACCCTTTCAGTACACACCACTGCAGGTTATAATCAGATGATTAAATGATATATAATCCAACTGACCATCCTTCCTTTTTAGTTTGTTACCGCTTCTAAGGCAACAAGAATAACTAAATGTTTTAGGATAATGCTAATTGCAGCACCATGGCTAGATAGTCCGGCCACACCAACTACTTCGAAATTCACAAAAACCTATATGGCCTTATCGAGCAACTAATACGAATAGACTCCGATACATCTTTCTGATCGCCAAACCTATATGGGTGCTGGATTTTCTGAGATGTGTTGTAGTTGCTTATTGTGATACCTATTGCAGCAAAAGGCCGGCATCTAGGATGTATGTCTTTTACATCATCACATCATGTGGTTTGCTAGCGAGGAATTATTAAAACGCATCGTATATCTGTTTCTATATAATATCCTTGTCTACAATTGTTGAGACATCTGTTACCAACAAGTCAACAATTTAATCGATATCGCATACCCTGGGTATGGTTAAACCTTTTTATTTTCTACAAAAATTTTAACATTTCTGGTACTATTGGTACTTAATATTAATTACTGGTATAACCCAAGGTGTAAATTTTTATCCTAAAATGCCTGATATCGGTATCGGGCCTTCTATATTGAATTCTACCTCGTAGAATTCTTCGTTTTTTCTGTCCCAAATGCCCTAGTTACTAAGCCACTCGCTTATAAACTTGGTATTCATAACTCCTTTTATCTATGATTCTTTCCAAATAGTATTTTGAAATATTACAGCCCTTATGTGGTGCTTAACGACGAGCTTCACTATAGCAACAGAATAGACCTCAAGTTTCTAATCGAAATGTAATGCCTGTTAAACAGTTACTTTCCATCCAAAATCTAGAAATACTACTACAAATAGCGAGGCGAATGGTTTACACAGAAGATAATTTTTTTACGTTGAGTCGGTGAACAATTTTCTTAAACTTGATTTGGTCACTTACAGCCACTTTCCAGCTTCAGTGATGTTCTGTACCAACATCTGCACCGCAGGACCAACGCTTATAATTTATTGGGCCACAGGTAAAAAAGGCTGTCTTGGACTTTCAAGCAGTCGATAATCGAATGTGTAAGCTTCGCTTGCACATGAGATTAGCCAACCTGTCAATTGTCTGTATACATGCGCCCACTGATGTAAGCCAATCCCAGGATAAAGACTCATTTTACAATAATCTGGATAATCTGATGGGTTCTATACCGGAGCACGATGTCAAATTGGTGATTGGTGACTTTAATGCTAGAGCTGGCAGAAATCAGACCGACTTATGTAACAATATAGATCCGTACTCCCGACACGAAACTGCGACCGAGAATGGGGAAAGAATGATGTACTTTGCGATCGCTTATGATCTAAAAGTAGCAAGTACATTCTTTTCTCATAAAAACATCCACTTAGAAACATGGACACATCCACGTAAAACATCCCGAAGCCAAATTGACCATGTGTTGATTTCAAAAGGGCGGGCTCGGGTTGTCCAAGACGTGAGATCGTATCGGTCGTCAACAAAATTCGTAGGCAGTGACCATTTTATGGTTGCTGCAAAGCTACAAAGTAAATTTTCGTACAAGTCAGGGAGGACAGGAGAATATACAACGCGATTCTCCTGTGAAGGTCTGATAAATGAAGAAACGCAACGAAAATATCAAGATCTTGTCAGCAATAGCATTTTACAATCCAATTACCAATCTGATGATGTGAACAGTATCTGGGAAGTATTGAAAACCTCGGTTGTCGATGCTGCCCAGCACACTCTCGGTATAGTGAAAACTAAGCCCAAAAATGATTGGTTTGATGAGGAGGGTCGTCTTGCTGTTGAGCAACGAAATATAGCCTATAATGAAGCGCAGACTCGGTTTACAATCGCAAGGAAAAACAAAGCAGTTCTTGCTAGGAGGACAGCTAAACGAATTTGTAGACTGAAGAAGCGAGAATGGTGGAAGGCTAAGGTCTTAAGAGTACAACAACTCAGCAATGAGCACAATTCGCGTGGTTTCTTTAAAGGAATCACCGAATTGCACCATACCTTAAGATCTCGGTCAACTGCCATTCGGGACCAGGATGGAAACCTCTGTGTTAACGTCGATGCGGTACTCGATACATGGCGTGAACATTTCTCTGATTTACTTAATGTTCCACATGTATCACAAGCTGTGTTTGAATACCCTCAAATACAGAACAAATACATGTTCATTGAGGATCCATCCTATGAGGAATTCACAATGACCATGCAGAAATTAAAGAAAAATCGTTCACCAGGATTTGATTGCATTAATTCAGAGCTCTTGATATTCGGAGGGCTAACTTTGTGGAACTGTCTTTTCGACCTTGCTCGATTGGCATGGCGAAATGAAGTTATGCCCGAAGAATGGAAAGTGGCCGCGTCATGCCCAATATTCAAAAAAGGTGATCGCATGAAATGCGAGAATTATCGCGGTGTAGCTCTCCTTTGCACAGCATATAAGTTACTGTCATACATCATCTTGGGAAGAATTACTCCTCTAGCGGAGGAAATTGTCGGTGACTACCAAGGAGGATTCCGTCCAAATCGGTCAGTCACTGATCAAGTTTTTTCGCTACGGATGATTCTTTCCAAGTACTACGAAACATCTCGCGATGTACACCAGGTATTCCTAGATTTCAAGCAAGCTTATGACTCGATCAATCGAGAGAGATTATGGTATGCGCTTGACAGTAACGCAGTCACAATGCTGTGTTAAAGTTGATAACAGGCTATCGAGAACTTTTGCAATCAATTCCGGTGTTCGACAAGGAGATGCGCTGTCCCCGATACTTTTTAATCTCATGTTGGAATACATCCTTCGTAAAAGTGAAACACCTCAGGACAACATCTTATTCTGACAATCCAATCAACTTCTTGCTTATGCAGATGATATCTGTGTGATTGGATTAAATGGCAACGGAGTGAAAGAGATACTTGATCCACTGGAACAGTTTTCAGCTTCCGTTGGTCTCAAAATCAACGAGTCAAAAACCAAATATCTAATCTCGGGTTTTAGAGACCAAGGCGCAAGTGATTTCTGTAGTGGTAACTACACGTTTGAAGTAGTGATGAGATTCAAGTATCTTAGATCTCTCATTACTCACGATAACAGTGTGGGCGAGGATATCAAGGTCCGCCTTGCCGCTGGCAATCGGGCTTTGTATCCTCTACGTCCACTGCTGAAATCAAAATATCTTGCAAATACGGATAAGCTGAAACTGTGAGTGTTGATCAGACCCGTTGTCATGTATGGATGTGAGAGTTGGACCTTGACGGATGAGTACGAAAGATGGCTTCTAACATTCGAGAGAAGAATCATGCGTGTGATAGATATATGGTCCAAAACGCGACGTCGATGGCACTTACCGAGTTCTTTTCAATCATGAGATCAGGTATTTAATGCAAATTCCTGATATCGTGCATGAAATTAAAGGACAGCGAGTACGCTGGCTCGGACACGTTCTGCGTGCTGATCCGAACCGAATGATACAGCGAACCTTTAAGGATGAACCGCCTTTCGGTAGGCGAAGAGGTCGCTGTCGGCGACGATGGCTCCACGGTTTCTTCAAACTGCCTACAACGGTTTGAAGAGCTGGCTCGTGATCGAAACCGATGGAGTCAGATTGTTGACACGGTACGGGCCAATAATGGCCTGTAAAAACCGTAAAAAAAAAATAATAATAATAATAATAATAATTGCTAGTCAAGCTAACCTCTTCTTCTTGGTATAAAGTCACTCACAGAAGTAACATATTTTATAGTAACTTAACGGTGTTGTTCCAATCTGATACTATATTACAATGCCTGACCAACGTTGTGAATTTTCAATAGCTTGAGACGAATACTTATAATTGAAAACGAGCAGAGACACAATTTATCTACCTCAAACATCAAAACTATCTCAGCTTTTGAACATTTCTATGGCAGTGTTGCCTGTTTTAGTTCGACGATAAATTACTAGAAAGTCGAGACACACTTTGTGAAAGGGTCGGAGGGTCATAGAAACTGAAGACAAGGCTCACAAACCGATCAATTGTTCCAAGTTCGAAAGATTTGGTGCTCTTGTCTTCTTGCACGTATATTATTAACAAAAGTGGGATCTTTTTTATTTTGTATACCAATATTGGTAGTAAGGTGTGAAGCTCTTTGGGGCATAATGTTGGCACTAACTATCTGCTACGTAACTTGTAACTTCCAAAAATGCTTGCGTTACCCGGTGGTGTACTATGGATCTCCGCACAAACGGACAGTAGCAAAAACGGAGTCTGAGAACTTCTCAGACAAGGCACCGATGGCTATAAAGTCAGATAGATTTGTGCGTCAAAGTGATGATTGAACTTTATTTTGAGCTCCACTGTATAGTCATCAATCTGGTTATCTATCGAACATGAACGAGTTGAGCTCCTGCCAAGAAATAAGCAGCAGGTATCACATGCAAATTAAATTCTTATTTTTAAAGTGTGATTACATTAAAGTGATATTGATTATATGGTACCGAAATTAAGGGTCCACATTCGTGATTGCAGCTGTATCCTATCCAAACGAAAAACTTAATTTAAAAATCCTAAAAAAATATAGTAGATAAAGAACCAAAATAAACATTTTAGATTGACATTCTTCTTCTCGTAAATGTACATTGGAAAATATTGTTTAAGGTTACGCCACTTCACACGAGATGAGGAGGGAAATTAATGGAGATTTTTGTGGCGCTACGTTATATTATAAATGATTCATCTAGAGATAAGCTTGATGAGCTGGATGGACTGTACGTTGGTTGAGGTGTTCATATAACGTTCGTGATACTGGTTAATGCGTCAAGATGCGAGCTGCCGGAATCTGTGGCTGAGAGTGGGCGTGAGAATCCATCATCAACTTGTTGTCGTTTTCAAGAATTGAACGTTTCACGTACCAGTTTACGTCGAATTTTGCGAAAATATCTCGGTATGACGCTTTACAAAGTTCAATTGGTTCAAAAGAGCCAACGAGAAACTGCGCGATGATGTCGATTTTGCTAAAAAAGATCATCTTTGCGGATGAAGCGCATTTTCATCTTGGTGGGTACGTTAATAAGCAAAATTGCCGTATTTGAGGCTCAGAAAACCTACACGTGGTCTTACAGAAGCTAATCCACCCATTACGAGTGACTGTTTGGTGCAGTTTGTGAAGCATTAGCCCACATTACTCGAAAATTGGCTGATCGAATGGGGTACCATGAGGTTATCTGCGGCTGTCATATGAATGAATTAATACTCCATTTTAAACCTCGGCCACTATATTTGGAACTTGGATGGGCATCTCTTGAACATTTTTCTGATATAGTGAATGTCCTACTATAGAGACAATGGGAAAATGGAAAGAGATACTTCATTTACTTTAGAAGAATTTTAAGAATCCCTTGGTCTCAACAACTCTAAGATACATAAATTCATTTTAATAATTCATGAGATCCTAAAATAAATGAAAACTCAACATGGATGCAGTCGAACGAGAACGTAGGAATAGCTCTGTTATAATCTATGTGCTAGTGTGAATTGAATAGTGCAGCAAACCACCTTTATATCTCTGGGCATACGATTTTTACTTGTAATGGTTTTCTAATAAACGAATTATTTCTTTCGCATTGTCATCGATGCATCCGATGGCCCAATTTGGAGCCCAAATTTTTAATAAGTGACCTTTAATATTGGTGTGATGAGATTACGTTCATTTCATAAATTCATGCAATCTGAAGCCTATAATACTAATATGAAAGATGGGTTGGCTCATGATTTCTGCACTGCAACAATATGTCATAGATATGCTGCATTCACACCACCGATCATGATCATAATCAGATGGTGAAAATCCCTTTTACATCTTGTCCCTATCGGGATTCAAACCCTATAAATCTTGCTCCAACTGTTACAGTATCCAATTTTCTCACTCTAATTGCCGCAGCTTTAACTACTTCGCTATCGGATCGGTTAGTCCAAACCTTTTTTGATTAAAATTGTTTTCATTTCTATTATACCAATTTACACTGTAAAATATTGTCTAAACTGTTATACAAAAACGCTCTTCCATACTATTGCACACAGTTCTATCATCACAACATAACCTAAACATTTGCGCAAAAACATGATATGTCAAAAAAGTCTATCAAAAAAGTAAATAACAACAAAACGCTACAATTTAATGTCAGCAAATAATAAATAAATTCAATTCGTTACGAGAAATGATTTCGAAATTACATATGAATTGTGTATAATGTCGAATACAGTACAATATTATGAGGGATGTGGTCGTGAAGGTCCCATCCGATGTATATTCTTGAGTGAGTTCCATCCGGTTGCTGGTTCTAAAATTAGCTGTCAGGTCTGTTGAACTTCAATTCTGCACGTGTCGCCAGTGAGTACGCCTAAATACAATCATTTCGATTTTAGGTGCCCGATGGATTTGTAACAAAAGAAGTTTTCGATGCACTCAACGTGTACATAATCCCAAAGCCGCAACTCCAGCGCAGCATTCTCACTGTGTGAGTTATGACGAAGACGATTGTTTAATTGGTTTGTGTTTCTAATTTAAATCTCGTACATATTTATAGTAACACACTGGGGCATAAAATTGTCGGGTATCCGGTCCGAATCGATCATCAACGGTATGCCCGAAACGCTTACTACTTTAATTTGTGTTTTGTCTGTGATGCTTGGGCACGATCTGTTCAATATGAGCCAGTTGTTAAGAAATTAGCTGAATATTTTGTTTGTACCCACGTTACTCGTTTCGATTCCGGTAGATACTTACAAGTTGGTTTCTCCTTAATCCGTATTTCAGGTTATGATGGAGGATGAGAGTGGTTTCCTGTCGCGCGACGACGAGAACAAAATCGGAATCCAGAAAGTATTGACAAAGGTATTGCGGGATTTGAACGAGAACCGTGTGACGACTATTGTCGAAGGTGAGACGACGATATATTTGAAAATAGTCACGCTTCAATTGGATCCGCCTTCAGTATTAGACCATATGGTACCGTTGTTGAGTCCACAGTGTCAAGCGCTGCCAATTGAAATCTGGGACCTTACTACACAGCAGGTAAGGTATAGATCGGTACATAACGACATCATAACGTTTCAACCCGTTCCAGATTTTACCCTTCATCAACGGTCAGAACCACATTGCACGAATAGCGGCCGATGCTGACGTCGAGAACACCCTGGTCAAAGCTTGTATTCAGAATTTAGTCTACTACGGGGTCGTACAACTACTACCCCTGCTGAAATACAGCAACGTCTACATGTGTACGCGAAATCTTCAAAATCTATCGAAGGAAAATAATTTGTATCATCTCTGCCGCAAGTACGTCAGTCTGAAGAATGATTTACCTCGACCACCGCTACACAAAATCCTGCAGCTGTATTCGTCCATGACGCATGGGGTTACACTTCGTGCACTATGCCAACGACTATGTCCGCGCGACAATAACATCGATGAACGTAAACTTGTTTCGTTCGGGTTGCTACACAATCTCATCCGATGCATCAACAAGTATCCCATATTCACCGGATCAGTACCGACCGGTCGGCAAAAGCTGTACACCGGTTTGCATAGTTTCGACGAGATTTGTTGTAAAACGGGATTGTCGCCGTCGAAAATCGAGGAGGACATCGATTCGGATACGAATGTCACCGTGATATGGAAGTAGTCCGGTTCACTTTCGAATTTATACTGGTGACTCGGTGGGGCCGTTATTTAAACCCTGTTGGCGTCACTTTTATTTATTTATAAATTTTCTTTAAATTATTCTTGAATTTATATTTTATGTGTATGTATTTTGTTTAGTTTATTTGTGATAAATAAATTAATGGAGAGGAAAAGGGTTTTTGAAATGTTATATAAAAATATAATAAACTGTATAACAGTTTATTTTTCGAACAGTTTTATTATTTAGTTTGCGTCTATGGTTTAAAAAGGTTTGAGTTTGTGGTGCTATTGAAAGTAGTTCATCTATCGTTTCATAGGAATCGCTATATAAATGTAAAATTTTCGCTAGTGGTCACCATATTTTGAAATGTATGGAATCGATTACTTTCTGAATCAATTAGGAACTTGATTCTGAATGGTACTACATTAGCGAAGAAGTTTATTTTCATAGATAGAGGGCCGATCAGGGAGAGGGTCGATGAGTTTTAGACTCAAATAAACGAGTATTGTTTAGTATATGTCCTTATATAGAATGAGTTTGGCTGCATTAGTAAATATTCCCAGTCTGTTGCTATCTGATTCACTGTTGACTTGTTGGATTGCGATCCAAGTTTTATTGCTAAAAGGACAGCAAAACGCATTTGTAGACAGACGAAGTGCGAATGTTGGAATACTAAGACCTTAATAGTGTGGTGTCTTTAAAGGAGTCTCCGAATTGCACCATACCTCGAGATCTCGGTCAACTGCCATTCGAGACCAGGATTGAAACCTCTGTGATAACGTTGATGCGGTACTCGATACATGGCGTGAACATTTTTCACATACCGATGGCACATGCCGCGTTACTTTCAATCACGAGATCAAAGGACAACGAGCACACGGGGTCGGTCACGTTCTGCGTGATGATCCGAACCGAATGATACAGCGAGCTTTGAAGTAAGAGCCACCTTTCAGAAGGCGAAGAGATCGCTGTCGGCGACGATGGCTCCAGGGCGTAGGGGCGATCTATTAGTCAAAATCTTTATGATACAAATCAATATATCCACCTGTTCGTTGAATTTAATTAAAACTCCAAACCTGCTAACTCCATCATGTTATAATGCAGTCGATATACGATTTGATAGTTTGGTTATTATGTTCATAAAAACATTTCTAATTTATCTTGACGCGAACAGTTTCAATATCGCATATCATTCATGTTAAGACATAATTAAAGTGCAAAGGGAGGCATACAGTAGAGAAAAACATGTTGTAAATGATTGACATATTTTATATTATGTTTAAAAGCCGTTTGGTACGAAGGATATATACACAACACTTCCAACGAGCTTTTTATTGTTTTGACAACATCGTGTTGATGATATTATATACCAGAGTAGTTTCCTGTTTTACTCACTCCGTTTTGATAACAAGCTAAACATGTTCATTTTTAATTTACACTATGTACATACACACACACAATTTCAATATATCGCAAAAGCACAAAAAAGTTCGTCACTTGTAATATTATATTTTTTATACAAAACAATATGTTTTGCACTTTTATACAGATAAAGGAATGGCCAACACACGACTTTCGTTCGTTAAATCAATTAAAACTCACTATAGAGCACAGTTGAGCTTTTACACGTAAAAATAAGTTATTTACATTTTGTTATGTAAATTATGTAAAAAACCGTGTAATATATCCATTGAAACATATTAGTACCATTGAGTACATTTCAATCGGTATCGGTTGTTAAATATTGACAGTTAAATTATGAGAGAAAATGGCGAACAAAAACGCGCAAAAAACAGGCCAAAACAAATAAAGTTATGGAACTGATTGCACAGCGCTTATTTTTAAGTAGTACCACATGTCTGTACCGAATTTCATTCAAATCGGAGACAAAAAAATTTTTATGGCAAAAAAACAGATAGGCTAACCACTGTCTGTTTTTTTTTCAAAAAAATTAACAACATATTTTTTTCGATTTTATGGTTGATATCGATTTATATATTCATAATAAACATATCCGTACTATAGAGAACATTTTAGTCGGTATCGTTCGTATAATATTGACAGTTAACGTTTGAGAAAAAATGGCGAGCAAAAACGCGCCAAAAAATAGATCAAAACAATAAAATTATGGCACAGATCACACCGAGCTTATTCTAAGGTGGTGTTGAATGTCTGTACGGATTTCATTCGAAGACTCGAAATCTTAATGGTAAAATTTTTATGGCACTTTCTGTTTTTTCAAAAAACTTTACATAAACTTTTCTCGATTTTATGGTTGATATCGATTTATATAACCATAATAAACATATTACTATAATACCTTATATAACCATAATAAACATATAAAGGACGATTAAATCGGTAACGTTCGTTAATTGACACTAAAAGTATGACAGAAAATGAAGAACAAAAAAGCACCAAAATAAAAAAATTATGGCACCGGATTTTATTCAATTGGAGACAAAAAATTTGTATGGTAAAAAATTGTTTTTCTTCATTTTATGGTTGATATTATTAACTACCAAGGTGGCGCAGTGGTTAAAGCTGGAGTTACAGTTAGAGCGGGAGCTACCGGGTTCGAATCCCGATAGGGATGCAAAAAGAGATTTTTCACCATCGATCGATTGGGTGGTGCGATCAGTGGTGTGAAAAACACAATCTGGATCCCCTGTTGAGTTTATGCATGGGCCCGTCCCATCGTCCATGTCAGTACCAGGTCTAAGTGTGCGGTAGCAACCATCCAACAAATAAAAATGGTTGATATTGACCGGCTTTTATAAGAAGCGCCTCGGAGAATACTAAAACTTTATTTTATTACGTCCATTATGAACAAGAATATTGAAACGATTTCCAATGAAAACGAAATTAATCATTTCAATTATCGACGATTGAAAATTGGCTGAGTTTTTCACATAGTTTTTGTGTTGATAAAATTTGATTAATTATTGTTAACTTGTTGTTGGTTCGATTCTCGTTAGTTAATGTGTGTTTCAACGATATGTGGGCTATCAAAACTTAAAGGAACATGTCCATATAGGAAACCAATATATAGATTGGCGAGGCATATATTATTATTTTTATATTATTAAAGTTTTTTGGAACCCTCTAAGGTTCCGCACTCAATGTCACAAAGGGCCCATGGTGCAAACCTAAGATTACATCAAAGCGCACAGACACGTTCTGCAAGCTTAGCAAACTGAAGCAGTTTGAACCAGGGCAGAGAAGACAGTAGATTTACAGGAATGTACCTGCAGCTAAACACAAGAGATTTCATGCGGTCAAAAGCTGGACAACTGCTGATGAAGTGTAAAATATCGTCAACATCTTCCAGACACTTGTCGCATACGGCATCACTGGTCAGTTCCATGCTATGAAGGTGGCTTTTGAAACGGCCATGGCCAGTAAGTATAGAGACTAAAATTCTCAAGTTGTCCTTTTTCAATGAAAGGATGTAATTTGTCATGTTAGAGTTAATCCCTCTGATAAAGTATTTTGCCTTACGACAAGTAGCGGTAGCTGACCACGTCCGCTTTAGATTTGATATAGGGTAACTGTTTTAATGGTTTTTTCACTATATAGGTAAAGGCGCAGCTGGTTCAGGACCTACGAAATATAGGTGAGAACCAGTTTCAGCCAACCCTCAATGTCACAATGGGCAGGAACCCACATGACCGTTACCTTGTTGCTACGACCAAGGAGATTTAGAAATTTCTTACAATACAGTACCAGTTTAGAGCTGATTAGAGGGTTGCTCAAGGAGTTAAGGACAGTTTTACTATCCGTACAAAATATAATCTCTTTGTCGTCGGCCACGAGATTAAAAGCTGACATCACGCAGTGAGAAATCGCAATTAATTCCGCTTGATGAATAGTACAGTAGATCCCCAGACTTCCAGAGATTCTCAGATCATGCCAAGGACAGTAGTAGGCAAAGCCCGTTCCCTGTTCAGTGGCAGAGCCATCAGAAAAGAATACAAGCGATTCGGATATCTGTTTGAGAAAATCTGGTGAGAACCACATATCCTTGGATGGATGAAACACCCCAAATGATCTATTGAAATTAAAGACAGGCAGAAGCCTATCAGTTACCATGTCAAGTTCTGGCATAGCCAGTTTAAATTCATTAAGAATAGATCTATGGCCTGAAATAGTGCCGAGAGCATTCCACGCCCCAACACTCCTCAAGCGAAAGGTCGCCGAACCTAAAATGAAGGATTGTAACTAGGTAGGAAGAGAATTAGCTCCACAGCTAGGAGCGGAGTTGAAGTCATGGCTCCTTGGGAGAACCAGTGACTTGTAGGTAAAATATAACATTTTGGGGAATAATCCCCAAGAATTACCAAAAAATTGCGGCATTGCCAAAAAATAGCAGTGGCTTTTTGTAGTTTAAAGTCCAGATGATACTTCCAAGAAAGTTTGTTATCCAGAAAAACTTCAAGGTGTTTGACGTAGGCCGAGCTATTAACTTTACAACCAAAAAGTGATGGTACAGAAAAGGCTGCAGTGTTCCTACGCCTTGTAAATATAACCAAGTCGGTCTTAGATGGGTTCACATGTAAAACCTTATCCAGACACCACCGTTCTATAATGAGAAGAGCGTGCGGAGTTAAATCTGATAAGACATTCAGATGCTTCCTGAAACTGTCAGAACCAGATCGTCAGCTTTGGGCGACAAAACCGGAATCACGAAGATTCACAAGAAGTTCGTCAATGACCAGAAGCCACAGCAGCTTAAAGGTATCCTCAACCTCGTATACAATAGTAAGCATATAGTAAGTCACATTCTGTGGTTGGCAAAATTCACACGTACTATAAACATCTGGCTTGCAATGTAGTCTAAAAATTATACCGAGTTGTTCTCACATTTAACTGGAAACCATAACAGGATTCATACTAAGGATCATTACTCGACAAGATGAAAGTAGCTGAAGGCCATGTTCGAATTTTTCGGAGGACGAAAATTTTCGTCGAATGAGGTGACTATCACCTATCTGTTTTCGCTGTTGTACAGTTAAACCATACAAATTAATTTACATCTTCAATTTGTACATTGTTGCTGTACATCGTTGTGGTTATACTTGTGTTGAGTCTCATCGTCTTGGGTTTTCTGATGTTTATCTTCAGACCAGTTTTGTTAGGTAGATCTGATAGTTGTTGTATTTTCTCTTTTATGTATTTGTTTAAGCAAGGATATGTCATAAGATATGTCACAATCCCCATTTTTTGTACTTGGTTTGTCTTTATATAGATCTTGGATTTCGAGCATCCCGATGCTCGGTATGTGAGGTCCTGCCAAGGATGATCATTACGGGTACCTTTATTGCTGTGCTGAGAGAGAGAGAGAAAGAGATACTTCGTCAATTTTTGCATTCTCCTAGGTCACCTTTCCTGAGGATTCTAACTGTTAAAAGTTTCTTCCATTTTAGTGGTATTCTGTCATAATCTCACACTTTTTGAATTATGGGCGCAGTCGTTCAATCAGTTTTGGTAACATAATTCTTTCATGTTATAGCACCGTAAATCTCTGGTAATCAATTGACACCAATAGCGAAACAAGCAGCACCTATCCACCAACGAAGCGGGAAGTTTAGGCCGACATTAAATAGCTTAAGGACATGTATTCGTTTAAGAAGGGTTGTTGCTGGTGACCAGACATTTTTTGGTGCTATTCCATGAAAGAACGGTGTTCCCAAAAGTTAAAGTAATCGATAAAAAAGGAGGATAGGTATCCCTCAATAGAGATAGATATTCCAGTTTAGATTTCCAATAGGTTGTCAGTATATCGGATTGAAACCATTCGATATAGTTATATCGCATTTTCGCAATTAAAATTTTAATACATGATAATTCAGCATTCGAATGTGTTGCAATGTATCAGTTCACCGAACATCAATCACCCGCTGTTTTATTGCATTTGTGAACAAATAAAAGTTTAATGCTCATATCATAATCGTATTAAACATATTCATAAAATATGTGTGTTGTAACGTTCATAATGTGCCGCATTGATGAGCTTTTGCGGTTTTAATTCGAAATTGTCTCAAACACACAAATATATAAGCTCTTTTGTGTACTGTAACCGAAGATTAATTAAAAATTAAATATTTTTTATTTAATTTAAATTAAATTTATGTTTTTAATAACATCGACACGAACAATAATTATTGTATTTGTTTATGTATTCAATAAAAAAAATTATTCATTGACAATAGAGCGCGATGTGTGCACAACAAGTTATATGTGCGGAACATGTAATGTGCGAGATCGTTAAAGTTATTATTTTTTATAATAATTTATGTGCAATAATAATAATAATAAATGAGGTTTAAACAATTTTTATTGGCCTTTGGTTGGCGCCTCGCTATTTATTTATAAACTAAAATGGGCCTATTAAACATATAGTTCGTCTGACGAAATAGTTTTATGATGTGGAGGCGACTCGACGTATATATAATGTTGTTCGAGACATTGATTAAAGTTTAAATTTAATTTCAATAATCGATATAAAATTATATTTTCGGTATGTGCGGTGACTATATGTCTTGAAATGTATAACAGATTCGATTTCATTCAGTATATGTTGAGTGGTGCGTGATACTGGAATCTTCTACCCAACTGTCGGGCGAGGTGGAGCTACACAAGTATAACAAAGGCGCCGACGCTAGTTAATACAAGTACTTATCAGAAAAACCTAGAGAACTGGCACATCATGGTGGTCTATAGGGAATTGGGTAGACTGAGAAAGCAGTCGAAACAAAGCCAGGAAAACCGAAATCTTCACAAAGAGATTGCAAGAAATGTATCCGAGGTGAAAAAACATCGAATCGGATATTTCTGTGAGAAAGTGGATAGCCACACAGTACGGCAACCGCTAAACTCAAGAGAGTTCTGTTTTGTAACATGAAGGTCACTAACGGAACTCTAGAGAAACCTGGTGGAACTCACACGAGTACAAATCAGAAAGCTTTCGAGGTTCTTAAGAAAACTCTTTTTCTTGAAAGGGGGAATTCTAATGTAATCTAAAATCAACGCCCACACCAAATTCCAAATTTAAAAGATTGGGACTTGGTGGCGAAGTTGGTGACAAAAGATAGAATCCGATGGAGCATCGGTTGTTCCTCAAAATATACAACACCATGTTCAGACGGAATATTTCCGAGTCCCCTACAGGAGGGACTTTGAACTATCGTATACCACCTTGAACATATCTTCATAGCCCGTTTGTCTCTGAGATACATGACAAGATAACGGAAAAAAGTCAGGGTAGTTTATCCCGAAGATGGGAATCCTACATATGACCACTCAAAAAGTTTTCAACCAATCACCCAATAAAGTTTTTCTACTTAAATGTTTAGAGCGATTAGTTGATAGGTACTTTAGGGCTAATGCACTATTAGCAGATTCCAAACAACACGCATACCAGAAAGGCAGATTAGTTGAAACAGCACTCCATGAAGTCGTTGGACGGATTGAGAAATTGCTGGACAACAATAAATTTACTTTTCAGTGTAATGATCTTTGCAGTGTGAATGCTGCAGACTAAGGCAATGATACGATGTCCTTATAGGGTGGAGTTCTTCTTCTGCTCTCGTGGTGTTTTGTGATCAATTCAATGCTATTCTAACTAAACAACAACGGATCTTACTGCAAAAAGTGATGAGGGTTTATCAGTTAACCCTAGCAAAACTGAGATGGTTTTTTTCACTAGACGCATGACTTTGTGAAACTGTAGTCTTTGAAAAATTGAAGGTCATACAGTCCCGTTCTCTTCGGAATTCAAGTATCTGAGGTCTGGTTCGATCGGTAGATCACTTGCCAAAAATATTTGGAAGAGAAAGGCAATAAAGCATGCGACATTTAATGGAAATTGCATACAGTCATTTGGTGAATTAATGAGACCCGAAAACCGGACCCGTGTACTCGCTTTACGTTTCGGTGATCAGACCCATAATCTCGTTTGTGCACTTACCTAGAAAAATTAGTGGGGTTGAAACTATGCATACTACACCTACTGTGGCTGTTGAGATGGCTGAGCGTCTGCTTGATCTTTGAATCACAAGGTGTAGCGTAAACAGTTAGTTTTCCAAAAAGAAGTTAGTTCAACGTCATCAAAATCATCGAACTTATCAAGAGTAAAATGAGGGATGAATGACCAGTCTTAGCATCAGATGATTAGTTGTAAAGTAAATTTAAACGAAAGCTATGCGGCACAGTAAGTTGGAGCTGATAAGCGCTTCCTATATAATGTATATAGGAGATCATACTGTTACTTAATTTAACGCGAACAATATTCGAAACACTTACCCTTTACTAGTTATTGTCACATTTTCAGATACTGTGTTCTTGATTGTTCAGCCTGTTGCTATAAAGTTAAAGTTAAACCAATCGGATGGGAATCGAATTCCTAACAGAGGTGCATAAGAGACTTATCTTCATCTGAATTTGTACAGTGATGGAATTAATTTATTAGCATCTGTCAGTCCTATCAATATGTGGGGTAGAATGATATCGTCAATAAGTTTGGTTGACAAAAGCGTAATATATCGTAGTTCTACACAAAACCTTTACAGAAAAATGAGGAATAAGATTGGAATAATGAACAACTTAACGCCTCTGTTTAGCTGAAACCCAAGAGTACGGGTCCTGTATACATCTGCAAATGTTTGTATATATATAGAGCTGATCTTCTATGCAGATTTGTGTGTATTAAGTAAAGAAGATCTAGTCGGTTTTAGTACACTAGAAGGATTGCGAACCCCTGCATGATTCTTCTTTGAAAATTCTTATACCATTTGCAACAATATCCAAGCACCAAGACTCAATATTTCGTACAACTAACTTTAACTATAATAAAGGTTTAATTTATTGTTTGTATTAAAATTAGGTCAGCCATCCAAACCATATGTGCTTTTAAAACGTAACGTTGAGTTTCAAAGCAACCGTTAAAGCTTTTTATTGTATAACATTACACACATAAAATTATATGATGCTCGACATGGTGCTGGTAGTGGTGATAAATAACTCAACTAGCTGCATGACTCAATCATATATATAGTTCAACATGAACCGACCATAAGATCGGTCAGACATCCTTTGTAATACCCTCTTCTTACCCTCTTTGCTTATAAAATGAGGATGGATATTTGTCTGCTGGAGTTACACCCTGTGGCACGATAAAAGAATTCTCAGCAATAATTAAAAATATTAATTATTTAATTGTATCGATTAGCAATAAATAAAGTTATTGATAATCATCAAGAGAATTTGGAATATTTTTACAGACAGTCTACATCATTTATAAATAGCTTTATGAAAGCTTTCGTTTTACAAGTTATTTATTATCTTAATGAAGTGATTCATTAACACTAAGGTAAGTTGAATAAATATATCACAATAAAAACAGTAATCAGTGAAGAGGTATACACCTTCATTAAGGACTGAAGCTTGATGATTGTAAAAGTAAAGCTTGACGTCTGTTTTTGAATTTTCTATCTGCACTCCCTATTATTTAGTAGTTTCCCTTTAACGCCCTACAGTGCCATCTGTACATTGCCTGTCTGTAGTACAGACATTGAAGCGAGTGTGTTCTGTCATATTAAAGATCACAATCGTATGGTAAAAACACGCTTATGCATGCAGTCCCTTAACCACTGTGTAACTTGGTTAGTTTATTTTGACAGCTGTTATTGTTCCCAACTATACTTTGCCTTATTCGAGGTAATTTACAAAACTGATTCATTGATAATCAGGAGAGACCTATACCGAAGCCTATAAGCAAGTATTTCAAAATCTAAGCAAGATTACAGCTGACAGTTCTAGGTGATACAATAATGGATCATGAAATCGCGTTTTTAGTAATGAACTTGAATTTTTTGGTACTTAATATGAGAGGAGTGCTGCAAGCTCTGGAAGATCGAACTTAGTTACCTTCTGACTTCTGACTCAGTACCTCCTGACCAAATCAAAAACTATAAACGATTGATTGATGAGAAATCAATATAGTCAGAATGAGTCATTTGGTGCAGATGTTGTCCTATGGGCCATTATTATTTACGGTTGATCAGATAAGTGAATGGTCCTCGCTTTCGCGATATTCTAATCTAATTCTAGTTAGTATAAAAGGTCCGCCAAATAACTTTGTTTTTTTGAAAATGCTATAAAAAAAACTACTGAATATTTTCCGGTTAGTAATGGAAAATAATTTCATTCAAATGGCTGCCTCGGCTGGCCATGCCTACACGATCGGACCAACTTTTAAGCACATTATCGATTGTGTGCAGCTGTATTTCACCAATGGCTTCACGAATATTGTCCTTTAAAGCGTCAATTGTCTCTGGCTTGTCGGCGTAACACTTATCTTAGAGGGCACCCCACAAATAATAGTCCAACGGTGTCAAATCGCAGTTCCGAGGTGGCCAAACGACATCAGTTCTGCGGCTGATAATGCGATCTTCAAAAACAGGACGCAAAACATCGAGTGCAGCTTCAGCTGTGTGGTACGTAGCACCGTCCTGTTGAAACCAAATGTTGGCAATATCCTCCTCTTCAATTTTTGTGAACAAAAATTCGTTCAACATGGTCCGATAACGATCGCCATTGACTGTAACGGTCACTCCTTGCTCATTTTCGAAGAAAAATGGCCCAATTATGCCTCTGGACCAAAATCCGCACCAAACAGTGACTCGTTTTGGGTGTACCGGCTTTTCAATGTATGCGTGCAGGTTTTCCGTGCCCCAATTGCGACAATTTTGCTTGTTTACATACCCGCCAAGATCAAAATGAGCTTCATCCGAAAAGATGATTTTTATGGCAAAATCGTCATCTTCTGTAAGTCGATCGCAGGCCCACTCAGCGAAGCGAAAACGCATTGGATGGTCAGTTGGCCTCAACTTCTGAACCAATTGGACTTTGTATGGCGTCATATACCAAGGTCTTTATGCAAAATTCGTCTCAATGATGTCTCCGAAATGTTCAATTGTTGGGAAGGACGGTGAATTGATGTTGATGATGCATCACGCACAGTTTCTGCCACAGTATCAATATTCTCGGGTGTACGCACTGTTTTTGGCTTTTCACGCTTTGGTTTATCGATGAGGATGCCAGTTTCTTTCACTTTTTTCACAAGATAACGAACATACGTAGCTGACGGTGCTTCTTTTCTTTCAAAATCCGTACGCAATTTTAGCACACATTCTGCAACATTACCATGATTTTCAAAGTAATGTCGCAATATTTCCCAGCGTTGTTCAAACGTATACACAACCATATTCGTTCAGCGGAAGGATAGGTTAGGTTAGGTTAGGTTGAGTGGCTGCTACAGCACACTTAGACCGGCAACGGTCCGTTGTGATACCACAGGATCTTACTCCCTTTTTACCCCTATGAGAACCAGTTAGAGCTGCTTACGTAGCGTAATAAGTCTCGCACATTACAGTTCTCGAGATCGGAAAAGCAGTCCATTAAAAACTTACCCAGATATTCATGTCTTTTGTGTGCCAAAGCCGGGCATGAGCATAGGAGGTGGACTAACGTCTCTTCCTCCTCCTCGTCCCTACAGCTTCTGCAAAAGTCATTTACTTCCAGACCCAGCCTTCTCGCATGTTCTGCAAGAAGGCAGTGTCCTGTGAGTATCCCCACGATCGTTTTAAGTTCACGTCTTCGCAGGGAGATAAGTGCCTTTGAGCGTTTCAAGTTCAGCTTTGGCCAGACTTGTCTTGCCACTCTACATGAGAGGGTATTCGTCCACCTATTGTTCGCAGAGGCTTCCGCCTCTTTTTTAAGCACAGTCCTTAGTGCGTTAATGGGTCTCCCCAACTTCGCCCTTTCCGGTAGCAGTTGGAGAGTTGTACCGTGCCTCGCTAGTTCGTCCGCCCTGCAGTTTTCCATAACGTCTGAGTGGCCGGAGACCCAGACTACCTGGATGTTGAAATGCTCACTCATCTCATTAAGAGACGAGCGGCAACCCAACGCCACTCTAGACGTTAGAGAAACAGAACCCAGCGACTTGATTGCCGTCTGACTGTCCACATAAATTGCGATATCAGTCAAGGATATCACATTATGTTTCAACCAGTTCAGGACCTCTTCAATCGCTATCACTTCTGCCTGGTACACACTGCAGTGATCAGGGAGGCGAACTGCTACACAGTAAAAAAAAAATTGAATTTTAAATGCAATTTTTACATGCTTTTGTTGATACAAATACAAAAATATTGTATAATTACACAATTTACTAAATTTTACATGAAATATAGTTCAATAATCCATTTTTATTGTAAATTTTCATAACAAATTAGAATTGAAATGTTTTGGACATAAAATTACACGCTTTTTGTAGTAATTTAAAGTTCCAATTGAAAATCACATCAAAAAATTGTGAATATATTGGTTTTGAGACGCATTATTAAATAAGGTTTGTTATTTATAATTTCACCTACAAAACAAATGTTCAAATTCCTGTTAGAAAAATAATCTGTTTTATACTAAATGATATTTCATGTAATTTTACCATAAAAATTTAATAATCATAGAATAAGTATTCAATTTTACATAGTATTGCATGTTACAATGCACATTCGTTGAAAAAATTCCGAAATATAACGAAAATGATGCGCTCAAGCACATTCATCATTTCATTACTCATATATTTTTTACGGAATGCAGACATGTTGTATGTCGTTTCTAATTAAAATAAAAATTATAGTATTTTTGTAAATCAATTTTACATTATTAAATAAATTAATAAATTTTATAAGTTAACGTGAAAGTGATTTGAGTTGAACGGGTATGTATATATACTAATAATTATTAAAATTTACTTTAAAAAACGAGTGTTTCCCTACAAATTTAGACACGACGAATACGAATTTAATAAGGAAAAAAAATTAAACAACCCGAGTGTGAATACGATAAGTGAACCAAATTAGATATCGCGGAGTTCTGAATACTTCTTTCCTAAAATCCAAAAAGGTAAATATAGAAATATTCAAATTAAATATTTAGTATTTTAAGTTTATTCTTTTATTTTAGCAAATGCTGCAGGCATTCAAGGGTCGAAGCTGGTACTGGAATTTGATGGAACCGAAGTAGACGACACCGATGTTTTTATATTTTTTGGCGAGAATATTCCTCCGAGCTATCTCAAACTTTGGAGGGTATGCCTTAATTAAAATACAGACTACTCCAGATCTAAAAATCAAATTATAAGGCAAAAATCATAAATTTTATAAAAGAAATAGTATAAATTTAATGTATTTTAAATTTGTTTTGACAAATTGAAAATTGAAATTTGCGTGGCCTTGAATTGCGTGGCCAATCTGAATAATTATAATTTATAATTTTTTATTTATAACTTCATATAATATGCATGTATATTGTATATACATGTACATATAAATTTTTTATTATATTTCTCATGAAAAGAATTTTAAATAAATATATAATTGTTTAACGAAATCTGAAAGTTTGTTTAATTTTACATTTTGGGTTCGTAATTGTCAAAAAAAGGTTTACGTTGACTAGCTTTGGTATGAAAATTTACAGATTTAGCAATGCAATTTTACAAGCGAGTTATTCATTTTCACATTTATGAAGGATAATAATGTCGACCATTCTATGGAAATTTACATACTATACTATGCAATTTTAAACTAAATTTAAATTTATATGAAAATTTACGAATTTAGGAATGTAATTTTACAAGTGAATTACTTATATTCACATTTCTTAAGCATAATTGCTGAATCATAGTGCGAACATTTACAGACTAAACAATGCAATTTTAGATGAAATAATGATTTTTAAATTTTTTGTTAAGTTATATTACGGACATTTCCTGTTATTAATCATTTAAACATGTAATGTAGTATACGTGTTAAAACAATTAGTTTTAATTGTAAATGGTAATTTTAAAAACCCATTTAAAATTACATGAAAAGACTAGGCAAATTTGCCCACTGTTAAAAGCGTGTAAAATTCAATGGAAATTTTTTACTGTGTATATCTACCTCTAGTTTATCACAGAAGACTCAAGCTCCTACTTTACCGTCTAGCTTGGAGCCATCCGTAAAGAACTGCAATGCTCCCGTTTCAGCTGCCAACCCGCTCCTCCAGGATTCCCTTGAAGGGCAGGTGGTTCCTTTTCTCGAAGCACAGAGTCGGTGTAACATAGTCAAGATTCGCCAGTTCTTTCCTCAGCGATCTGACTATCGTCGAGTGTCCTATTTGAAGACATTTCCACTGAGATATGGCTGATAGTCGAATGGCCGTAATCGCCACCATCTGCTTACCATAAATGTCCACGGGGAGAAGGTGAAACAAGACCTCTAAGGCACTTGTAGGTGTTGTCCTCAGTGCCCCGCTTATAAGCATGCAGGCCGTTCTTTGCACCTTCTCAATCCTTTTCCTGTATGTTATTTTATCAAGAGCTGGCCACCACACGCTCACCCCATACATAAGTACAGGTCTTACTACGGAAGTGTGTAGCCAGTGTACCAGCTCCGGCGTCAGGCCCCATCTCTTTCCGATGGCGTTCCTACACGAGTACAAAGCTATATTGGCCTTGTTTACTCTTTCCAGAATGTTGGGCTTCCAGCTTAGCTTACTGTCCAATATTACGCCTAGAAATCTTGCCTTGTCCGTAAAAGGTAGTCTGTTACCATTTAGGAGAGGTGGATCTACTACAGGGATTTTATATTTCCTCGTAAATAGTACCAATTCAGTTTTAGACGCGCTAATTGCCAGTCCACATTTGGTGGCCCACCTCGTTATAATTAGGAGGGCATTTTGGATTACCTCCGCCACTGTGCTTATGTATTTCCCAGAGACAGCTATCGCTACATCATCTGCATAAGCAATCACTCCGATCCCTTCTCTCTCCAGCTTTAATAGCAGCTCATTGATTGCTATGTTCCAGAGCAGAGGAGACAGAACACCTCCCTGTGGGGTTCCCCTAGTCACCCGTCTCCTGATGGTGGATTTCCCCAGCTCTGAGTTAATCATCCTGCACCCAAGCATATGATTGATTAACCTACTTATAGGGTAATCCACACCTAGTAGCGACAATCCCTCCAGAATTGCCTCCTTCCTTACATTGTTAAAGGCGCCTTCAATGTCAAGAAACGCCACCATACAAAACTCTTGCGAGAATAATGATTTCTCAATTGTACTTACCAGGGCATGCAGAGCTGTGTCCACAGACTTCCCTTTACAGTAAGCGTGCTGAGTCTGAGCCCAGTCACTAGGTCTAATTTTTGAGCGTATGTAGATATCTATCAGCCTTTCCAAGGTTTTCAATAGAAAGGATGATAGAGTTATTGGTCTTAAGTCTTTTGGGTAGCCCTGCGAGCATTTACCCGCTTTCGGAATAAAAATCACTCTGACCTCCATCCACTCCCGCGGAGTACAGACAAGTTTTAAACACCCTTTGAAGATTACCTCCAACCAGGGGAGCATAATCCTCGAGTTGTTCTGAAGCTCCGCGGGAATAATACGGTCAGGGCCCGCCGATTTATAGGGTTTGAACCCTTCAATTGCCCATAGGATCCGTTCTTTGGTTACGATATCTTCTATGCGCAGTACGTTTGCTTTTTGATGAGTACCAGTCCCTGTCGAGTCATCGAAGCTTCCTGGAAAGTGGGTTTCGAAAGTGGAAGGATAAATCTAATTATCTGTCAAATCAAACATGAGCTAAGTGTTACCATTCACGAAATAAGCACTAGTTGAAAAAAAAACTTTAGATGGCGGACCCTTTATAAATTGCAAGATATTGATGTAGACGTTATATGTGGTTTCAACAAGTGGTTTCTAGAGTATTGGCCCGGAATATGCGATTTAACGATGTTGAACTTTTTTCTTTTCGGGCAGTGTATTCCTTTTGACTTCAATATCGATGGCAAAATATAATTCTTCAATTGAACAGAAAAGCATAGTTATATAGACTGTTATATACAGAAAATGTGGTTAAATTAATCAAGATACACCTAAAAGAAGGCATAAACTAAGACCCTGTATCTTTTAAAGTTGGTGCAACGTTTCACAAACCAAAACTAGCCAATAACAATTTTACTGAACATTACTGGAACAAATAAGTGTTTTCGGAACCCTTGGCAAGTGGCTGATCTATCACAATTTATTGAAATAAATTGCAAGTTTGACCAAGCTATGGACGTTTTGATCTGATGCGTCAATTAGCCGGATACGAACCGAGGCTAGCTGTAACAATATATGAATACTCTAACAATTTGAGCTTTTCTGATTCATGATGGTCATAATCGGAATTAGAATTGTACAACGACTATCCACTGCAAGACCAGTAAGAGAAAAGCTTAATGTATTCTCGAATAATTATCTTACTTAGCATCGACTAAATTTTCGATTGAGTACAGTAACGAGCAGGGGTCTATTTGGCCACAGTGACGGCTGCAAAACCGATTATAATTCTATTACGATCGGTGATGATGATGTGACACATGTGTGACTTTCTATTGAAGAGTAGAATTCATGGACCGACCCAGCTTCAATGTCGGTAACAATGCAATGTGCAGATGGTCTCTGTAAATCTGGCTTATTATAGTTCGATATTACTATACTAAGCACATTTATATTTGTATTGGTACTGTTCGGTAACAACTACAATGATTGTCTCACATCTGTTATTCGCTGGAACTGTGTTTGCAATACATAGCTTGCAACATATATACGGACACAAACCAACAGCTGTCGAAACCAGTCGCATTTGCCTAATGAGATGGAGTTACTCTTTTTGGCCACTCAGTTATTCATTTATCAAGTGACAACATTTTAACATACACACAGATTTGATAAGGCTCTTCGTCCTTACTTGGAGTTTATACGTAAGATCAGCATCTTTTAAGATTCATTACGTTGATTATAAGTTTCTAACGTCGCTGCTACGAAGAAAGGGCCACCACAGTTACAAAATTAATTAATAAGAGAGCAACTGATATCCAACAACAATACTTAAGCATTAAACATTAATATCTTAATGTCTACATTAAGCAATGTTGTAATTATAACAAAAAACCAACCATATATCGTGTACTGGAACCGTATAGAGCTTATTAAATATAAATCAAATTGGTCATTAAAATTTCGTATTAAAAATTCTGGCAATCTTATTTCTAAATTGCACATTTCGTAAAGAATACACAGTTTTAATAATTAATAGTCAAAAAGGACGCAATGGCTCATTTACATAATTAAAGTCGGAAAATCGATTTTCATGACCATACGAATATAAATGTGATGTAAGTATGCGAGTACATGCCTACCCGAACATAACCCATTCAAAAACAATCGAAGTAATATTTCGATTGTTTTTGAATGGATAAACTTTAAGAATTTTCCAACAATCGGATAAAACAATAACACTTCTTTGTGCCATTGAATTGAAAAACAAAAATCATTTCCGTTTTCATTTTATCTCCATATGGATAAAGCACACAACATATACACACTCGTATACGAGAAAAACAAGATTTTCCAACTTTTATTTTTTTATGTTCGAGAAAAGCAATAAAACCAAACCGAACAGAACTTCGTTGTCGTCACAGTAATTGAAACCGATATAAACTATTTACATGTATAGCAATGTGGAAATTCAGCAAGTAGTTCCGTTTGTTTATAAATGACGCACAGATTGTAAACAAAACTTCACTTGTTATAATTATTGTCTATAAACAATTTAACTTAATAATTTCTTTGTTTACTTAATAAAAACTTATTTATTTGTAATAATAATTAGAATACAAATGATTGATTTATTTTGATTGAGGTTGATGCTATTCACTCAGTAAAACTGTTAAAACCGGACGCCACTGAACCTTAATCGAATCGCAGCCAGACTCAAAAAATTGACTATTAAAGTCGCGGCAGTTGGAATTAAATGTATCCTGTTCCCGACACGGGCTAGATACAAAAAAACGTTTTTTAGCATATTGTTACGATCAGTGGCGTAGGTGAGTATATCTACAACCCCCTTCAGGAGTGCAGTAATCCGTACTATAGGTTGTCATGGAGCAAATCAAACCTATAGCCGAATGTCCTCGATTTGCCCCCGGTGTAAGGTAAGCAAATTGGTGTCATATTATTATGATCAGTGACGTAGATGAACTTATCTGCAACCCTTCTCAGGGGTGCACTAATCCGTACTAAATGTTGTCATGGAGTCTAATAGTCTACCAAATTGAGTCTATAGCCAGGCGCCCTTGATTTGACTCCGGCGTAAGGTAAACGGGTTAGTTTCATATTATTACGATCAGTGACGTAGGTGAGTTTATCTACAACACTCTACAGGGTGCAGTAATCCGTACAAAATGTTGTCATGGAATCTAATGGTCCACGAAAATCAAGCCTATAGCTTATGCCTATCCTCGATTTGCCTCAGGGGTAAGGTAAACGGGTTCGTTCCATATTATTATGATCAGTGACGTAGATGAATTAATCTACAACCCTTATAGGAGTACAGAACTCAGTACTATATGTTGGGTCTACGCAAATTGAGTCTATAGCCGAACGTCCTCGATTTGACTCCGGCGTAAGGTAAGCAGTTTAGTTTCATATTATTATTATCAGTGACGTAGTGAAGACATCTACCTTTCCGAAGTGAAATAATCCGTACTTTAAGTTGTCATAAAGTTTGATGGTCTTCGCAAATCAAGCCTATAAACGAACTTCCTTGATTTGCCTCCGGTGTAAGATAAGCAGATTAGTTTCATATTATTATGATCAGTGACGTAGATGAAATTATCTACAATCCTTATAGGAGTACAGAACTCAGTACTATAGGTTGTCATAAAGTCTGATGGTCAACGCAAATCGATCCTATATAGGCGAACGTCTTTGATTTGACTCCGTCTAAAGGTAAGCGGGCTAGTTTTATTTCATTATGATCCAGTGAAGTAGATGAAATTATCAACAACCCTTATAAGATTACACAACTTAGTACTATAGGTTATCAAGAAGTCTGATGGTCTACGCAAATCGAGTCTATAGCCGGACGTCCTCGATTTGACTCCGGCGTAAGGTAAGCAGTTTAGTTTCATATTATTATGATCAGTGACGTAGATACATTTATCTACAACCCCCTTTAGGAGTGCAGTAATCCACACTATTGGTTGTTATGAAGTCTGATGGTCTACGCAAATCAAGCCTTTACCTGGACGATAGCTGAATCGAACCTAACGGCTGGATTATTGAGAATCACTGTGTGCAACACTGTGAATAAACTGGATAAAACTATCTACGCCGTTACTGTCTTTCCAGCTTAAAAGTGATTCGTTGGGCCAATGTAACTTTTGACTATCTTGACCCGGACAGAGACATTCTTCTATCTCCAAATCTACTACATTTTACTGATCAGCTCATCCTAAGTTACTTGCTATGGAGGTTATAAAAGTTCAGGTAGTCTCTCTCACCGTAGATTAAATCCGATTTGAAGATTACAAATTTCAAATCACAGTAAGTTATTGAACGTATCAGTAAAGAAGGAAAATCACGTGAATTATTACATCTATATGCCATCCTGTAGAAGTGGAAAAATTATGAAACCGACCGATAAAGTCAAACTAAAGTTGGGACTGGTGTAATTCGGCTTCATTCGAGACACCCAAGTTTTAAGCTTGTCGCTATGTCACATATTACGTTTCCCAATGAGGTATGGTTGTTTTGTCTCAGCCTTTTGTATGCAATCTGTTAAGTATAGTCGTAAGACTGTCAACTTTTTCACGCTTTGCTTGTAAAGCCCTTATGTCGCTGAAAGTCAAATCGAGGATGTACCGTCCATTTGTATGTTGCTCAGCTCCATTTCACCCTAGGGATTTAGAGTGGAAGATCTTATCAATGTAGTTGCGGGCCTTCAATCGTCAAAATGAATAAAATCGGCTAATTTAAAACACGTGAATAAGGGGGACTAAATTTTATGCCTCAAGCCATTCGATTTTTAGATTCATATTTGCACATAAATCGAGTGGCTCATAATTATAAATGGGGTTGATAAAAATTTTATGAGCCATCTGCTTCGACTTGGCGGTCTAAACAATATGAGAGTGGCATAACTCAAGATTGTGTTGGATTTTTTAGCGCTTGATCTGATATGATGTGTAGGTGTAAGGAGTTCACCTGCAGACTACAAATAATCATTCCGGCCCTATAAGCTCTGACAAATATGGAAAGAAGTGGATATTCACATAACTGTCTACATAGCCGGACTCTTTGGGACTTTATTTAGAGTATTTACATCTTTGACAGAGATATTAATCTTTACGGTTGGATAAGTATGCTGCATTCTTACTGAAATTACCTTTTCCATTTGAAGATTGTAGCAATGTTTAAATCAAGGCCATATGGGAAGTAGATAAACTTCAATAGACTCGGCGACTGAATATAGTTTTACTTTGTCATGAGCTTGTTGTGGATGGGAGAATTCCATTTTGTGGAATCCGAGTCAGTCTGGCCTTAGTGGTGTCGTTTATTTCGTAACATCCTATAACACAAAGAGTAAAATATGCGTGTGTTATAGCCAAGATGGCAGTTGGTGTTAATAGTTTTCGTCACTCGAATTAAAAATCTGCGTTTTTGGCCTATGAAGCTTAGAAAATTGCAAAAGTGTTGAGAGCAACGTACTATAAGACCGAGATAGACTGCAGAGATGAAATGATCAAGTTAGATTTCGATATACACGTGGTCGAATTATACTCTTAGGTTGACCTAAGAAATTCATCAAAACGAACACTATTACAAAACTCTATCGGTTAGGATATTGGCCGGTCTAACCTTTCTAAACCTCCAATAATAAAAACACTGATTTCCAAGATGCATAACAACCATAAATCGCTGTTAAACTAGTTAAATGTTAAAAGCTCGCTGAAATTTATACGGTGATTCTTCTTTGAAAGTACCTCAAAGTAGCCAATAACAATTTAAAGCTCACTGACATTATTATCAATCTTAAAGACTTGATGCTATTTCACATCCAAGCAAATACATTTCAAGCTGCAACACTTCTCACGGTCTAATAAAATCACTAAAACAAAAGAACATCACAAAGGAATATAAAATGAAAAGCTTTCTATATAGTTCTTATATATGTGTATACTACAACAATAGTAATAGTAGATGAAAGCTTTTTTTTAATTTTCAACAAATGTGACATAAAAATATGTTTTCTTTTTCAACAAAGCACAAAATTTGTTAAAATAAAATCTAATAAATGTCATACATGTTGGAAAATAATAAAAAAAAGCTTATGTGCTTTCAAAAGCAAATATTATAAAATAATTTTTTTATTTGTTTTAGTATATGGTTCAATTTTATTGTGTGACGAACTTCATACCAATTTTATGGTCCATAATATACAGAGAGAGAGCTTCGGTTGAGATGATAATATTTATTTAGCACTGTAGATACGTTTGCTATTGTTCGTGTATGATGATATGTAGATAAAACTATATTTAGATAGTGTGTATGTGTGTATGTGTGTGCAATTGGATAAACGGGTGTTTTGAATGGATCTATGGTAAATGAAAGGGGGTGGATGGGATGGTTTTATATCTATTGTTTGAAGATGTTCATACAATTTATTTAAATTGACTGTTTGCTAATTTCTTTTGAGATTAAGTAGATTGGGGATATATAAAGTGTAAAATGAGCTTTCTATACTTGTTGACAAATTCAATTCAATTAATTGGAATATAGTGAGAACATAGCTTGACTACATCTAAATTGTATCTAATCTGTCATATTTTCATTTATTTTTGGCTTAAAACTTGGATTAGTGATCGTTTGGCTTATTCTGGAATGGCTTTTATGGAAAGGCTGATGGATATCTATATACGTTCAAAAATAAAGCCTAGTGTGACTAGGCATAGTCTCAGCATGCTTACCGTAAAGGGAAATCTGTGGACAGCCCTATATTGATGAATATTGATTTTTCAATTGTAATTACCACGCCGTGGTAATTACAATTGAAAAATCAATATTCTCGCAAAAGTTTTGTATGGTGGCGTTCCTTGATATTGAAGGCGCTTTTAACAATGTAATGACGGAGGCAATTATGGAGGGATGGTCGTTCCTAGGGGTGGATTACGTTGTTAGTGGATTAATAAATCACATGCTTTTGTGCAAGATGGTTAATTCGGAATGCACCACCATTAGAAGGCGGATGACTAAGGGCACCCTAAAGGGAGTCGTTCTGTCTCCTCTTCTTTGGAACATAGCAATAAATGGGTTGCTGTTAGAGCTGGAGAGAGAGCAGATAGCTGTCTCTGGTAAATATTTAGGCACAGTGAAAGAGGTAATTTCAAATGCCATCCTTATTATGAGGTGGGCTATCAGATATGGCCATGCAATTATCTCGTCCGAAACTTAACTGGTACTATTTACTGGGAAATATAAAATCTCGGTAGTAGATCCTCATCTCTTAACTGGCAGGAGACTAGCTTTTACTGACAAGGCTACAAGGATTTCTAGGTGTAATTTTGGACAGTAAGCTTAGTTTAAAGCAACATATTGGAGAGAGTAAACAAGGCGAATATAGCCATGTCCTCGTGCACAAATCCCATCGGAAAGGGATGGTCTTGAAATCGGAGCTGGTAAGCTGGCTATTCACTTCCATAGTAAAACCTGTACTTGAGGCGCTGAGGACAACCCCAACAGTGCTTTGGAGGTTATATTTCACCTTCTCGCAATCGATATTTATGGTAATCAGATGGCTGAATCACCCGACTGTCAGCCATATCTCAATGAAAATGTCTTTAGACACGGCACTCGACGATAATTAGACCACTAAGGTTGGAACTGCAGAATCTAGACTACGTCACATTGACTTTGTGCTTCGAGAAAAGGTACCCAACTTCCTGCCCCTCAAGAGAATCTTGAAGGAGCGGTTCGGTTACGAAAACGGAAGTATTGCAGTTCTTCACGAATAACTCCAAGCTACACGGTAAAGTAGGAGCTGCAGTCTTCTGTGATAAATTGGAATTTCGTTTCCCTGACAACTGCAGCGTGCACCACATAGAGGTGAAAGCGATTGAGAAGGTCCTGAATTGGTTGAGATATAATGTGGTATTTTCGACTGATATCGCAATCTATTTGGTCAGACAGGTGGCAATTAAGTCGCTGGACTCTGTTTCTCTGACGTCTAGAGTAGGGTTTGGTTGCCTGAATGAGAAAAGTGAGCATTTCAACATTCAGATAGTCTGTGTTCCGGCCACTCGCACGTCATGGGTAACTTCAGGGGGGACAAACTATAGAGAGGCATGGTACAACTCTTCAACTTGTACCAAAAGGGGCAAAGTTGGGAAGGCCCATTAAGGCACTCAAGACGGTGCTTAAAAATGAGGCAGTAGTCTCAGTGAATGAAAGGTGGATGAACATCTTCGTGTGTAGTATAGGAAGGGCAAGTCTGGCCAAAGCACAACGGACCGTCGCTGGTCTAAGTTTGCTGTAGCAGCCACTCAACCTAACCTAACCTAACATATGCTAACCTGGAAATATCATCGAGATAATGTAGAAGAGCTTTTGGAAAGACCTGATGTTTAAGGGTTAAAAAAAATTAGCGTGTCCTTATTCAGTGCTAAAATTAAAGATGCCAAACCTTGTTTTCATCAAAATATTGCGTGTACAGTGGTTACTTTTGCTCTACACTAGATCTTATACTAAATCTGGTTCACGATTGACCTAACCGATTTAACGCGGAAGTGGTTTGCCACCTTCACCTGTCATTTGTTATAAATGTTTGTTAGTGAACCCAATTTGACATTATCTAAGTATGCACCGAGTACAAATTAGGTCTTGTAAGCAATAAATACTGGCCGTGGTTGCTTTAAAGTTCATCTACATGAAACTCTTCTTCTAAATGTTATATGCGGGGCACCCTTGATGAGGATTTTGTTTGTAGCTGTTTAAGTTATGATTAAGTCCAGTTTTATTGGATTAGACTTGTCTAGTTTTTCAGGGGCGCCCAACTTTGGACGAGATATAACTTCATAATTAAGTTATCAGCCAAGACCCAGTCGCTCACTAATACAAAGTTTTCTATCACTCTTAGCATTTTGGGGATTGCGAGCTTTTTCATATTTCGCCCTCTTTAATTATTCCTCGAGTTGTTATTTTATCCTAGTTAATTGGATTGAGAGATAATGGATTTCAAATAGTGACACTTGATATTCCAAGCACATTCACACTGGTTGAGATTTGTTGTGTTCTCCGTCACTTAGGCTCAATTGGCTCATTGTGACATCCTTTGACATGCGGCTATAGGTCTGAATTACGTGGGTCTATAGGCACATTGCTTAGCTCCCTGCGCCAGCCTTAATGTAGTTGACGTAGAATATGGATTCTAAGCTCAACAGGGGGTCACAAATGTGCTCATTCTCATCACTGATCGTAACCAGATGGTGAAAGCCCCTTTTGCATCATGCTCCTATCGGAATTCAAACTGGGTTCGACATTACTGACAGTACAATTTTGCATTGGTAAACGATTTTGCAAAAGCTTGTTAAAGATTTCCAAAAACTTTATGTCATCAATAATTTATCATTCCGATTCGGGTGGGTGATCACACCACAACACTATATTTCTATATTGCTTAACAGAAAATCCAACACGAACATATATGATTATTGTCAACGTGAATTCCCATTTCATGTGCTATAAAATGTGTAAATAAATTAATTTGCTTCTGTAACAAACTCGTATATAAATTGACCATCCACATAAAATATGTAGAACCACCCCACTCAATTAGAGCAATAAAATTGTCCACGCTAGTGACTACATCTGGTATAAAATAGTTGATAAACAGTTTGGACAAACTCAAACTGTTAAGATCAACATTTGAACAGTGTGGTTTATAATATTGTTGTTTGCCAAACAGACAACACCAAATCCTGTTAGTGTGTACATACATAATATATGTATATAAACAACAGGATCATCAAACTCAATTATATCTGTACGTTGAACTAATCGTACGTCGTCTATTACACATTATATTGTATGTAGACATTATGTAATCTGTACCACCTCCAAAAACAATATCGTATGTTACACAAACCTATCATAAATTATATAGTCTGTTGCTAGTTAGCAGAATAAAAACACTGGTATGCATGTCAGTATGTATGTATTGTTAGTTAATCCTAGACCTATAACACTTACGATATAGACCCACACCACAAACTATTGTACATAAATCATATACAGCACTTTATGTGCATATTTATGTACAAAATACTCGACTATGCTGTGTATATAGTTGTTTAATTTTGTTTAATAACACTCAACTAATTGTAATGCAGAGCAAAAAACTGAAACAAGTACAAAAGCTCTGCTGGGTTGGGGTGTAATTGAAGCATGCAATAAGCAATAAAATTATAAGTTTTGTTCTCAGCCATAAGTAGTTGGTGTTACATATATTGTAAATGTAAAAAAAAATTTTTTTTCTAAATAGCCGGGTGTGGGTGTACCTAGGCAGTATATAAAGGGTGATCCAATAGGAGCTTTCGATTTTTTTTTGAAATGGTTTGGGTTGTCCTCTCCTTTTTAACACCCCAATTTGCAGACAAATTTGATTTATTATTGGGCGCCAGCCTTCGTGCAGCTCATCTCTGGCTAGCTTTTCTACGTTGACAAGAGACCTGTGGGCTGGGTGTAACAATTGGGTGATATGTTGGAGTTTGTCACACACGGGAACTTGGAAGAACAAAATTGCACTTACCTGTTTCCACGCATACAGCTTCCAACTCCGTTCTACCAAACTGGTCTCCTCGACATTTTGATGTCGATCAAGCACCTCAATTGCTCGTGTTCCACTTGACGATGGTACCTTGGTCAACGTGGTATTATATCTGTTTTTTCTTTTATTTTGCTCACTCTGGTAACGTGGCTTACCAATTTTCCTTTTTTTGTCATTTTCTTTAATTTTCACTTTCACCTAGTTCACATCACTTTTGTTTTGTGCTTAAATTTTCCTAATATATAGTACCAAAAAATTGTCTTATATAGTAAACCAGGAGCTATTGCTTCGACTCCACTTCTTGCCATTACCTAGGATGGTTGGTCCAGTTTTTACATCCTATCACTTTTCATGTCAACTGAATTATCCAATTCAAGCCATGATGATAAAATCAGTTTGACAACCAGTGCCTCAGCATACCTCTGAATGGGGCATGGAGTAATATTGCTGCTAATGTAGGGCATACATATATTTTGATAATTTCCAGAAACTGATTTGGTTAATGATTGGAAAAATATGTTGGTTTGGGCCGTCCTGTCATCTGCACTTCTTCCACCCCCAATCCACCCCAATTATTGAGAGCCAGCTTGCGTGGACAAATGTGGAGTGTTGGTTAGAACACTTCGGGCTGGGTGTAACAATTGAGGGGTATGCTGTAGGGATATTGGAGTTGGCTACACACGAGAACTTGGAATAAATAGTTTCTCTAACCTGTTTTCCATGGGTATGCAGCTTACAATGACGTTCTACCACACTTGTCATTGGTCTACGTGGCACTTGGCCTGAACCACTTGTTATATCTGTTTTTTTTATTGACCCCACTCTTGCTCGTGGCTTCCTTTTTTTATTTTCTTACATCTTCACTTTCACCAAGTTTACTTCACTTTTCTTATATTTCATTTAGTTTATTTCTTTCCGAGTCACTTGTCAGACCTTCCGCATTGAACCTCAAAACGAAAAACATCTTATTCGTCTCTTGTATCACCTTTTATAATCTTGCCGTATTTCACTGTACATCGGTCAAGTTATTTTTTCTTCACTCCTACCGCCATCTATCTTCTGGCACGAAATTCAGTTATTTTGTGATGTTGTCAGTCAATTATTGTGTTTTATTTATGGATTTGTGTCTATATGTAATAAGTATCTGTTGACTGTATAAGTGTTTACTATGAGTGTTTGTCTTAAAACTCGTCTCATCTCGGTTGTATGTATGTAGCTTGTAAGGATTCGGGTACGAGAATTTGGTGTGTATCTTAGCAAACAAGTGTTTCGTATCCATGTGTCTCGTGTTATGGGTAAATTTCTCGTACACACATGCTTATGCTGAGCTTTTCCATTGTCTTCCTATTTTTTCAGTTTGTGATTTACAGTGTCATTCTTGTCATCTATTCATCTATCCATGGAACTGGATAGATGAACTGAGGTATCTCCGATCAACCGGACAACAGGTTTGTAGATCTTAATTTATTCTATTTTTTAATCTCTAACGGCGTCAGATCACAAGACATTGAAAGCCAATTCACGGATCCCTTTCTTGTTCTCATTAAAATTATGAGTATCTCATCAATAAATTGATGGTTTCGCCTACGAGTCCGGCTACACCAATGTCTTGAATTTTTCCGATGATGCCACCGGCATCATAAACCGCAGTTCAGGATGTATTGAAAGCTTATAAATATCTTCTGGCTCTTCATCAGCCCAAATACGACAATATCGTTACTTGACGTATCTATTCCGCCAAAAATGAGCTTCATCACGAACACATTTTTCGAGCTCTTCCAATGCCCATAAACTATGACACAAGGAAATCAGCCAGCTTGAATTCTTGAACCTGTATAGTTCTCGATAGTCTCTTCTCAACAGTAACACAACATTGTCAAATTCGCAGCGAGAAAACTTGATCAGTGGTATAATTTCCTCAACCAGAGGAGTAATTCTTCCCAAGAAAATGTAAGGGAGCTATAACGCGATAATTCTAACATTTCAAGCGACCACCCTTCTTAAATATTGGGCATATAACGTGGCCACTTTCCATTCTTCAGGCATTTCGCCATACCAGTCGAACAAGGTCATAAAGACATTTCCATAAAGTTAGCCCTCCAAAATAAGTTAAATAAGTTAAAACAAGAGGCTGGTCCCGAATGACGGTTGACCGATATTTTAAGGTATGGTGCAAATCAGCGATTTCTTTAAAGAAACCACGCGAATGGTGCTCATTCCTGAGTTGTTGAACTCTTAAGACCTTGGCCTTCCACCAGTCGCACTTCTTCTGTCTATAAATGCGTTTAGCTGTCCCCTTTACAAGAACTGCATTGTTTCTTCTTGTATTGTAAACCAAGTCTGAGCTTCATTGCTAATCATCAAGATTTTACTCCTCATCAAACCAATCGTTTTTGGGTATTGTTTTCACAATTCCAGCATCGACAACCGACGTTTTCAATACTTCCCAGACACTATTCACTTCATGAGATTGGCAATAAGGTTGCTAAATGCTTTTAGCTGATGAGATCTGGATTTTTTTGATGCGTTTCTTCATGTATCAGACCTTCACAGGAGAATCGCATTACACTATATTCCCCTGTCCTGCTGGACTTGTACGAAATTTCTGCCTTAACGAATCTTGTTGAAGACCGATACGATCTCACGGTTTCAATAACCCAAAGCTTTTTTGGCTTTGGGATGTTTTACGTGGATGTTTCCATCCATGCTACCAAATGGATGTTTTTATGAGGAAAAAAGTGTGCTTGTCACTTTGAGATCATGAGTGATTCTTTCTCCATTATCGGTTGCAGTCTCGTCTGGGGAGAACGAACCTATATGATACATGAGCCGGTCTGATTTTTGCCAGCTCTAGCATTAAAGTCACCAATCACCAATCTGTCATCGTGCTCAGGTATAGAGCCCATCACATTATGTAAATTATTGTAAAATGAGTCTTTATCTTGGGGTTGGCTTACATTAGTGGGCGCATGTACACAGATAATTGACAACTTGGCTAATCTCATGTTCAAGTAAAACTTACTCATTCGATTATCGACTGCCTGAAAGTCGAGTACAGCCTTTTTAGAGTGTAGTCCAATGAGAAATCCAACTCTAAGATTTCTGAGGTCATATCCACCATGTGTAGCAATTTATAGCTTTGGGACACATGGTCTCTACTTTTAGGCCATCGAGTTAATTGGAGCGTTACGAGTTCCAGCTGATACCCGTTCAAATATGTGATAAAGCCGTCAAACGTGGTTTTTGAAGTGACTGCACGTTTAACGTGCCGATCCTCAATCTCGTTTCCAGGTACTTAAGTGGGGGGTCATTGTTGTTTGGTTTTATGGATGTGGGCCATCAGCCCAGCGATTCAAACAGATTTATTTGCCTCCTACAACAAGCACTAGATACTATGGTGGTATTCTATAGGTCGTATGTTTCGTTCGATAAATTTCGGAAAATGGATTCCCTCTACCCTTCAGGGCCTGTATGTAAGTCTATTCATGGGGAAATGTCAGTCAGTACTGCACACAAATGTCATGTGAACTTTTGTCAAACATAAATCCCAATGGAAAAAGCACATCCTATCGAATCACTCTCTACATGTAAAAAGCTCGGCACACATATGTACACATTAAATTATCACCCGGTTAGAGAATAAATATTGAAAAAAATATTTTTATGTTTTGAAAGCGAAACATTCAATTTTTATTTATAACGATATGGGGATGAGAAAAAAAAGTTTTCAAAAGCTTTTTGTAAAGTTTATTCCGAAAACAAAACGATATATGTATCTTTTATATTTATTTGCAAGGTAAATATAAAATTGAAAAGTATACAATTTTTTTTTTAGCATTACTCCGAAATGAATACGAAGCATTTTATGAACATTAATTTCATTTTAATTTACATAACTAAATTTAGATGAGGTATAAAACATAAATTAAATATGGAATTTGATAGATGAATATTTAACGAACATTTTTGTTGTCGGTTTCAAAGAATTTGGAATAATTTTTGGAATATTAATGGTGTTTCCAGTAATTATATTGACTTGGTAACTATCGGTTCAATTTTGTGGTCATTTTGTATGTCGTTTAATCAAGACGAGAGTAGCTGATTGTATCCCATGCTTTAATCCGAGCTTTATGCTGATACACGATGTTCTGTGGTTCAATCTCTCTTTGGACCACACGGCCCAAGCTGTCTAAACCAACGTTTTGTCCAAAAAAGAAACAATCATTTTTTGGTCAGTTGAGAAGCTTCCCGTTTTGGGCGAGGTTCATCAACATATTATCAACTCCAGTAGTTGTTTGTCCGCGTAAGATTAAGATTTTCTTCGGCTGCTGTACTGAAATGTGTGCTATACTGTACACAATGATGAATATGTTCTAAACTCTCGAACTTTGGTCTCAGTTGGGATTTTACATGTAATAACTGAAGTTTCTACGAACAGTTCTATAAAAAGTTCTAGTAAGTGCTCGATATCCTCCAACTATAAATATAAATCGTTCTCAGAGAAATTCCTTCCAATTACTATTATTCACTGTCACTCTCTCCATAGATCGTATCATTGTAGTCTCTTTTGATCTTCTTTAATAAAAGTTTTAAAGGGGTTCTACTCACCTCAAGTCCTTCCGTCCTTACCAGACTCTTTTCAATAGATTTATTTTTCTATTTTCTTCAAAGAAAATACATCTCTTGCATCCATAAAATAATATCCACTGGAGAATAACTTCCTCCGTACAAGATTGGAGGTTCTATGGAAGAGGTGGTTAAATTTTAAGGGCTGATGTTGATTTTGAATAACAAACAAATTATTTAGAAAATTATGGTCAGTTCTTTTTATTATGATAAAATGGTATGGTTGAAAGGAACAAAATATCGGCCAATGGTCGCCGCGACCTCGGCGGCACACCTCCACACGATGGTCCAAATTTTCGATGACGCTTAGGCATAATTGAGGTTATATGCCGTTAAAGTGCCGAATTATCTCATCCTTTAAATCTTGAATTGTTGCTGGCTTATCGACGTACATCTTTTCTTTCAAATAACTCCAAAGAAATAAATCTAACGGTGTCAAAACACATGATCTTGGCGGCCAATTGACATCGCCACCACGTGCGATAACACGGCCAGTGGCAAAAAAGCCACTGTTTCGTTACCTGTGTGACAAGTGACACCGTCCTATCAAAACCACATATCGTCCACTTTGGGCCATAAAAAGTTCCAATTCAGGCCATAAAAAGTTCGTTATCATCTCACGATAGCGAACACCTTTTCACAGTAACTGCCTGACCGGCCTCATTTTGGAAATATACGGCCCGATGATGGCGCCAGCCCATAAACCGCACCAAACAGTCACTCTTTGTGGGTGCATTGGTTTTTCGACCATCACTCTTTGATTATGATTCGCCTAAATGTGGCAATTCTGCTTATTGACGAAGGCACTGAGGTGAAAATATGCCTCATCACTGAAAATGATTTTGTTCAAAAATTGATCATCCACTGTTGCCATTTCTTGACGACGTTTGGAATGGTCAAGTGGCTTTAGTTCTCGAGCCAATCGCACCTTATAAGTGTGTAAATGCAAGTCTTTATGCATAATGTTCATCAATGACGAGCGTGAGAGGTGCAATTGTTGGGCACGATGACGAGTTGAGGTGGGCTGCTCTTCAGTCACACTATCGCGAATAGCAATATTTTCTGCAGTACGAGCTTTATGAGCTGTACGAGCATACACTGAAGTTTTAAAATGTTCTACAGACCCGGTTTGCTCAAATTTTTGCACGATTTTCCGGTTGTACGCACATTTGGATGAGTAAATTAACCGAAAAAATCACGAAGTGCAAGACATGCATTTTGATTTGAACGCCCATTTTCATAATATCCATGGTTCAAATTGAGTTAGTCTGAAATTGAGAAATGTCAAATTGACGTTTAGGTGTGGTTCACATTCAACGTCGATCCTTAAAATTTAACCACCATTTACATATTCGCTGTCTTGAGAACGTTGACCCCGGTTAATTATTGCCAACGTCATCCTATCTCTATATACCTCCACATATCCAAGCGATTCTTTTACTTTCTTCTAAATTCTCTCTTCACCGATAACTCATTCAATTTCAAGCACACAGCTAGACTGCTAGGAGCGATTTTTGGTCACATCAGTCAAAATGAGTTTCGCGTTTGTGCTTTTTGTTAATCGATCTCTCGCTGCAATCTTATTATCGTTTCATTCATTTCTCTTGGTTATCATTCGTATACTGCCTCTCGCACGGTGATCCACTCTCTTTCATAACTAAGACGTGAATCATACAATCCACACCACATATCGGGATCGAATTGATTGCCACCACAACGTTTGACCTTATACGATCATTCCATATGCAATTTTGGATGACACCAGGGCCTTTCGAAGCATATGAGTCACTTTATGATGAGCTCCTCATTTCCATTTACTCACCCTTTTGACTATACTTTCAATCTGGTTTTGCAATTAACGGCTAATTTTTCGATATATAGTCAGAGTAAGATATTCAATACTTTTAGCTTGCATAAGCATATCAATTCTGGCTTTCGGTCTTAATGTCATACAACCACATTTTCTATGATTCACTCTCAGTTTCAAGCTTAGTCACGCAGTTTGTTAACTGGTCTACACATTCCTGAGCTCGATTTCATCGACCTGACCGATATGATTTGACATTTTCGATCGAATTATTCCAATGAATCATATACAGATTGAAGTGTGCTGGTGATAGTTTACTTCTTTGCGCTCAAGTCCCATGTTTACCGTTACCTCCAGTCTGTTATCTCATCCACATAATATAATCTTTCGTTTCCTTGATAACATGTGACCGTATACTCTTTTAATGTCCAATAACATCGCCACTCAAATCTTTCCAGCTCCCATACAAATCTTTCCATCGCATTGGAATGGAAATAGTTACATTGGAAACCAAAGAGGTTATTCTTCATATGAACACTCATCATTTAGAGTTCGAAGCATAATTCATTCCATTCAAACTCCACACATATTTCATTAAGAGTTAAAAGTGATTTACGAGGAAAAGTGTTAGGGAACATTTCCAGGTATTATCTAAACTATTCCATATATTCATAGTGGTGAACCATGTTTACGTCCTCATTATAGAAAACCATTTGCAGAAAGCGGAAATCTAAAAGCTCATATCAGTGAACGGTTATATATCTGCTGCGCGTAGTGTGAAAACTTGAAACGACTCAACATACGCAAATAAGACACGATGATTATATATGACATTCATTTTTAGGCAACCAAACGAATCCATACTGGCCATCGACCTTATAAATGTGTTGAATGTCCATATATAGACATGGTTCTAATGCATCATAGAACTCCATGTCATTCCATAAGGGATTTTCTGGCATTAAATGACATAACCATTCTAGATCACGAGATCCAGTATCACTATAGGGGTCTAGAGGTAATGGCAATAAGGTGGGTCCGGTAGCAGATCCCATCGCAGCGTTTTGATGGTGTCTTGGGTAATGGGAGTGCAATGACATGGAGCAATTGATTTGTGAGTTGTTATCGGTATCATTGCCCATTGACAGTTTCACCCATTTAGCACGTCGTAGTGCATCGTCGTCAGTCTTCTTTCCGAAGTGATTTGGCCGTGCTGTGAATGTTTATGCTTCTTCGCAAAGTGAAAACCACATTATTTTTGGGTTTCGAATTCTTAAACCTCTCATAACAATAAGATGTAGGAATTATCTTTTACGACGTGAAATCAAAACTATATAGGGAAAGATTCTGTAAAGCATGTAGCTTTAATGGTTTTGACTACTATTTGAAGTGAGTTGTAATTCGAGTTGACGTCATTGAATGACTGGGGATGCCTTAACTTCGCCCGCTTAGTGACTACTGATTAAACTTGTTGAGACATGAAACGAAACTTGACTGCATGCTGTATTTTGCAGGTACCCACCCTCGTCTACCTTAGTGGTTCGAAACGAACAACCACCAATAGAGAATTTCATTGTGGTTAGTTAAGTTTTGCCATTTTATGTTCGGCACGAGGATGAAATTTTGGTAGGTTATGTCAAAACATATTGACGTGTATTTTGTTCCCTAAAAACCAAGGCCGTTGGGGTCACCAATGTAAAGCGTGAAGCTTTAATGATTTTAAATAATTTGTATTTTGAAGTGAGTTGTAATTCTAGTTGTTTCTTGTGTTTTGTAATTCGCTAGCCCGGTTTCGATCTGATGATGACGTCATTGAGTGACTGCATGATCGAGAAGATCGTATATGTACGTTCAGTCGTGACGCGACAATGTTAGCGAATTATAAGAACTTATCTCGAAATAACGAGATGTAAACGTTTGGAAACACCTTATAGGCTAGTAATGTTTGGTGCCTCCGTAAGTTGATCTTGAGTTTGTATCTTTACCCAATAAATGTAGTCGCCCGGAGCGTCGAAATCGCTTCTAAAGCGTTTAAACCTATCGTTTTGAAGGTCCATATTCCTCGTAGGCCTCATCCAGCAAATGATGTGGTTCAACTGTAAGTTGATGATGGTTTAAATTTTACTTTACCTCGAGAGCTTTTGAAAGTTTAGACATAAACAATAAAATAAACACTAGATTTTAAGAGCTTTTTACGTATCCTTTATGTATATAGTGTTGTGTTGGTGGACTCCTACTATATATAGATTAAAACAATATTAATTTTAATTAAACTCGAATCAAGCAGGTAGAAACAAATTTATATTTTTATTACCTTAATTATTTAATTAAATTAATTGATTTTCCTAAATGTACACAACGTATGATGAAAATAATTCTTATTTATTTTAGAAATGACATAATATCAGTTTATGGATGGATAGAAATAATAAAAAGCTTTTTGTGCTTTACATAATTTTTATTAATGTTGTATATACAAGTATAGGTAAGCTTACATAGGGGATGATTGTCATAATTTCCCATTTTCATTTTATATTTACCTTTTTGGTGTATATAAAGTTGTGTGTGTGTGACATCAACAACCAAGTACAAAAACTAATTATTGATTATTTAAATTAAAATTTGTAATTTTTTGTTGTTGTTGTACATACATATTATTTATTACAATTTGGTTTCGAAAAGTTATATTATTTAACCACGAAAACTACTGTGTACAGGTGGGGTAAGCCAAAAAGACATAAAAGTTATTGATTTTATTATTTGGTCGGTTTAAATTATATTAATTATTAATTGGTACGAAACATGAGCCAATTTGATAAGTATATTCAATTAGTTTAATTAGCACATAAAAATGTTAAGGTATGAACAGAAGAGTGTCGTATCGTTGTCAAGCTTAGTCATTTATCGTCAATGGAACCACTTTGCGACGTAACAACTTTGCGGCTGATTTACATTTGTTTCCGTAGTAAGTATATATGATCCGCCAGGCGGTCTTCGAGTCTGAGCCAATTTTGATGACCGGTGAGGCCCATTTCATAATCTCTATAAGAGGTGTTAGTAAACAAAGTTGCCACATTTCGGGAAGTCCACATTATATCCATGAAACGCATGACAAAAAAATGTATTTGCCTGCAAATCCGTCAAAATGGTATTGACTAACAAGATGATGCACCATACCACACTGTAAATCAAACAATTCAGGTTTTGAATTTTTTTCAGCACGAAACGTCTGATGTCTAAAAGAGTTGACATTTATTGGCTTGAGACCATTTACGAGCTCAAGAACAAAAATTCGTGCTGAAATGCCATACCACCCGAGAAGTTCGAAAAGGTAATGGAAAGCGCAGCAAAAAGCACAAATGTTGTTTTGGATGATAAAGACGGCCAGTTAATTGATTTGAAACGATGATTCCTAGACTTTTGCACCTTGTATGACAACGTATCGTACTCATCATAAGCTTAAGGTTTTGTACAGCTAGATTTTTCTGTAGGATAGTCGTTAGTGTTGGTCAAATCTCGGATTGTTGCTAGCACCAAGATCATGTCGGTCAGTTAATACACAGGTAGTCTTCCAAGTAGCTCTATAGCTATTTGTTGCTTCGTTAACTGAAAATAGTTGGGCTTGTGACTATTCTTGGGATTTGCTTTGTAGATTTAGGTTGTAAGATTTACTCTGAATAAAGCCATGCGCTCTTCATGTGAACACTAAACGATTTTACGAAAAAACTCATAAAATAGATAAAGGTTCAGATAAAAACCATGGTAAGAACCAATAGAGCCTGCTCTAACTGTATTATACAAACTATCCAATACCTTAATAATTTCGGTTATTAAGTTAGAAAACATGCCATCACATATATAGGTAGAAGTGATATCTCATCAAACATCTCAAAATCTCGTCTCCATATCCAGTTCCTTAAATTTAATAGGTTAAAATCATTAATCGAATAACTGATAATCAGTGATAAGCAACTAGCTTTAGATTTGGTGAGATAATAAAGATGACAATATCCAATAGTGCTGGGGTTTGGAGAAACTTCTTTCTACATCGTCCGCAACGTGAAACTTTTAACACCTTGGTGGTGGATAAAGTGGAGTTCAGCAAAGTGGATTTTGTATCAAGTACAGCCTGCAGCGAACAATATGATATAAGATGAGCGATTAGAAAGTAGATGAGAAAACACATTCAGCATGTTACAACCGCAGTTGAAAGTTTCATTCCGAAAACTTTTATGTTTTATTATTAATTTGTGATTTCTTACAGTGTAATCGTGCCATCTTAATTGGGGCTTCCTAGTCACAAAGTAGATGAAACTCAACATTTGATCTTTAGTTGGGTTAAAAACACCTGAGTATCTTCCTAAACGTATGGTTCCTCAGATTACGTAGCCTTAGAATTTGACATTTTCTAAGATGGATTCACTTCAGTGTAACTTTTATTGAACGCTGTGAATATCGGTTTTGAGGTAAAAGAGTATGGGCTGGAACTCGTAGTGTTCTAAGAAATCGAGGTGCTAAGAGTCTCAAAAATTTACATTGCTACACAGTGGAGATATCCATATAAATCATAGACTAGGACTTCTCATTGAGCCACAGGTAAAAAGTTTGCTTTGGACTTCCAAGAGTATAAAATCGAATATGCACGTTTGTACCTGTGATAAGACAACCTGTCAACTGTCGGTGTACATGTGCCCTATAATGTAAGCCACAATACTATATTCTGGATAATTTGATAGTTTATTACAAAATTGGGCACCACTTCCGATAAGACCGTGAACCAACTTTGAGCAAAACTCAAAATCGATAACCACTGGGCTAAACCATTAGGGCTGCCAAAGCTCTAGGAAAATAATAACCAGAATCGCAGTGGGCCTTAGTATAAAATACAAGGAATAGCCTGATGGGGGAACTTACCAATACCGAGGTTCTTAGCGAGTTGTTTTACCCTGGACAATATCAGACTATGCTATGAATCTCCCAACACCAACCTAGAAGGTGATAAATTGATAATTTATCCCCTTCTTATCGGTTTTGAGGTTGCCTTCCTCTAAAGTCCCAAATTCAAATAGTAAAAGAACTTACTTCTCTCAAAACCGCCCGGGTGGCGCAGTGGTTAAAGCTGCGGCAGTTGGAGCGGGAGGTACCGGGTTCGAATCCGATTCAAGGCAGGATGCAAAATGGATTTTTCACTTTCGATCGTTTGGACGGTGCGATCGGTGGTGAAAAATGAACATATCTGGATCCTCTGTCGTGTTTAGAATCCTTGTGCCGACCCATCTTCCATGTCAGTACTATAGGCCTGACATGGAGCTATGCAATGCGTAGATGGTTCTACGAAAAGACTCAGACCTATAGCCGTATAGAGTGTATCACAACGGATCAAACTTGGTCTAAGTGTGCGATAGCAGCCACAACAACTTAACTTTTTTTTTTTACTTCTCTCAAACCAAATATGTATCGTTTTGACTCGGGACAAACAAACACGGGAAGCAATTCGTCTTGGTTGATATATGGTGAAAGTAGATAGTGGGTGCTTTAAGTGATCAAGCTTCCGTGAGTTAATTTGAAGTCTCGTATATACTAGGAGGTTTCTGCATGTAACACAATAAGACACCTACTATATGTATAGTGGAACAGTTTAGTCATTATTTTAATGTCTATGTGCCTCTGAAGTAAGCCAACCCTCAGCAACCAGTTCATACCGTAGATGTGAGTTGCCGAGAGGTTTGATCTCCGCAGTTTCTGATGATGAACAATATGTATGCAATCAACAATCAATGCTACGGTTGCTGTTAGTCACCATTACGATTGGTGTTAGTTGAAATCCAAAAAGTAAGAGACCTTAACTCTCTCAAATCGCTCTTGTATCGGTTTGACTCGGGAGAAAATCGAACAAGAAATATGAGAATGGATCTAATTGAGCTGTGATTTCTTCTTGGTTGATGTATGGTGAATGTGGATAAAATAGGTCCCATTATATACTACGAGCTTTCTGCATGTAACACAACAAGTTATTACTGGTCTATGTGCCTTTGAAGTTAGCCAATACCTTCAGCAAGCAGCATATACCGTATGTGAGTTGCCAAGGGATTTGATCTCCACGGTTTCGGATGATGTCCAATATCAGAGGATACGTATGCCGTCATCATTCACATTTTCCCATCGCCAAATTAGGCTGATCTCCTGTATCTTCCTAGGACACACCGCGATTCTGGTTAAACTTTTTCTTTTGAGCTTTGACAGCCATGATGACTAGTCCCTGTTGTTATTAATGTCAAGTTTTGTTTCCTATTCATTACAAAATCAAAAACGTAAGAGACCGTATTTCTTCCATACCGAGTTTGTATTGTTTTGGTTTGAGTGACAGATGGACAGTAAACACAGGAAGCAAATGGACCTAATTGAGTTGTGGTTTCTTGATAAGACGTAAGATACAGGTCATTAGGACCCTAAGTAAAGATTTTTGCATTTCGATTTCAGTGATTGAATGGGACGATAGGACGCTGTCCCAAAATGAACTGTGCTAAAATATCGCTAGTATATGTCGTATCAATATCAAACGTCGACCAAGATCTTAAATTTGTCAGCTCATTTCTCCCAAATCGCATTTTACTGTTTCGGATTGGGGTGACATATGGACAACAAACACGGGAAATGGTTCGAATTGAGTTTGAGATTTCTTCTTGGTTGAGGTATCGGTGTGGATATTGGGTTAAAGAGGCCTCATTAAAGACAAAGAGCTTTCTGCCCAATGAGACACCAGTATATATATTGTGGAAGAGTTTAGTCATTATTTCGATGTCTAAAGTTATTAATAATCTTGTGTGAATAATTTTGCTAATTAATTCAACATCCACATCTTAGTTTTCGAATTAACAAGAATTAAACTAAATCCGAATATACCCAAAATTATAATTATAACAATATAACTCCACAAAGCATTATCTTTGTTTAATCACCTTTGAAGAACTGAAATACTCTTGTTTTGATATAAATCAACTTTATCTATTTTCCTCGGAAAAGTATTTTTCTTTTATTTTTAATTAAATTTTTCCATATTTTTCGTTCATCTCATTTTTCTTTTATCTGATAAATAAAAGTTTAAATAATTTTAATTTTCCAAAATAATAATAATAATAATAATATTCTTTTGTTGTTTTCCCAACCGTGAACAGTAAAATTTTATTTCAAATAAAATGTTTGGTTGGAAAGTGTTTTTCTTCCGCGCGCCACGCAACACGTTTAATACCAAACAGAAAATTTAACATTTTTATTAATAAAATAAAAAAAATCTATTTCAGTGCTTTTGTTTACACTATAACTCAATATTTAATCACACACGTACACACATCTTTATACACAAATTTTTGAGATAATTGTTTCAATATTGTTTCGATCAAGGTAACTTACTTAATTATAAAAGATTAGAAAACGAAATCTTTTATTGAAACGCAATTCGAGCAAAAAAAAAATGATTTTCAATTTTCAATTTTCAAAATATCAATAATTTTGATTACATGACGCGATGCTCCGCGCAGTGATGCTGTGTTGTGTGATGACCTAATATGCTGGCGAAAATATTTTCTTTTCTTGCCAATTTAATTATAAAAATCTGTATATGATTGATGTTTTAATTCATGTGGATTGATGAGTAATATAATATGCCTGTCTGTACGTCCAACCGGAATGTGTACTTGGACCAGAGGAATCAAATTTACAGTTTATTTATTATACAACAACCAGCTTAATCTTAATAATTTTAGGCGGCTGTTTGTTGGTATCACTCTCATGGTTTGATGCTGAAGGACTTTCAACTCTGTCGTAGATCACCTACGCAGAAACGAAATCAAGAACGTAATGAACGTAACGTAATCGACTATATGCACTGTCGGCTATAGTATTCCACACTCCAACAAAGAGTTATAGATGTTTTTTTTCATCCAACTTATCGACTTCAGCTATAAGCTCACGGAGCCATTTATTGTTAAAACTATTGGCTAAAACTGCTTCCATGAACCAGTAAATTTGAAATCACCTAACATAATAGATCCCGCCATTTTCTCGGTGAATTTTAAAGTAGCACCATCAATCACAATTATATACCATTCAATCCAAATCGAAAGCTTACCTCAAAATTATATATGATTGTTTGACAAACGACGTTCCAGTACCTTCGTTCAAATAATTCATTCGAATCGAAAAGCTCATATCGTAAGCTTAACAGTTCGATTCAGAAGTCATGTTCAAAAGGATCGGTATACAGCATAACAGTTCGTGGTATTCAAAGCTTTATGACAGATAGTGTAAACTACAAGAAAAATGATGTCACCAACATTAAGCCAAATGAATCCTTTTACAAAATCCAGTATATTGTAGGTCACACCCTAATTAAGGACTAGCACTCAGATTGATTTCGAGTGAAGTTTCCATACGATTTTACCAAAGTGAACTCAGAAATCACTAAGCAGTACTCGGTTCACTAGCGCAAAAACTATAGTTATCTCAATGTGCCAAAGATGGCGCGCATAAACTCTACAAATTTGTTTCACGCGAAAATAATGATTCGAACCATTTTTGTCACGTGAAGTTTTAACATTTGAACTGTTTGAACATTTAAAAATAAATAACTTTTTGGAGATCGTGGTGAAGGCTAGTACTCAGTTCAAAGTGTAATGAAATTTTACCGCGGTCTCCAAATTTTTTTTTTATTTTCACGTGAAATAGAAATGAATTTTTTTTTAAGAATTCAAATGTTCAAACGTTCAAATGTTGAAATTTAACGTGAAAAATATAGTTCGAATCATTATTTTCGCGTGAAACAAATTTGTAGAGTTTATGCGCGCTATCTTTGGCACATTGAGATTACTATAATTTTTGTGCTAATGAACTGAGTACTGCTTAGTGAAAACAGAAATGAAATTTTTCAATTCTGAGTTTACTTTGGTAAAATCGCATGGAAATTTCACTCGATATCAATCTGAGTACTAGTCTTTAATTAGGGTGTGACCTACAATATACTGGTCCCCTATTCCTGAATACGATACGAAAATGCATTCGATACGAAAATGCAATTCGTTTCGAAAATAAATTGGTATTCCTCAATTCGAACGTACTTCATATTTTAATTTTTACAGTGTACATAAAGGAAATTTTTTTTTTTAAAATTTCCTTTTAAATGTGAGTCAAAATTTATTTAATTTTGACATTTCTGTTTTCGTTTTAATAAATAAATTGTGCTTGGTTGTTTGTTATAAAATAATTGATAATATTGTATTAATAATAATTTTGTGTGTGAAATAAATAAATTTTTGAGTATTTTTTATTTGAATAAATATCTAATATATTCGATATAATGGACGGTATAATTCGATATAGGACTCTATTTATCCAGTGACGACGAATATGAAAATCCATCTGCAATTAGGTATCGGAAAATTCGAGATAAATCTAATATGTTTGCACTTCCTTATGTTAAGTAAGTAAAATCCCCCTTCGATCCAATTTCAGATTTTTGCGTTTGTTTAGACTCTCTAAACCTGCTGTTAAATATTTAATTGATGAATTAGAGAATGTGTCGCCGATCCGGTCAAGATCAACATCAATTCCAAATTCAATAAAAATAGCTGCAATGCTTAGGTATTGTGCACATGGCAGTTATCAGGGTAGCGTGGGTCAAGATTTTCTGGTTGGAATGTCACAGTCGACAGTTTCAAAAATATTGACGGACATTTTAAGTGCCATTGAGGACAAAATGTGTCGTAAGTGGGTATCTTTCCGGCAAACAGAGCGCGATAGAGAATTGGCGGCAGAACATTTTTATCACCAAACCGGATTTCCTGGTGTTATTGGATGTGTGGACGGGACACATATTAATTTTGAAAATGAACACATATTTTTCAATCGAAAAGGAAAACATAGTATAAATACTATGATAGTAAGTATACATGCCTATAATATTTGAAATCGGCGTACATGTGGACATGTATGTATGTTGACATTGTTAAACATCAACTATTTTCAACGAAGGCTTGTGACCATCAAATGAGGATAATGGCAGTTGATGCTAGATACGGAGGTGCATCACACGACTTGTTTATTTGGAATCTTAGCAGCTATCGTGAGCACCTACACCGCCTGCTTGGTACGTATACATTTTTGCTGAACATAATAAACTCTTATTTTAATTTATTTTATTAGGTGACTCAGGATATCCTTTAGAACCATGGATATTGACCCCATTTAGATCGGCTGCCGAAGGAAGTAGAGAAGCTTTATTTAATACAGTTTATTATTTATTTTAATAAAATATTTGTTTAAAAAATTCATGTTTTTAAGATATCACATTACGTCTGCTTTTATCACGTTTTATTATAATAGTCTTAAGACTCGAGAATTCACATATTTGTAAAAGTTTTAAAGAATATTTTGTTGTTGTGATTCCAATTTTTGCCGTTTGATTTCTAACTTATCAACTTTCAGTCTTCGATTCTCAAGAAGGTCCTTTTCCTTTAAATTGATTTCTCGTTCTCTTAATTCTAGTGCTCGTTTTTTTTAGATCGTACGACTTTTCTTTTAGACGAATCTGTCGCTTCAAAGATTTGCTACAATCATTAATTATGTTTACTATAGAATCTAATTTATTTGTTATGTTGTTCTGGAAAGTTTCTTGTAAATTGATTTGTTTTTGAATAAGATGATCCCTTGTTACTTTTGTTCTTGTTGTTTTTCCTCTAGGTGTCTGTGGTTCAAGATCATTGCTTTCACTGTTGTCATCTAATATATCGGATAATATTGTAGTTTGGTCATTAGGAGTTTGGTTTAAATTCGGTAGTTCTAATATGTTGTTACCAAGCGAGGATGTACTCGAAATGCTTAATCTATTGAGCTTCATCTTCTTTTTAATATTAAACTTATAATCAGCCCACACTTTCTTCCAACCTTCAGGATTTTTTATAGGTAGTCCGTGGCTATTAAGTTGGCTACTTATATCTGCCCACAACAATTTGGTGGATATTCTGCCATCTGCTGTGGAATTATAGCCTTTAGCTAACGAAGGATGTCCCTCCATAAATGCAACCAGCAATTCATATTGCTTTGCCGTAGTTACTTTGGCCCTAAGAAGTACACATATTTAAACATCAAGAATACTTTTAAACTTTTATTTATTTTCTTAATAAATTCATAAAAAAAAATTAAAATAATAAAATTATAAATAATTAAATTATAATAAGATTATTTAACAATAAATATATTGTAATTAAAATATATATTATAATAAAAAATATAAAACAATTTACTTACATTGTAATTCTTATTGTTTAAGCTATTTCGTTCATGAACGAGCAAATACTACTCGAATTCGTATTCCTCGATAGGGGAAATTTATGAACAAGTCGTTTTTATACAAATGCGTGTTGAACATTTTCGAATTCGAATTCCGGAATACCAATGATACGTATTCGTATAATTTTTAGTCGAATTCAGGAATGGGGGCCCTGGATTTTGTAAAAGGTTTCAAAACAGAAATGAAATTTTTCATTTCTGAGTTCACTTTGGTAAAATCGTATGAAAATTTCACGTGAAGTCGATCTGAGTACTAGTCTTAATATTTCATTTCACTTTGAACTGAGTACTAGCCTTCACGGTTGAAAATAAACGGAATTGACATGGTTGACAAAAAGTCTCTATGATCTAGAGAGAATATGGGAATTACAGATAAATCACCTACCACTGATGAGTTGTTTCTTCAAGTGGTTTCAGAGACTAAATCATATCCTACATGAACTCCGAACAAAACAGGCAAATAAATGGCTTTTTTAATGGCGGAAAATGTCAACGTGTTACACCCAGTAACGTGTGAAAGGCAGATGTAGAAAATTTACTGAATAATTACTGGAGTTGGATGCCTTAGGTAGGGTTACGTTTGGTAAAAGTGGCTGTCTATGCACACTTAGACTAAATAAAATGATCTTCACTCGTTTATAGCCTCACAGCTATTACAAAAGTTGATAAATTGCGCAGGTTTTCTAGCATATTCCCTTAGAATGTATTTAACTTTGTAAACCACAACAAACGTTATCAAATAAAGTCTATGAAATAAAATTAGCATTTTTGAGCGTGCTAATTCAAATACTGCAAGTGGCAGGGTTTGTTAACTATCATTTAAAAAAATATAGTATATTGGTCGGATGTATCGAAAAAAGTTCGAGTCATGGACAAAAGTGATACCGATTCTAGTGACATATTTCCGCTTAACAACATTAGATCTCAACCAACTCAACACGAAGTGTTTTATTTTCGTTAACAGTAGACTTCTAGTACCTGACAACCGTTTGATATACACTGGAAAATTTCACTGTAGTCTACAGTCTGTCAAATTCCCTGTGTTTACATTTTTTTTAGTTCCCTTTCGCTGGGTCAACGAAGATAAAGAAAGAGTAGTGGTATGCAAAAAGATACGATATTCGCATCCAACTTCAATGAAACAGACGGATCATGGAATTCTCCAAAATCATTTTCAAAAAAGTGTTCATAATTTACCGTTATCTCCGAGAATTTTATGGGTCGAATAGAACACTCCCGGAATAAGTATTCGTAGACCCGAAACTACGTGGCAGGTCCTAACTGTATTTCGGCAACTCTTAGCAAGATAATTGGACCAGTCTCATACCAAGGGCAACGACACCTGCCGTCACATCGATCGTCTGCATTCAGGTGATAATGAACAAGAACCATCCGAGGTTATCATAATCCATAAACAGAACTAGTTGTAATTTTGAGTGCAGCTGGTAAGATCGAGAGTAAAGAGCTAAACCCACCACACTCTACCATGAATACCGCTTTTGCTGGTTAGACTATCTAATTCTATTTGATGCTATTGCTCTTAGCTCTCCCCATGATTTTCAGCGTTGTTTCGCCTCGGTTAGCGACGTTCTTCTCCAGGTCATCGCTGTCATTCCCATACCTTTCTTTCCCCTTCCGGATTACACTCCAATGTCATTCTTGTTATGCCACTGGACTTTTTCGTTAGCGTATGTCCTATCTTTCTCCATTTTCGTTTTTTAATTTTGCAATTTCGATTTGTCCTGCCGTAGAAGTTATTTATTTTTGATGGTGTTCGGCCAGAAGCATTTGATAAACCGTCTGAGGCATTTAATAACCTGAAATCTTCTGGCTATCTATACTGCGTGAGTTTCCATGTTTCACAACCATACATCAGTATTGATTTTACACAGTCATTGAATATTCGTAGATTTGTATTTGCTGACAGGGCGGATGCATTTCAGATCTTATGAAACATATTATGTGCATTTATTGCTCTGTTGATGCGTTAGGTGATCCGCTTGTTTTCACTACAGTACAATCAAGTTTTTCGAATCATTATCAACATATTCTATTTACTTGGTTTGTGTCAGTATCATAGCCTTTGTCTGATTGATGATAATTTTGAGACCAACTTCCTGCGCCAAATTTGAGATTTCTGCTACATATCCAAGTATTAATGTGTTACCGGACATATATCGTCCGCGTAAACCAGGTTGGTATCCACTGCATGCCATTTGAGGATGCACTGTGTAATTTGCGCATCACATTATCCAGCGCTATAAAGTATTGGAAGAAGAGCAATTCCTTGTCTGGCTCCTCATGTGTGGTAGTATTTATCCCTCTTGTATTGGACTCTATTTTTAGCGTCCCTGTACATTTCCTTAATGATTGCCATCATTTTTTCGGAATAACCATTTCGTAGAGTGCTTTCCAGATTATGCATTTTCTGATGAAATCGAATGCACGTTCAACATCCACGAAGAGTAGATATTTTGATGAATTCTATTCGTTTGATGCTTCGATGATGAAAACGAACTGAATTGATGTGATCTGTACAGCTTTTTCCAGGTCTAAAAGCAGTTGTTCGTTTCTTATGTGCTGATTGACCATTGGTGATGTTCGTTTAAGAATGATCATTGCTAGTACTTCCATTGTACTGTTGAGGATGGAGAAGCCTTCTTTCCATTCCTGTCGATTTCTACCAGTATTCCACGCTAGATGTATCGCCATTGAGTAGTTCTGTTTGACAATATTATCCATGCCGGTCGCTTTGTTGTTCCTCAGCTTCTTCCCGATCCGTGGGTGGTTGGTTGTTGATTGTTTCGTTATAGTTGCCACTAGAGAGCTCTTCATTTTGTTCGCTACCAGTAGCGTTGCCATTGAACATCCCTTTCCATATATTTATCTGTTGTCCTTCTGTGGCTTGGACCAGAAGAATCCTTTATTGGTGGTAAGGTGGCGAATTATCCTGTTACCCGTTTAACACATTTTACATCCGTTTTGCATATTTCTGAAGGATGCAGTCTCAAGAATGTCTGCGTTGTACTTCCGTTTTAAATTCTTAAGTTCATTTGAACTGTTCAACACATTTTAAGCATATTCGATTGATTGACATATTACGAAACAGATTGGAAATATATACGAACTGTATAAGTCTTGATAAAGGTTTCCGATTTTATAATTTTTATCCACAAATCGGAAAAATATCAGCACAATATGTTTGACATTTAATTTGACACGAACAAACGACCTATACCAATAAAGCTCCTTTTTAATTGCACCAATCATAAATGTCAGTATATAATGTATCGGATATGTCGAATCGTTTTGGATTTATTTTAAAATATGGATTGTCCCAACATGTGATAAAACGGATATTTATCAGCAAAATTTGTTTTCCTTAGATGTTATTGATACAATTTCCTTTTCCCGTACACATACATACTCGTATACTTGTTCGTTTACATATAAAAAAAAGCGTTATTGAAGCTTTTAGATATAGAAGTGAATATTACAAATCGAAAATCATTTATTATAATTTTGTTTTATTTTTAGTGACAGTAGATATGACATCTGTCATAATAAATTATAAATAGATATTCTAACGTTATTTAGGTACCTACCATTTACCACCCGTCCCAGTCAGATACAGTGTTAAACCATCCTCCACAATTTTTGTATATTAACATCTTTGTGGATCTACCCGAGGTTGAGAGAACCATTGTATGTAATTTGGCTGATTTTATTAAACAGTTCAAATGTGAATCGTTTGGGTTTTCGGGTATAGCAGGGGGAGGAAATTTACCCTTCCCTCATTTTCAATTTATATAATATATTGTGTACATGCATAGGCAAGAAATTGTTTTTTACAAACTGGTACATGTGTATCATATTAATTTTCAGGTTTTCATTTATGCTCGTATATATGTGATAAAACGTAAGAAGGGTAAATATCACCTGTAGAATACATATTTTTCTTGTCTTACCTTTATTTAACATAATTATGAACATGTTGTGGGTACGAGTATAATATACGAGAGTTTCTTATATTGTGTTTTTATCTAGAAAATATGTTGATTAATCAGTGGCGTGCAATTTAGTAGGTTATCACTTAATTTACAACCAAGAAATGTAATTTGCTACATAATTAGCATTCATTTGGGTTAATCGTTTGATTGATCAAAATTATTAGATACATAATCTCTTATATCATGTTGGAGCCATGGACTATTTTGATTTAGTCCAGGTTCATTCCAGTCGTCAAGAGAACTCAATGGATTCAAATACTTTACTTTCTCCTGGAACATTATGTTTGAGATCCTAATCTTTACAGCATTTCTTCCAAATTACTTATATTGTTCCTTGAACGTACAGCTTAGTATCATGATGCCATCGAGATAAATTAGGTACGCACTCTTTTAGTCTTATGAAGATTGCTTGAAGTTCAAATAATCGAATGGCATCATTTTGAACACCCATAATCCGTTGAATATCATGAACGCTGCTTTCTCTCGATCTTTGAGAAGAACTTCTTCTAGCCAGTAATCACTCTACAAATCCAGATTACTGTATTGCTCTTAACATCGTATCCAGTGAGCAATCGATTTGTGAAAACGAGTAGCAGCACTTGTTCGTTACGCCATTAATACTTTGGAAGTTCCCGCAAAACCGTATCGATCCATCTTTCTACTTCACTAATGGTGAAATTTACGGGCTTTTGTAATGACTCCTTCTTTTTCCATCTTGGTCATCATCTCCTGGTTTTCGATTGGCTTAGCAACCGTAAGTTTTTTCGGTAGCTGCTTGATATGGGAACGTATTCCCGATGTTGATTTTATGTCGGACGAAATTCGTTCTCCCTTCATCGTCTTTGGACAAAATGTTACTTATTTAATCAGAGCTTGCTTGATCTCTGTGAATTCCACGAGCTTCATTTTTTCAGATCTTATACGATGGGATAATCTAATAATCTCGTCCACGACTGGCACTTGAAAATTTGTTCGCCATTACTGATGGACAAGTTTATCATTTGAACTGGTAACCGATTCTTCTCTGGCTGCTACTAGTGTTTGTTCAACGATTATATTCCGTTTGAAGGTAATAGTTAGCTGTCTCAATAAACATTGTTGATCTAGTAGTTTTTGTTCTAAAGCCTGGTCAACATTATTGCTTGTGATCTTGTTGTAATTTCGGCTTCTGTTTCATTGAGCATTCAACCTTCCAAAGAACCCGATGTTTAAACTTGCAGTTTCTAACTCGAACATATTGGCTACTCGCTGTATGAACAGAAGTTGTATTATTTGTTTCTTTAAGACGGCAGTTTCCTTGCCGAAATCCGATTCTGATTTGATTTTTAACAGTCTATCGCTTGAAGCAATTTGATATGATAAGCAATGTTGATTCAGCTGGTTACTCGGCTGTATCCTGTTTCACCGCACGAATACTTTTTTTCCAGTTCTATCTGCAGAGCTAACATCTCCGAAGATTGCGTCTTTCCTTATTTGTACCTGAATAGCGTTGAAAACTGTATTCGCAAGCTCATCTCGGTGCTCTGCATTGTAATTCGGGGATGCTGAGTTCACTAGTCGTATGATGTCGGATTTTAAATTTTGAAACGAATTCGCTATCTCTTTTTTTTTTATTTTAGCTATATGCGATGAAGAACCTTCATACTTATGATTATAAGGAGGAGTTCGGAGCTTCACATGTTGTCTTGCTGCTTAGCTAGGGTGTCAACCATCTTTTTCTGTTGTTCTTGGAGCAACAATCTCTGTTGTTCTTGTAAATCGGTTGAGCTTGCATAACTTGAAACATCGTCGACATCTGATCCTTTGATGAGTTGGAGTAATCGATTTTGTCTTTGTTGGCTTTAATTCTCCATCAAACTCGGCTTTATCGGAGATCCTCATGAGCCTTTTTCATTATGTTTCACAACCATAGCACCAATTTCGTGTTCGCTCCATCAATATTTGGAATTTCTCCTTCAGTTGGGAAGAACTAAGCTCTTCAATTTTGACTAATATCAACTGTCAATAATTGCACGTCGGACGCCAACTTTGACGACTTTGCACGGTTCGTATTCGAATTATTGACACCTCCTACTCTGATCAGAATCAAAACGATGAGAGTTTAGACAAAGTTAAGGCTGCAGTGAAGTTTTCTACGGTAACTAGGCATATATAAATCGAGCTCGTATATAGAGTGAAGAGAGCTGGCGAAATTTTACTTGCTTATGCAAATTATCAGATTTTCGTAGAGAAACCCAAATTCGAAAAAAGCACTGTTCATAACCTTCAGAAAAACGTCCAATTTAAAATTAACACATACCGTTCGAAGTATCTCTAATACAATCAGGTATCATACATTCATTACGATCAACTAAACCATTTGTAACTTCCACCACATTTGTGTCAATGATTTACATTTTCTTTGTCATCTAGCGCGACATTATGGCCTTGAGATCTATGAGCTCTCCTCTATTAAATTTATCTCATACATCGTTGGTTGTAGTCCTATGTATCATTTGAGATAAGTGGTTGTGATAAACTATTTTAAAAGGAGCTCCCAAATTAACGCTTTCAATTTCAATTGAATCGAATTTGATAGCTGACATTTTAATATCAAATTTGGATACCACCCATTATTTCACCTGGTCCGAACTATGTATGCTTTCTTCCTGGCCTCTATCTGCCGAGTCAAGGCTCACACCCCCGGGTATGCTAAGTTCACTACTCGAACGATGTCGACTTCCAAATCTTGCATCGACTCCGCTACCTCTTGTTTTCTTGTTTTTACCTGTACGCGATGGAGAGCTGTTCTTTAGTACTCCACGCAAACCTTTCATCCGTCAACCCTTCACCCAGATCCGTTTCTTTTCTTTTGTAAGACCACTGGAGAACTTTCATGAGTTTTTTGATGGTGAATGACTCCTTTCTTTTCCATCTTGGTCAACATCTCCTGGACTTCGGTTTGCTAAGCAAGCGATATCCTTCTCGGAGGTTGCTTGATTTGGGTGAGTATTCCTGGTGTTGATTTTATGTCGCTCTTCCAACATCTTCATCGACGATGGAGAAAATGTTGTTTATTATAGTCAGAACATGCTTGATCGCTTTGATATCCACGGGGTTGCAATTTTTATCCAGATCTTATACAATTGGCTTATCTGAAAATCTACTGACTGGCACTTGAGAATTATCAGTTAGTCAGTTGAACTGGTAATCACTCCAAATCTTGCCGAAATTTCGTGTTTTGTTTCATTGAGCACTTAAACTGCTAATCTATCCGATATTTAAGCTGCTGTTTCTATTATATTTCGAACAAGCTTATCAATCTCTCCATGAACAGAAGATGTTTCACCTGTCGCAGTTTGAATCAGTGTGTCCAATGTGAGTGTTCCAATTTTTCCTCCAATTGCTCCATTTAGGACTAGGCGTTTTCCCGACTTAACTGGGATACAAAAAACACGTTTGTAGGGCTTTGTAATTAAGCCAGCTTTTGTCCTTTAAAACTGGTTGAGTTTTTTTTTCGCCACCGGTTCATGGTTGCTTTTTTAACACTGACCATTGTCGTGATTAGGTCCAAAGTGCGGTGTAACTGACCGAGTTTTAATCATCTTCAACATTTGGTTTTCTCAGGCGTATCATTGGAGAAATTCGATTCCGATTTTCTTTCAAACTGTCTATCGCTTGAAGCAAGTTACTTACACATGTTGGTTGAACTGTTTCCTCAGTGGTATTCATTTTTCTCACGTGGTCCGAACTATACCCTTTCTTCCTGGCCTACATCTGCGGAGTCAAGGCTCACACCTCCGAAGGCTGCTTCTTGCCGCTTAGATACAGCGTTGTATGTCTTGAAAAGCGTTGATAAGTGTATCCGCCACAAGATCATTTGGGTGTTCTGCATTGTAATTCGGGTATGCTAAGTTCTACTCGTACGATGTCGGCTTCCAAATTTTGTAACAACTCCGCTACCGCTTGCTTTCTTTCTTTCACCTGTATGTCACGAAGAGCTCGCATATGGTTATCGCCATACCACAGTTTGAAGGCTCCCATCAATTTTACGTAGCTCCGCTTGGAGCTTCTCATGTTGTACTTGCTGGTGTTGTTACTGCGTTGCTAGTAAGCTACCCAGCTGTTTCTGTTGCTCTTGTAGCTACAATTTCTATTGTTCTTGTTACTGCTATTTATAGCTAGCAGAGTCTGGAACTTCGTGTGGAACGGATCCGTTAATGAAACTCGGTTTTAGCGTGGTCATCTGCGCTTCCTCTATTAAGTTATGCAACCTTAGCACCAACTCTTCTTTTGACCTATACATATACCTGCATTCTGTCTATGGAAATTCTTATTCCAGTTGGGAATGACTAAGCTCATTAATTTTCACAATTATCATATCTCAATAGTTCCACTTCTGACACTAATTGTTACAAGTCTGTCGGTTCGTATCTGGATTATTGAAACCTCCGATGTTGATCAAAATTAAAACCACCAGAGTTTAGTCAAACTTATGAGTGCAAAGAAGCTTACTGTGTTGATAATTATGTATATTAATTAAAATATATTGAAAAAAGCTCGATATCATAGAACTTCCTTTTTGAGCCATGAATCGAGCTCGTATATATAGATTGAAGTGAGTATGAGAAATTTTAGACCCTTGGGGAAGTTCAATATCCACCTCTCCCTACAATCTGTAATCCTTTCCACACATAAATAAATTTTGTCCTGTCATTGAATCATACACCCACTCATAATTTGTTGTCAGAATCGTATACATGATTCCTTTCGGAAATGGCTTTAAGAAATTGCATTATTAAGAAATTGCAATCATTCTATACCTCACTCAAAGTTTCTGCAGTTGTAAACTTTGAAGTGTCCAAATATATCATTTCAACTCCCCACATATATCGTTCAAAGTATCTCTCCCATCATTCATAACAAGAGATTTCCATTTTCACCGTCATCTAGAGCTAAGTATTTCTGTCATGAGCTTTATGACCTCGCACTGTATTAAATGTATCCCATATATCCTCGATTGTGGTCCTATGTGTCATTTGAGATAAGTGCCTATGATAAACTACTTTAAAAGGAGCTCCCAGTCCCCTTTCAATCCCAATTAAATCGAATTGGATTGCTGAGCTTTTAATATCAAATTATGATAATGAAAGCTCAGCAATCTAATTGTAAATGTATCGGAGGACAAAACTTTATCCTTTTTTTAAACGTTGATAAACTTTCAATTCTTAAATAATCGGAGCTTTAAAGCTGCAACCGTCTAAAATTCGAGCACCGAAGCAAATTTATCGTTCAATTTAGATTATCTAAACATTTTATAAACTTTCAACCTTTTTGTATAAAAGGTTCGATTAAGCTAAAGCACTGACTATATATGGGCACCAGATTACACACACGCACGTTTCACATGAAATGAACCTCATTTAATTGAACACTCACAGCTCATAAAAATAAAATCGTTTGATACTCAATCATAAATGATACACAGTCAACTTTATGTATATCGATTTATATACATATCATAAGGAAGCTTTTTATGTACTATATACCATGCTCCTCTGCATGCATATGTATATATGTATATATATTTATATATATATATATAACCATATATATTTCGATGGATTTTCCATTAAGCTTTTATTTCATTTCATTCTGGATGTACTGTGAAAATTTATATAAATTGATTATGCATGTGTGTGTGTGTTAAATGTGTTCATTGGATTAGATTTTCAATAAAATTTGATTTTTTACGATTTTGAAGTTTTAATTTTTTCCGCAATATATGGGCTTTCTGCCCCAAACTTTTATGTGAGTTTAGGGATGAGATTTATTTTATAATGCCCCAAAACAACGATAAGAAAAGAGTTGACAATGACACAAATGGAAGCAATTTAAATAATGTACTCGTTTTGAGCTTAATCCTGTACACATATAACGTAGCTGGCACTCAAGGTTAATCGAAGTCAGCCTCAACCGGTTAAAAACTAACACTACACCGCACCCTCACAACACTGATAACGAACAGTAAAATCTTATATCCCCCTAAATAAGATACAAGTTAATCTTTTGAAACAAATTTATAATCCGCAAGATGTTCATTATTGTTTCCCAACTGTATCTTAATTTATTATGTAGACACACACACACACATACACACATACATGTTTTATAATAAAGAAAAGCTTAATGTCATCAAAACATAATATATCAAAATTTACTGATCCATAAATAGATGTACTCTTGTAAATGGATGGGGGTAGTACGTATACATGTGGCGATGAGGTGATGGATGGTATAATTTGTTATTTATCCCAAAACAAAACTAAAAAATTCTATTACGGTAAATCAACGAATTGTTATGTCATTGTCATAAACTGTATTATGTATGAAGATTCCAAAAAGATGTTTCGATAACCTCTTACAATTTTATAACTATGTTGGAGGTATCTCATTATTTAGTGTTATGGTATTTTGAACTAACCTTAGTGAAATACTTCATATCATCTGCTAGTAGATTTGGAAGGGAGAGGGGGTGGTGTTTGAAAAACTATTTAGATTGACCTTCAACATTGATCTTAGCAAAATACAAATGTTTCTGGACTCCATTAACTGAAAGGAGGTGGTTTGTTACCATTTTACCATTTTACACGAACATTTGGGTATGCGGATGCTCTGTGCAAAGTGGGTGCAACAACGAATCAATGCTTCAAAGGATTATTTGGCGCTGTGAAACCGCAATAAAATGGAATTCTATCGTCGATATGTGACAGGGAATGAGACATGGTTTCACAATTACACACCAGAATCCATCGCCTTAAAGGCAAATATGTTGAATAATAAAATCGAGTTTTGTCACACTTTTGCTTTCTTCTCCCTATTGAGATGCAGTAGTTCAGAGTCCATTGCGCAGGACTGAGCCCCTTCAGACCTGAGCAACGGAGGCTTACGTTTACTGATTCCATACATTCGAGTTTGCCACTGAACATTGGTAATTGAATACTAGTCGAAACCGCTTTTTTTTAAAAGAATGAAAATTGGGCTCGAAATGTTAAACAAAAAGTAGATTTATTTGCAAATCACCTTGTAGAAACAGTCCAACCTTACCCTCAACAAACAGACGTGGAAAATATTATTTCGAAATATAAACAGGATGAAATAAAAATTACACCTGTAACATTGAAAGAAATTAAATGGGAAATCAAGAATAATCTGAATGCGCATAAGGCTCCAGGGTTTGATCTTATAACGGGTCAAATAGTAAAAGCGTTACCAGAGAAATCATTGAGGCAACTAGTGTACATAATTAAAGCAGCATTTCGACTAAGATATGTGCCAAGGCAATGGAAAGTTGAAGAAGTAATTATGATACTTAAGCCGAACAAACCTCCAAATGATAAAGCTTCATGTAGGCCAATTTCTCTGCTACTAACATTATCGAAACTATTTGAAAAGTTTCTTCCTAAAAGATTAAAACCAATTATCGAAGAGAGGAATCTCTGTAACGTGCCGTTCCGCGTTGGTTGTGGTTTGGGTAGACAAATAAAAAAAAAACCGAAGTTGGGCGGCAGTCTACCAGCACGTATGTCCGGCTTTGCTCTTGTATGTATGAGCGAGTGGACTCGGGCGGGGTATCGCACACATCAGTTTGGACTTAGGGAAAAACATTCTACGATAGAACAAGTACATCGAATTACTGACGTAATTGAGAAATCACTAGAATGCAAACGAATATGCTCAAACATACTCCTTGATGTAGCGCAAGCAAATGACAAAGTATGACACCAGGAGCTATAATTCAAACTTCACCGAGATTTTCCGCAGCAATTTTTTCAAATTTTAAAATCAGAAGGCACTTCCGAGTAAGATATGAGAATGAATGCTCCAAATTAAAAAACTAACAGCAGCAGTACCACAAGGGAGTGTTCTTCGACATATCCCTTATCTCATATATACAAGAGATTTACCAACTACAGAAGCAACATTATGGCGACTTTCGCCGATGACACGGCAATATTTGCAACAGCAAATAACATCAAGGAATCTATTAGTCAAATCTAAAAGTTAATACCAATTATGATAAACTGGATACAGTGCCGCATGGCAACACTGCTAAATATCTCGGCATGACTTTAGATGCTTAACTTAGATAGAAGGAAAAAAATAGATGAACTAAACATAAAATTCAAAAACTTGTATTGGCTCATAGGAAGACAATCTGAACTAGCGATCCACAACAAACTTCTGTTATACAAACAAATTCTAAAACCTGTATGGACATATGGCAGCCAACTCTGGGGTTGTGCCAAGAAGACAAATATCAAAATTATACAAACAGTTCAAAATAAGATCCTGCGATGCATCGTTAATGCACCGTGGTACATTCGAAATGACAACCCCCATCGAGATCTAAAGATCGAGCTTGTCGTGAATGAGATTAATTATCATGCAACAAAACATCTACAACGTCTGCACCAGCATGGAAATCTGGACATACGCTGTATGCTTACTACCATTCCAACAAGAAGACTGCGAAGAACCAAACCACTGGACTTATCGCGACCAAGAGGTCAGTAGATCTACTGTGGCGAAAAATCTGAGGAGGAGCTAGACGGAACTAGGGATAAATGGGTACAAGACTCAGTCGCAATATAAAATATAATTAAAAAAAAAAACTTTTGTTTTGTCTTAATTATCCTACGAACTTATTGAATGACCTGTTAATTCGTGTATTTTTGGGCTCATACCGTATTAGGCCCGATTTGCACTTTGTAGCGCATAATCCTTCTTTTAAAGCTGAAAGGAAGCGCATAATCCTTCTTTTAAAACTCGTCGGTTTGAAAGTTGTATCTAGACTAGAAGCAATATATATGCTTCAACTAGCTTTGTTGGTCGGTCCTTCTTCCAAAAGAATCGTGTGTTTGGTAATACCTTACGTCCATTCTGAGATTTTGTATATAGATTCAGGGTTGACTAAATTCCACCTTCTTTTGAGGCGATTCAAGAGTCGATTTAATTTTTGGATTCTTCTAATGCAATAAAGTATTGTTCGGCTATGAGTAGCAGTCGGAATGACTTATGTTTAAACTGAACGAGTGGGATAGGATACCTCAATGAAGTGCCACCAAAGTTTCAATGTTCAACTTAATTTGTGTTGAAATGTCAACTTTTGTTTTGATATCGTCCCTCGTTTGTTAAATCACTTCCAAAATGTCACCGCGAGCTCCTCTTGAACATGAATCTTTGACTATAATAACGCCTCCAAGTTAATGTATTTAAACTTTACTGGCCTCCCATCATGTTTTGTTGGTTTGTGCCAACATTTAAAGGTGACATGATTAGAGCACAAAAAACTTGTTCTTTACCGAATGACACATACTGCTATTTAGAGGGGAATAACAACTCATCATCATGATTATAGTTACAAGATGGACTCTGGCCTTTGTGAGCTCGTCCTGTCATTGCTATACCCACGTTTGATTCCTTTAACGAGAGCAATGTGAAATTTCTAGCATTACGTTCTCCTCGAAAAAGGCTATAAATGGATGAAGTTGTCTCCAAATTTCTTGGGTCAAATATGCATAGTAGTCCAGTACGGTCCATTAATCAAAATGAACCATTTGGATACTATGAAAGTTGATGAATGTTTAATTGAACAGAATATATTATGAGCTAGTCAGTGCTAATTGTTGTAAAGTAGAATAAACTTTGGAGTCAGTAAATGTGACTTTGGAGTCAGTAAAAGTTTATTCTATAAAAAATTACTTCTTTTTTGACACTATATATCAAAATTTTTTACACTCTAAATGATACATCGCTTTTGGCCGTGGGGCTAGCTCTCTCCAGTTGGCTATAGAGACCTTCGGGCTGGGTGTAACAATTGGGGGGGTGGGGGTATTGTACTATTGAAATAAAACTTGTTACACTGGGAGCTTGTAAGGAAAGATATGAAAGTGACAGTAACCTGTATCTCCATACGTGTCCCCTCTCCGTCTCTATCTATGGCTCGTTCCAGAAACTCTTGTCGCTCAAGCACCGCAATCGCTCGCGTTCCACTTGCCGCTCTACGTGGCTTTTGACATGACCTACCTTCACTTTTTCCCGTCAGCGTGTTTCACCACTCTTGGTTTATCCTCTTATTTTTCCTTTCACTTTATTTTTCACTCTTGTTTATTTTTTTTTTTTTATGTATCGATTGTTGCTTACTCCAGTTATCTCCAAAAAAACCTCGTTCCTCGATTCTATCGCCAAGCAATCATCCAACCAAAAGCCCTTTTTCGCCGACCCGCATCACCTTTTATATTTTTTCGACCTCTCACGGTACATCGGGCAATATACGTTCTTCTTTGTATCCCTTACGCCATCTATACTGTAGCATCAAGGTTCAGCTATGGTTGATGTCGAGATGCAACCAACTTGTATGACATTTGGCTGACGTTGTCTTTATATATTTCAGACCCCTTTTCATAAATTACAAATGATCCATTAAGAGTGAGATATCGGTTCAATGCCGAGATGCATCTACGCCCCATCTTAACTTTTTCGAACCACTTAACAAGCATTCGACCACATTGTTGGTGTTTAGCACAACAAATGTATTTTGCGCCATACCCGTGGCCTTGAAACGTATTTGTAAACGTTTGTTGGATACTTCCAAATTGTCAGGAAGCCACTCTTTTACATGAATCTTGGTTCAATAACGCCTGCAATTCAGAGTCTTCAAACGTTAAAAGTTTTTATTGATGGAGCTTGTTTGGGTGGCAAGGTTAGTGCACAAAAACTTGTGGTTTACACTTCATCCGAATTATTTATACTGATTTTAAGAAGGACATGATGACAAATGAATATAGGTACAAGATGGTGTGAGACGATTTAATACTGCTTGTGCCATCTATTGTAAATCCCAAAAATGGCATCTGTACCCTAATAGATCGATAGATTGACGTTTCTATAGGATAGCATTGGTACGAACTTTCAGGATATTTTTAATTTGTCTAGCAATAAGTTTGTAATGTTTGTAACGTATTTGCCCTTTGTGAACGTGGTCTATCGTTTCTACCCACATATAAAAGAATTCGAAGTAGTAGTCGAAAGGAACAACGTTTGGTGAACACAACGGGTGACATATATTTCTAAAATCGCCTCAACAAAATTCATCGTTCGGTTTAATTGCATCATTTGTGCTGATATCGTCGTTCAGTAATGGTAACGTTAGGCTTGAGTACCATATAGTATAGAACACTACGAACTAATCCCATTTCAATTTTGTTTTAGAAGCAGTCGTTTGCACACGTGAAAAAACGAATTTCGACGCCTCTTGTCTTGAGTTTATATTGAGCTCAATTTTCATGTTTTTGAACCAAACCCACAGGCCTTGAAACTGTGAAATCACATTTTAAGTCAATTTCAAAGTGGCAGCGCGACCTTCTCTTGAATATTAATCTTGGATAAATAACGCTTCCAATTTAACATCTCAAAAGTTTACTGCCCTCTCATCGTCTTTTGTTGGCTTGTGCCAACATTTGAAGGTTGACGTGGTAAGAGCACAAAAAAGCTTGTTCTTTTTCCAAGTGAGACATGCTGAATTTTAGGGAGGAATAATAACGCTCTAAAATGAATATAGTTACAAGATGGACTTTGTGTAACGAGTATAATGTAAAATCTCTAGCATTACGTTCTTCTCGAAAAAAGGCTATAAAGGTGTCAAGTTGTCTGCAACTTTCTTGGATCAAATATTTATAGTAAGTCACTACGCTTCAATTTTACCGAGATATTTGGAGCTTACGCTTTTATATGAATATAAGATTTCATTAGTTGATGGTCGCCAAAAATTTCAAAAACTCCTTTGAATGCTTTTGAATGTAAAAGTGGACGTATAGAAAGTGTCGTGATGGATAATTATAATCATTGGGGTCAATTCAATAACTATAACCACGTCTCAACTAAATCTTATCGAACCACTTTAAACGCATAGTCTACATTGTTGGTGTTTAATTCAACGGTGTATTTGGCAGGTATGTTGTTGAATCACATCCAAACGGTCAGCGAGCTCCTCTTCTACATTAAACTTGGTTTAAACGATTCCAATTCGGACTGATGCTAAAATTCACACTTTAGAAACGCCGGAAAAAGTGGCACAAGTTTTACTGCTAGGACTTGTTTTGCTGGCATGGTTAAATATGTGGTTTACACTTAATCAAAAGGACAGATTAAACCCATACGTGGAATCCAAACTTTATAAATGGTGTGATTCGTTTATCGATTTATTTCTGATGATAACTGATCGTTTCTGTTATAAAAAATAATAAGGTGTATTGAGAACATAACAGCCTAAAGGGATCAAGTTGTCTTCAATTCACTATATGTAGTAGGCTCCTTCGCTCCAATTTTGCATCGAGCCCATTCGGACACAGCTGTAGTGATTATGAACTTTTGACAGCTGATGGTCTCCAAGAAAAAAAGTTTTTATAGCCGACAGATCAATACATTTGTCAGAAAATTTTCAAAATTCTTTTCGTGGAGGAAGAACTATGGGGAAAGAAGACGTTTATAGTTAAACCGTCGACATAGAAAGAAATGCCATATCTAACTAACACTAAGTATAACACTATAACACTTATCGGGTCGCACTGTATTATTTCCAAAAAATAAATACGCTTTGGTCCATTTTTTTGACGTTCAGCACAACGAAAATATTTCCACACCATCGGGTTATATATTAGTTCATCCGGTCATATTCCCCTGCCTAAAAAAATGTAGTTTTGGTGGTTTATAGTCGCTGAGTTATAGTTTGTTGACTTCTGTTCCAAGAGTAGGTGGCTGCAATAAGCTCCCCACACAACGTTAAACGAAGTATTACTGAAGCCATTATTCTTGTTGTATTACAATAACAAATAACGAATTATGACCAACTAAGTATATAGACTTTTATTATGAAACGAAGGCATTTTACCCATAATACAGATAAGGGATAACATACACAACATATTAGTGGGCTTTTCTCAACCACCCGAAAATAGACTTGTATTGTATGTTTTGTTATAAAATAATTATTAAAATATTATTAGTTTTTGTACTAAATAGCTGGACCATATAGTAATTCGAGATAGAAGCGCAAAAATACTTGTTTCGTCAGTCAATATAATTCGCTACACTAACAATGATTGCTTTTAACATGTGTTTACACTAATGTGTTGATTGATTTGTATCCCCAACTGTTGCATCCGATCATTAAAACTCACTTGTGTGGTAAACCACTTAAAAATTATTTCCTCATAACACAAAATAATCTTGAGCACATCCACCCACTTGAATATAGTTGTCGCATTCATAATGACATATTATGTACACAATCCGTTCTTGGATGACAAACGAAAAGGTTCTCAAATTGATGTTCAATTTTTTATTTAATTTATTTCGTATATACCAACAATTTTGTATATGGACCAAGAAAACATCCTTCTTACAGTATGTTTTATGTACGACACACAATACCAAGATGTATGTATTTACGACGAGTATATATTGTTCAAATATAATTGGAATATAAAATGTATAATATATTCTATGAATAGGCGAGTTTATATATCAATAGGTATTTGTGTTTGTTTAGGTTAATAGAATTTCTTAGAAGCTTTGGTACAGAAAGCTCTGTCAATATTGTGATTCGCTCAGGTACATTAATATTTTAGATTTTTACACTTTTGAAGTCTATCTCGTCTAGACTTGGTATATATAGGATAAATATATCTGAGCTAGGTGGAAATTGTCAGTTGTTTGGTCGAACTGTTTCGGATGAAGATAATTTTTACCTTGATCTTGTTTTACTTTTCATGAATCGTTAGAAAATCTAAAGAAAAATAACTCTGGTCATAACCTTATCATTATGAAATATTGTACGTGATATATATATATATATATATATATATATATATATATATATATATATATATATATTATATATATATATATATATATATATATATATATATATATATATATATATATATATATATATATATATATATATATATACATATATATCGGGTAACTACAAATATATTTTGCTAAGTATAGAACAAGACACTAATTGAAAATTAGGTGAAGCTTTTTTAATCGAACTTTTACGCCCAGAAGCATCAATTTAATGGACAGTGGTTCTTACCAAATTACTTATATACCGAAACGATCATTTCATTGTTTTTCGTTGGTAAACTTTGTTGGTTCATCTTAACGATAATTTCTAGATATATCAGTCGAAAAAATCACCAACAAGCCAAAAGCTTTATATCTAACTTGGTCCGTGAAAACTTATTTGAACTTTAAACTTATGTAGTTTGCATTATGTAGATTAAGCTAATGTCTAGTTGACCAGCATCCGTCTAGCCGTGTTCGTGCCCAAACAGGGTAGAAACAGGGTTCTATTGTATAGAACCAAGCTTTTTTTAATTAACGCATTACGCATTTATTTTTAAATTCGGTGGTTAAATTTCCTGGTCAATTCCATCCTTCCTCAAATCTATAGGGTTTGATTACGAAGAGGTTCCCCGGAATTTTCCAATTGTAACCAAACCTGATAGTGGCTTTTGAAGTATGGTGAACGATATGACTTAAGACACAGAAGTTTGTCCCTACAGATGTTTTATGAGTTAAAGCATACTGTGACTGAAAGATGGTGTACTATACCTGATAAGGTCGAAGTCAGGGGAAACCCTTATGGAGGATCGTAGCAGTTCTCAAATCATTCGATTGAAGTCATTCGAGGATCTTTAATGATATATTGTGCCTAGTGGGCCACTTTTGGAAAGCAGAACTGGCGCTGTGTGATGAACCAAACGTTATGTTACGGCACCAAAATTAATGTTTCATTCAGATACCATGAAAGGTGTTGCTTGCTTAAGACAGCATGACGGTGGACATGGAAGTTGTAACCGACTAAGGAGTGTGTAACAACTCCCCTGCCGAAGCAACGAAAATCGATACATCACACAAATCAACGATTATTTTCGATATGAATTACCAAAATCGAAAAATAGTTTCGATACAAACTATCTGTAGTTCGCATCAGGACTGTTGCAACAAAGACTCACGACATATATACAAACAGAATGCAAAATATATTTAGTCCGTTTGCATATGTCTGATGAGATGGATTTGATCTTTTCCATCAATCAATTCGATCTGTTGAAGACAATCAATGACTTCAACAGATCGAAACTAAGGTATGTAGTGAACAAAAAACATCACAGAATAGAAAAAAGATGCCTTTAAAAGCTTTATAAGACGCTGAATCTCCCAACGCCGGGGCTGATTGATTCAGTGCCCTATCTGTGTCAATCAATACCCCATCAGAGTTTTTTAGTATTATAACTTCCTATTAGCATCGAAAAATCATTATCAAAACTACTATAGCAAATGCATTAGCCAGTGATCCTCACCGTGTGGAAGCAACCAAGCTTAGTATAGTAGGTGAAAGGTTATTCTCATCTAAGTGTTTACCACCAACTTATGTATTTTTTTGCTTCAGAATTTTACACAAGGGTGTAACCGGATATATCCATTGTGTTCTCAAACCATCGAAAGCCATATATAGTTATCCAATTTGGTCATTAAATTAACTTTATGGAATCGACTATGTATCTCATGCTGCCATTCTTTTGCAATTAAAGTATTAGTAAACTCCATTGACTGGATCGGACGGTATGTAGCTAGATTGGTTCCTACATTTGGAATTTCTAGGATTTATTCTGGAGTTTGTTGTCCTACTCACTTTTATAAAATTTTGCCTTCCTTACTTACTGACTTCTACAACTCATAACCTCACTATATCGCAACTGCGGGTTGTAAAATATTAGGGTTTCGATCAATGTATCGATTTTACCGCGCTAGAATATATTCGGCATAATCAAACTTTGTAAAATGTTTAATGCATTTCATTGTAGACTTTACTATAACGTCTTACATCAATATTAATGAATTTCTCGTCTGTACGAGTATATTTAGGTTATTCGATATATTGTAACCTGTTAAAGTTGTAAATAGTTTTTGCATACACAAAATCGATTTTATTACAGTGGATTTGGTATAATTTAATAGTTTATAAAATCTTGAAATATTTTCTTTCTTCCAGACTGTTTCTCCCACTCTCCCTACATCGATATATTCCATCGAATATTCATCTGCGGAATTTGATACAGTTTTTATGGTTTTACGTTTGAATTGTTGCAGTTTTATGTATATAAAATACAATGTGAAACACTAGAGTATCGTATTCAATTTGTGTAGAGAACTGAAGAAATAAATGTATAGTGAAAACTCAGCAAAGCTACTGATTCTTGTATTGTGCTCAACAGCATTCGTTTAAATCTAACAAACTGGTCTAAATCCTTCTTAGATGGGTAGCATTACGGAGTGGACTCGGTCGAGCAAACTCAGTCACCACGTAGAATCGATTTGTGACACCCGATGGTGTTATCCGTCTTTTAAATCTTACCTTATACCCAAATACAGATGATATCTGTGTGATTGGATTAAATGGCAACGGAGTGAAAGAGATACTTGATCCACTGGAACAGTGTTCAGCTTCCGTCGGTCTCAAAATCAACGAGTCAAAAACCAAATATCTAATCTCGGGTTTTAGAGACCAAGACGCAATTGATTTCAGTAGTGGAAACCACACGTTTGAAGGAGTGATGAGATTCAAGTATATTGGATCTCTCATCACTCACGATAATAGTGTGGGCGTGGATATCAAGGTCCGCCTTGCCGCTGGCAATCGGGCTTTGTATCCTCTACGTCCACTGCTGAAATCAAAATATCTTGCAAATACGGATAAGCTGAAACTGTACAGAGTGTTGATCAGACCCGTTGTCATGTATGGATGTGAGAATTGGACCTTGACGGATGAGTACGAAAGATGGCTTCTAACATTCGAGAGAAGAATCATGCGTGTGATATATGGCCCAAAACGCGACGTCGATGGCACTTACCGAGTTCTTTTCAATCACGAGATCAGGAATTTAATGCAAATTCCTGATATCGTGCATGAAATTAAAGGACAGCAAATACGCTGGCTCGGACACGTTCTGCGTGCTGATCCGAACCAAATGATACAGCGAACCTTTAAGGAAGAACCGCCTTTCAGTAGGCGAAGAGGTCGCTGTCGGCGACGATGGCTCCACGGCGTAGAGAGCGATCTGGCATCTTCAAACTGCCTACAACGGTTTGAAGAGTTGGCTCGTGATCGAAACCGATGGAGTCAGATTGTTGACACTGTACGGGCCAATAATGGCCAGTAAAAACCGTAAAAAACAAAAAAAAAAAATACCAACCCAAATACGAAGCTCACCTGTATAACAGCTCAAAATAAAAATAGAACCTTACAAATGTTGTCGATCGTCATTTGATCAATTTGTTATTAATTTGTTTCATGTTACATATGCTGTGAGAGACCACTAGAGGTACCCGTAGCAGAGAAACGTATCAATTGTCACGATTAAGGCGGAGTCGCTCAACTGTGAAGGCTAGATGGCGGAGGTGATGTGCGAAACAAAAACGTTCGAGTGTTTCGAAATGTCGCGAAATCACGTACCGCTGAGTTCCAACTAGTTTTCGGTTCGCCAACCAGGATGAGTGATAGTGGGATGAATGATAGCCGCATCCAAACTCAAATCATGACTTGTAAATAAAACTGTATATAATATGAATGAGAACTTTGTATACTGTGTGCAATTCTGTATCAACCGTGTTGATAAGAATGATTAAAAAGGGTATACTCATTCCGTCACGGAACCGGTCGTCATCGTAGACACGTCGGGATAGCGATCACTTAGTGCAGCGATACAGGTGAGTTTTCCTTTTATATTCATTTTATATCCTGCTTTTCTCTTTTCTTATCACTATTATCCGCCCCTACACTTTCCCTCTTTCCCACATCGAATTGATAACCTACGAGTTGCGTGGTGGCCCGAGTCCACTCGCTCATATACAGAGCAAAGCCAGACACACGTGCTGTTAATCTACCCAAGCCACAACCGCAACACACGAGTATTTTATCTGAAAATGGCCCGACTTTGCAATAGTTTAGGTCATCCAACGATCATAAAATGTGGGCAAGATGAGCCTGAAGTAGGCCTCACTTTGACTCAATAACACTTAGTAATCGTTATGATGATGAACGGATACCAACCGTTGCTAAAAAGTGGTACATTTAATCAGGCTTTTGTAACATTGGTTTTGTATAGTGATTCCAGACACTAATTCCAGGAGAAACTCCTACACTGCAATAAAGGGGTATAATTAAGCTCAAGTTGATTTACTTCATTGAAATGAGCAAATATTTGCCCAAAGATTTTGATCGATTACTGAACAATTTCAAAAGCTTATAGTGAATCGAAGCTTATAGTGAATCGAATCCTGGTTTCAATTCGACCAATAAGTGAGAAGAGTTTGCATCACTGATGCTTTGACATTAAACTGTTCTGTGATCGGTATTTCAACGGAGTTCGAACAGGAAACCGTTGTGAATCAGGTCAAAAAAGGAAATTGCTGTTGTTAGTAGATCACTGTCTGATAGATGGTAAAATATGATATCTGAACTTAAAGCTCTTATGACAAAAGCAATGAGGCTACTAATTTTTGAGGTGACGAAATTTTGATATTAAAAGTATGCTTCGTGATTTCTTGAATCTAAATAAATTCCTTAGGTGTTATGAAACTGGAAAAAGCTTGCAACCTTATAATTTTTAGGTGGGTAAAAAAATTAACTAGAATATGAATGAGGCCCATATCACTTAAATTGAGTAACAACTGCTTGGAATTGCACAACAGAACTGAAGAACTTTAACACTTAATGACTGACATGAATGACATTATCGCTTTGCGGAAGTTCAAAGAACAATGAAATCAACAAGATACATCGAGTTAAAATCTAACATGATCAGAGGGCATGACTGACCTCAATGTATAGAGAAACGTGACATACTTTTTCCTCGCAATACTAGAAATCGGTAACCACCAGAAGGAGTTACATCTTACAGAACTTTAAGATTACAACCAACAACTGGTAAATTATTTGAAAAACTGTTACTCAAGTGTTATTTGGATTAAATCAGAACACCCAACTCGTAGATCCCAATACATAGAATAGTGTACTTAATACAAGAGGTCATGGAGGACATAAATATGGTTCTACTGTGTTCAAATGAATATCACAAGATCACTTGTTCAATCACCAAGATGCATATACAATTCGACCAATTAAATCAAGCATTTTACAGTTCAGCGTACTAGGCTGTTTATTGTACTTGTATCTACTGTATACAGTAGATACAAGTACATATACCTATAGGTATACCTATACATACGGATATGCCTAGAACCAATCAAAGTAGTCTTTCACAATTTCACGATGCAACGCAATACGCTTATCGACTGTAGACCCCAACAAAATGACAGAAGTTCTTTAGGATATCACGATCCAAGTATTGATTAAGGTATGAAATATCGGAGCGACTCCAGATGCATTATTTGAAACTCAGTGACGTCAAAGGTCATTTATAGTGTAGCTAGCTATGATGAGGCATTAAAGAGTTGAAACGGGTTAGCCTGTGCTTACGCATGGCAGACCCAGTTTCAACAATTGTCTCTATTGGATCTCGTGCGGCATATGCATGTGAAGTTATCCCAGAATTCTATCCCAGAAAATATAATAGATATCATATGGCAACACTTATAAAATAAAAACCCTCTTACACAAATGTGAAGTTAGCCCAGCCCAGGTTTTGATTTCTTTATCGAATAAAATAAAATTTGAAGTTAGCCCAGAAAAAATTAAATAATGTGTATACAATACATTATATAAAAATCCGAATACGTATTCGAAAACAACAGAATTTCAGTTAATCATAAAACACTGACTAGTAACTCGACATACCCTAAAATTTATTAGATATGTACAAAATGCTTTTAAGATAAGACTACCATAAACAAATCTCTAAATAAAATTATTGGGAAATCGTTCCGTTGCAAGTGTCCGAAAATCCACCCTGGGCCAAGTTGTTCATACAAATTTTGAACTTCTCATCAATTATTCACCTGGTTTGACGAAACTAAAAATGTCTCGGATTAGAGCAGTATGGTTTTGAGATAGGGATATCATAAGTAAATTCTAGAGAAAATAATTGGGAAATCGTTCCGTTGCAAGTGTCCGAAAATCCACCCTGGGCCAAGTTGTTCATACAAATTTTGAATTTGTATGAACAACTTTGTTCAGGGTGGATTTTCGGACACTTGCAACGGAACGATTTCCTTATAATTTTTTCTAGAGTTTACTTATGATATCCCTATCTCAAAACCATATTGGTCTAATCCAAGACATTTTTAGTTTCGTCAAACCAGGTGAATAATTGATGAGAAGTTCAAAATTTGTATGAAAAACTTGGCCCAGGGTAGATTTTCGGACACTTGCAACGGAACGATTTCCCAATAATTTTATTTAGAGATTTGTTTATGGTAGTCTAATCTTAAAAGCATTATGTACATATCTAATAAATTTTAGGGTATGTCGAGTTACTAGTCAGTGTTTTAGGATTAACTGAAATTCTGTTGTTTTCGAATACGTATTCGGATTTTTATATAATGTATTGTAGACACATTATTTAATTTTTTCTGGGCTAACTTCAAATTTAATTTTATTCGATAAAGTAACCAAAACCTGGGCTGGGCTAACTTCACATTTGTGTAAGAGGGTTTTTATTTTATAAGTGTTGCCATATGATATCTATTATATTTTCTGGGATAGAATTCTGGGATAACTTCACATGCATGTGCGGCATGTATTCCCGCAGCTCAGATCGGTTGAGGAAATGGTCGGGGTTATAGAGATCCCTCTCTAGAGACCTAAAGAACCGTAATAATGGAGGGGGGTCAGAGGCTAGATGTAGATGTTACATCTGCCTAAATAAATCGTGGTCCGTATACCACTCGTATGTGATGGTTGGGGTGTCATTCCCCGTAGTTAGATGATGTGCTTTAAGCCCGCACCATCTTTGCAAGTACCATAAAAAAGTAAAAGGAAACAGAACTAGTTTGTTAGTAAGTCTGAGGTGATACCTCCTTACCAACAAAAAAAAGCGAGACTTAGCAGTAATGCTCGACTGTCTCCCGCCTCTTGCGAGACGATTCGTAGACCTGGTATCACCGGTGCCCGGATGTTAGTGGTTGGCTATGTGTTTACTTACCATTTGTTTGTCCTTGCTGATGTTATCTGAGGAGATAAAAAAATCTTATTTATTTTCAATTTGGACTCGCTCTCGTCTCTGACTGAACTCTTCTGTCCTCTTGACTGCCGACTGATTTTTTAGGTCCGTCACTCTAACTGGGGACCGAGCCCCACACTCGAGGTCGCATCCCTCACTCTGAATCCCCGACTGACTTCCTACTTACTTTTTACGCAGTCTTTATACCAACCTTAATCAGTTGAGTGAGGGGGAAAAATTGAAGAACAACACGGAAGTATCTTCGATCACCTAATTGTTGGTAATTTGGTATAAACACCTCCCATTAGGGTGTTTCGATAAATTTGACACCAATTCAATTCCGCAAAGTTAACCTACATTAGTTTTGAATTTGTGTTTTTGAATTGGTGTCACATATCTTTCGCTCATTGAAACCATCACACAATATTCTACTTAAAAAAAAATGCGGACAGTATGTAATAATTCAATGACCGACATCGAATAATAACAACGAATCGTATTTCCATTGATTATGGTATACGATGGAAGATATGGAATGGGAAACAACGGGTAGTGACATATGCCCGTTACAGAGTGCATCGTTGGCCTATTGACTCAATTGGGCCAGAAGGTATAATAAACATAACTATCCGTTGCATTGTTTGATTTGCACAAATAAAATTCTGAGAACTTAGAAATCTGAAATCGAAGTCAATAAATTCTTGTATGACTTCGATTTGCTGTAGAGTATTTAAATTTCTGCCTTTGCCGTAACATTATAAACTAGCTGGGCCATCACTGTTAAGAATATTGCCCCTATCTTGCACTATGATGTTGCAATTGTGATGACTGTTGCGGCTATGATTTATTTCTAGTTCCCTTCGAGTGTCTATCGGTATCATGCATTGTATCAGGTATGTCTTGATGGTTTTGTTGCTTTGTTTACTGGATGCTGCTTCAGCGTAGCTGGGTATCAGATAATCAGACTCGGCCATAACTTGTCGTGAACTCTTGATTACTTCGATAGTTGGGAACTGCTATTTTAACGTTAGTCATATATAATTTCCATCGTCTTTGGCATCCCTACTTGATACATTGAGCTTCTGTTAAATTATTTTGAGTCTCATCTCATCCAAACTATATACACATACTCGTATAATTGAATTATTTTCAGTTCTCTATATTGATTTTATCATCAGACGTGCCTCAATTTATGTGACACATGAAAATCGATAGGCAGCGTGCACACATCGGCAATGGTGTAAATCGAAATAATTTATACGGAGCAGTAAAATACGATAAAATACCAGGAAGAGATTTCCGCTCCATGAAACTATCAAGGAAATCAAATCAAATTTGTGGAAATCTCGTCTAAATTAAATATCATCTAATAAAATTTTATGTTGTATCCTTTTTGTCGTATTCCGATTTTCGAGTTGATAGAAAATTCGTAGAATTTGTTTTTGGATCATTTTGAGGACAATTATTTTTTGTTGTTGTATTCCATTTTCCGGGTGATATTTAAATAGAGCAGCGGCACCCGGCAAAGTCTATATATTTCTCGTTTTTATTTTTATCTGTTGCGACTGTCATGGATCAGCATTTGTGTTCTATCCCTATAGAATTTTTTCCTCTTTTAAAAAGGGGTGGGTTTTTATTTTTTCAGTTTTATTTAATTTAATTATTTTTATGAACCCTTCGTTCTCCTATATACACGCTTCCATAACGAGCCAAAAATTGTTGGAATGTGATGTTTAAGTCTGAAGCAAGTCGGGTAAAAATTTTAATAATATAAATTTCTTAGAAAAAATACTTTTTACCTTAGCAAGGAAAAGTGTATTTGCATCGTCCGGCGCAAAAGCTCTTCATAATGGTTAATGGTGTTATAATTTTTTTTTTGTAAATTCACTGTTTTAAAGAGTTGCTACATTATACATGAGGTCATGGGACAAACTGGGATTCTGTCGCAAATGACTTTTGGAGAGTTGATACACTGATGAAGCTGAACAGTTTAGACCAAGAGTAAGGTACAAGTTGGTCAAAGTCCATGATGCTGAGTTAAATATTTCTATCCAAGTGAAATTTTCAATCTTGTGGCTTTCAAAAATGCAAAAATGAGGATTCTTTTTTTAGTCGGCTATTTGTCGGCCTATTTAATAGCTCCTTGACTAATACGTTGGGGTGACAAACTATTTTTAACGAATTTTTGCTGTACTGATGAATTGTATTGGTTACAGTTTCGATGAGTAAATCACGACGTTTATAGGTTTCCATTGCGTACATGCCAGGGTGCTTTTCAAATTGTTCGAAGTATTCGAGACTGCATTATTTCCAGTTTTGTTATGTTGGAAGCACACGCGGAGCGTCACAGCTGAATACCATATGTCCAGATGGGCTTAAGTGTCATTTGGTGATGGGCTTAAGTATCATTTAAATAGTATCATGTGGGAGAGTGATTTTATTTAGTCCTACAGGCGGACAGGTGAGTTTACGGAGTTTGAATGTAATATGCGCGGATTGGCTCATTGGCCTTTATTCTTTTATTGTTAGCAATTTTTCGATTTTTTTTCTAAATGTTCCTGTAGAATTCTTGTTGAATTGTCGGATATTGATGCACAGCTAGGATTGCAGTGTTATCTACTCATGTAGAGACTTTCACGGAATTTGATGTTGGTAGGTCTGCTGTTTAGATCAAGTCGAACACTAGCTTGGGTTTATCTAAAAACGCTGCAGGGCAGTACCTTTTTGTACAAAGGATTTCTTGATTTCAGATACGACTCTGTGAACTTGTCACACGGTTCCGTGTTCTTGGTGAAATCCAAATTGATGATCCCGGAATGATTTTTGTCTTGTTCAGAATTGGCTTAAGTTTTTGCCAGAGCATTTTTTCGAACAGGTTTAAGAAAATTGGTAATAAGCTGATTGGGCGATATGAGTTCATTTTTGTTTCATCTTTGCCAGGTCGGAATCATAATAATTGAATTTTTCCCGATTCCTGGATTGTGACTTGTTAACTTACAGACGTATCTACAAAATTCATTAGACTTTCTTGGTTTCCAACTTGCTCTACATCACTTCTTGCCTAGTTTCCGTCAGAGAGCCGTATTGGAGGAAATGAGAGTAAAGTAATGTTCCCGGAATGTTTCACAGTCGCTATTGCACAGTGTTTAAGAGAAAGAACAAACGAAATCATTTGAATTAGTTAAATGTCTCTGAACCACTTAGGATAACCATGATTTTTTTGGCAATGAACAGTCGAAAAGAACAAATTAAATTTTGGCAAATGCTTATCATTGATCATAACTATTTGTGATTTTTTTCACCGGATAGAAAAGTTATAACCATATCATTCAAATAAGCGAGCCTAGTAGAGGTGACTTAGCCAATTTTATGGAAGGGTTAACATAAAGATTATCAGCGTAGCTCTGACTGACAAAGCTCGATTCCTGCAAACTGACAAGTATTCTATCTATAGTTAAAATCCAAGGTATAAAGACACCCTACAATGGGAATAGCCAGTGGTAACTTTGACTGAAACTAAATAGCCTTCTAGTCTAAGGTTAACAATTCGTTGTTTGAGCTTAATTCGATCAACTTGACTAGAATCAAAATTAGTGAAAATGCTATCAAAAGCTCTTAAGAGATCTAAATGAGCTTGCACTTGATCAAGTACATAGAACAGGTACACCAGCTCTGTCCTATATTGAAAACCACTGAATTGTGACCTTATAATAAATTTATCAACAATCCTTTTGAGAGTATTCAGGAAAGTTGGTGATAGAATAAACGTCGTTTGGAATCTATAATTTTGCTCCTGCTTCACGAATCAGGAATACGTCCTAATACGTGAAACAATACGTCCTTTGATTAGATGGATTTTATAGGTGACCATTGACATATAGTTAGATTCTCATTGTTTTACAGTTTTTAGTCGGGGATAGTAGTTATAGCTTTCGAAAGTACAATGCCCTGAGTTTCCATGTCCTTTTGAAAGGAGGCTGATACTGGTTCATACGAGACAAGGCTATTTAGAGCGACCGGCCCAAAATATTATTTTCCCCTGAATTGACCAAACTATATGGATTGAACAGTTTTTGTTGGTTTTGATGGGTGGTAACACGACGTCGAAACCATATCTAGATTATTATATATGGATTTATACATCCAAATGAACATAAAACCATATTCCCAGTTTATTGTTTTTTAATGTTCGCAATTTTCATTTTAATTGGAAATTTTATTTCCTATCGTATATACAGACATACATAACCATACACAATGTACATTAAATATTGATTTTCAATTAGGAAATCAAACATGACATAAGAAAAATTATGAAAATTATAAATATTGTATTAGAGGGTATTGAAGAATAATTCGAATCATTTTTTTTGTGTATGTCGAATATGAAATCGATACCCCATCAATGAATTACATAAATGTGTACGCTATTACGAGTAGATAACATATCATAATTTGATTATTATAGATATAATTTTCATTTCCAAATTAGACGAGACGAGGTTGTATTGGAATTTGGACTTCGGTTTATATTGGACATCATTCTTGTCGTTATGAATTATGAATTATAACTATAGGCTGATGGGCATCATAGGTCAAGCTTTTTGTGTGATATTTAGGTCCTCCATCGGGTCACACTTCTGAAATTGTGAATGAATAGAAAGATAGCGAATACACTAGCTCTTTATAGTGCAGCAATCTTTAAAGAGACAGACGCCTTTCGGAAATTGGCGAGGTAGCTGTCGGTGAAGATGACCCTACAGGGATGTTAGATGGCGTACAGAGCAATTCCCAATTTTCTGGAAGTTTACAACAGCAGATAGAGTTGACTTGTGATTGAAACCGATGGAGTCTGATTTTAATCATTTTTCGGGCCTACAATAGCATGTAAATTCTGCCATCTTGGAATAAAACACGATGCTATGTAAGAATGATTGTAAACAATTAGAATAAGGAATATGTTGGATTGACAGCTTAAGTTGTGTATATGTCTGGTTCTCACTATTTTTCACATTCGAACTATCTGGTTCAAGTTACATATAAGGGCTACTGCTCAACCTGGTCTGGTTCTTGCAGAAGAGTTTTATCCATACAACATGATTAAGATATACATTTTTTGAATGATGCCTACCTAACAAACTCGAGTTCAATGTGAATGTGTCACATGGTTAGTTTTGACTGGAATGAGCGTTAATTTTCTCGACACAGTATGAAACTTAAAGTCAACACTAAAATACAGTGATCGTGGTATTCTATTCATTGCACAAGCGATATTTATCCTAGATCAGAAACTGAAATTGAGGCAACACGTCATCAAGATCTATAACAAAGTCTTGGCGCGTTTTAAACCTGTCAAACCCTTTCTGGTAGTATTTGAGCATTGAAACTGAAGTTTATATGACAAGTATAGATATTATCTAACCACGATCAGGCCCATGGTCATCTATATGCTCCTTAAAATTGGAGCCAAAATCTAACTGGGTATGCCTAAACTTAACTCAATAACGAACAATCCTAATTGCATTGTTGTTATTGAGCCAACGGTACCTGTATATAAAAATCCTTGACTCCATTGATTTTGCATTTTGGGATGTACCGGAAAGGGATCATTTTCGTCTAATAAATTTAATGAGTCATATACAAATTGTGGTATCCTCTGGCAGGTCTTCAGACTGTATGCCACCCTTAATAGAATTTCACAAACCTAGTATTTACATAAATGTGATGTCATAAATGGGATGTGAGGATCCGTGGAGGACCCACAGTTATATAGAGTAAATGTCCAAACGGGTTAAAGATGCCACCATCCCTAAGGCACAAATAGTGTAACAAACTATATCCTATCCGTCAGACAGGTATTGTTTTAAAGGCATCTTCGGATCAAATCGTGTTTTATAGTGTAAAACCTCAGAAACAACAGGCATTCTAGAAACGATGACATCACAGATCGGTGGTTAGTTTCAAAACGGAACACATATTGAGCAAAAGTTCCTGGTCTAAAATAATCCAAAATAATCCACCTTTCAATTCGTCAATAGAACCAAGTCAACGAGCTTTTAGTGTTCAGCAATTCCATGTTGAGAGTATCAATATATTACCTTTCAAAATAGAGCTGAGTGTGTCCAACAGTTGATGTTTTAGCGAAAGTTGAGTCTGTGGAATGCAGCTTTTAAACCATATACCACCATGGATACAGAAAACAATAAGTTTGATTGGATTGATGTGGACTTTATACTGTCCATATATAATAACTATAATGTGTATGACGAGGTTCATGATTCGTGCTCTTAAATATTTTCGAAGTTAACATACTTTGAACGCAATCAAGCTTTTAATTTTTACATTTTACTCGAGATACCAGGATTTCAAGATACCAAATAGTGGCATTTACCTATGAACTCGTTCACCTGTACGGTTCTTTAGTCTCACATGCTCACACGTGTTCAGGTGCTGCACATACCACTCCCACATCGCTGCTTTGTATTTTTAACACCCTCACTAATGAACGAAGCTGCCTTTTACTATCACACACTGCCTTCATACGTGCTTGCCGTCTGTGTTTTAGAACACTGAGTCTCAACGAGCATGCACTTTCATGGACACCAACGCAATGCACAGTAAAAAAAACTATAGAAAAGTACATGATAATCGACCTGAACCAATCACACAGTCTCTCTTTCCTCCTTTCAAAAAATGTATCAGGCTTATCTATTTGGCTTATAATCGTCATTTAATTGCAGTTTGCTGATCCTCCGATCATTTGGTTCTTACTATACATAGGCTGTGTATACTGTCCGAATATGCCTTAGTTGTCTTTCGGACAGGTATTGGCAGACATTCCTTTTCGGCCATAACACTAGCAGCTTAGCTCTCATGTGGTCTTTCAGACAGTTATTGACAGTCACTTTGTTTGGGCCACAACACCAGCATTATACTACAGTAAACGGAGATCGGGACAGTTTTGGGTTGAACTACCGTAGTCTGGTCGTTTGTAAATTGGTTTTGGCATTGTACGTATCTTTAGAATCTCCACTTCCTCACAATGCCTTTGCGCAGTTAGTGTTCTTATTGGAAAAACATGTCAATTCTATACCTTCCCTCTGGTTTTAATTTTCGTTCTTATGCACGATCCATTTTCTTGAACTGTTAATTTATAGTTGGTGTTAATAACAGTTGGAGCAGTTGGTACTCACTGTTGAGCCACATTTCGATGCTGTACATACAGCTTTTAATCTTATCATTTTTCCTGAACATTTTCTCCATTTGTGTGAGGTGGTTGACAACTATTTCACCTGATTGCTAGATATTTCGACTATTCATGACTATTTATCGCTCATACTATAATTTTAGTCCTTTGTCTGAAATAACATACTTCATACCAGTACAGGCCAGAACCTTGCAACAAAACGAACATTTCAACAAAATTCCTCGCAACAGATGCCTCTGTGGTCCATATCCAGTCCACCTCCAAGAGAAAGTTCGTCAGCAAAATTCAGTTGGAAATAGATCCTGGACACGTTGAGAAGCTGGCACCACTCGGATGCTGCAGGCGAAGAGTACAATTTCGGAAACTCTATCGAAGGATTTTCAAATTTTAAACTCTTACCTGTTTCTTCCAGCTTCGGACGGAAGATTCCCAAATTACTCCAACAAAATAAGATTTAATTAATTTTTTTATTAATTTTTGGTTTCATTTTCATTTTTCCCCCTCTTTCACTAATGATCACTCACACTCTGCCTTCATACACGGTCGCCGACGGCCATCTTGTCTGGGGTCGCTGCGAGTAGGAGCTTTCATGGACACACAGATCTTCCGTCCTTTCCGTCACAAACGAAAAACATAAATGAAAAACATACAAGACTCTGATTACCGCATGTAACCGCTCCGAAAATATATTTGCTTCGTCGTATCAGTTGTATTATCTATTACCTTTCTGACTTAGGATCGGCGTTTGAGTGTAGTTTGCACTCTTTTGGTTTATTTGCTGGTATCAAATATCTTATCGAAGAGTGGCAAGTCCTTCACCTTTGATCATTCGGTTCTCGCTAATGACTGTCTTCTGTCCACAAAATACTTCGACATTGTTCTGTCCAAAAAATACTTGGACAACGTGGTTTTTCGGACAGATATTGGTGGTCACATCTTTTGTCAGCTTTGGCCATGGTCATCTTTGGCACAATACCAGCATTCAAATGTCCAACGTCCAGGTTGGTTTGAACTTTCGATTGGTCGTTTAAACATTTATTTTGGAATCATTATTTTCTATGTTGCCTCTGTGCAACTGGCTTTGTTAGTTGGAAAAGCATACCGACTCATTATTTTTCCCCTCATTTCAATGTTCGCTTTCTGTGCTTGGAGGATCTAATGAAGGATATAATTATGCTGCCAGTTTAGTCAATGTAATAATTTCTAGCAATAACAACTTATTTACTACTCTGGCCACTATCTTGCCTGGCTGCTGAAATTTCATGACTATTTCTTCCCTCATAATATAATTATAATTCTTTGACAGGTATGTCATCAAAGAACCCTTTACCACCTTCATACCATTCCAATACCAAACCATTCAAAACGATTATTCCTCGGAACGAGTGACATTCCGAACAGATCCGTAAAACGAAAATTCCTCTCAACAGATGCTTCTGATGTGCATGTCCACCTTCAAGGGAAATTTCATCAGCAAGATGCTTAAGTTGGAGATGGTACCTGGACACGTTGAGACCCTGGCACCACTAAGATGTTGCAGCCGAAGTGTAAAATTTCGGTTCCTCTTTCGGAGCAAATTTTATAAGGTAAAATCTCTTAAATTCTTACCTGTTTCTTCCAGCTCCAGACGGAAATTTTTCCAAATTATTCCGAATTGGTTTTGGCATTGTACGTATATACAGCTTATACAGTCCTCTTTGATAGGCGGATAAATTTGAAGAACATTTCTTCCTACCTCAATGAAAGAAATGTTCAGTAAAATTTACACCTGGCTGCAAATGTGTGAAGTTCCAAAAAAATGTCCATCACGTAATACTAATTTCATCCCATCCCAGATTACATATAGCATAAATCTCAACATACGGCTGATCTTGTTGTTTTGTACGTAGATGGTGAAAATGATATCGAATCGGAATCACATGATATTTTTCATATCTTTAATGGATCCTGGGAAAGAGTAACAACAAATAATTTTGGATGTATTAAATTTTTTTCCATATAAAGACATTTATCTGGATTGTTAATCTCATTGATTGTGAATTCTCAGTTTTTGTTTATTGACGGTCGAAACTTAATCGGTCTTCAGTACTTATCTCCCAATTTCGATCAATTACATAATTTTCTGGGATGATTTAAAAAATGCTGGGATGGGATGAAATATGTTCACCTGATGGACATTTAAGTTTTTTCTGGGATGGGATCCTGTGATAACTTCACACATTTACTGGTTCCTGTATTCACATGACTATTTCCTACTTTATACTTACAATCTTGTGGCAGGTATGTAATCAAATAAACCTTCGCCAAACACTCCATATACCATTTGAAGGTCAAGAAGGTCAAACCTTTGAACAAAACCAACATTTTTCGGAACATACCTGTAGTATGCAGATCTACTATCAAGAGAAAATCCGTCAGTGACATGCTACACTAGAATCCTTTGTTTAAAATTTGACTGGTGCTTCAGAAACATAAATAAAAGCATGTAGATAGGTACGTTACGAAGCTGCCACCACTCGGATGCTATAATCGAAGTGTAAAATTTCGGCAACTCTTTCGGAGCCGAACCGATCAGCAAAACGAAAATTTCTCGCATGTCCACCCTCAAGAGAAAGTTGCTGATACATGCTAAAGATGGAGATGAACCCTGGACTCATTCAGTCAGACATCACTCGGATGCTGTAACCGAAGTATAAAATTTCGGAGCATTTTCCAATTTTAAGGCACAAACACTCAAACTCTTACCTTTTTTTTCCAGTTTCGGACGGAAAATTCCAAATATTCCAACAAAACAAAATTCAATTAATTTCTTTTCAACGAGATTAATTTTAGGTAATTACAGTTGGAATGTTACATGTTAAAAACGTATTTTACATATTTTATGTAAAATATGTACACAACCGCGTAAATTACGTGAAAGGCAAATCACATGTCAAAACGACAACACCATTCGCAGTGCCAGTTTTTTAAACTTTCAAAAATTTACCGACGTTCGGTATGGTCACTTACATAGTGTTTTTGCAACAACAATCAGCTTTCAGGTCCCCGTTATTAGTCGGAAAGGATGTGCTCGAGATAGTTCTAATCTAACACAAATTATTGTGACATTCAGTATATAGTCGAAAAAAATACAGTTAATTATTTTACACATTCTATTCATAAAATAGTAAAACTTTTTTACAGATGGCGCTTGAGTAACAATTAGATTTGATAAGAGATGACGGTCAGTTTATTACAAAAAATCATTTTTCATATAAGAATGAAGTAAAAACAAACTTTGTGTAAATTACACACCATTTTTACATGTCAAAAACCGTGGAAATTACATCGTGTAATTAACACGCCCAAATGTGGTGAGCTGTTGGGCCAGATTTTGCTGCAGTACACACAGCTTATACTCTTATTTTTTTCCTGAATATTTTCTCCATTTGTGTGAGGTAGTTGACAAATAGACAAATATTTCACCTGGCTGCTGCAATCACATGATTATTCCCTTCTTTAACTATAAATAGCATCAAAAAGATTTCTTTTCAACAAAATAAACATTTCAACAAGAGGAACAGATTTACCTTACAGGGCAGAACTGATCAACAAAAAGGAAATTCCTTTCAATAGATCGCTCTGACATAGCCAATCTCAAGAGAAGGCCAGTCAGCAAAATGCTAGATTTGGAGATGGATCCTGGACACGTTGAGACGCTGGAACCACTCGATTCCTACAGCCGAATTGTACAATTTTGGTAACTCTTTTGGAGCATTTTCAAAAGTTAACGCAAAAACTCTCAAACTCTTACCTGTTCTTTCCAGCTTCGGACGGCACATTCCCATATTATTCCAACAAAAGAAAATTTAATTAATTTTTTTTATTAATTTTTGGTTTCATTTTCATTTTTATTTTTCATTCATAAATTAGAATTCAGTTTCACACAAGTTTTTCAATTTTTTTTTGTTTAGTTTTAAATTTTTTTCTTGCTTTTTGTTTCAATTTAAATTAGTGACACTAAATTAATTTTATAAATATAATTTTTGTTTATTAAATTAATTTTTTGGTTTTTCTTTTTGTATTAATTATAATTATAGTGTATATATATCTATATATAATATTAATTATATTAATTTAATAGTAAATATTTTTTGTGTTTTTTATTTGTTTCAAAATTAAATTAAATTAAATTTAATTTAATTTAATATATAGTTTTAATTAATTTAAATAAATTATTCTAGAGTTTTGGTTTAGTTTTGTTTTGTATATATGTATATGTATAGATGTGTGTCCGTGTATGTTTGGTATGCGCGATTTATTGGTATATAATCGTATTAGTTATGATCCAACTAGTATTATATAGTGGATCAGGGCTGTTTATTTCATAGAAAACTTTCTCTAGCACCATGTCCTTCACCGCCTAAGACAACACGCTGCGATGCTGGTTCACCATATTGGCTATGATAGAAATCTTCGCGCATCATTAAATTTAAATTTGAACAACGGAAATATAAAATTTCTTGAAACGGTTTACGAAAATCACGATTTAGTGTTGCATATATGATTGGATTTAATAATGAATTGGCATAGCCCAACCATAAAAATAACGATGACAAAGATTTGGGTACACCCTGGTCATCCTTTAAAAATGGACGAACTAAAGCTAAAATGAAAAATGGTAGCCAGCATACGGTAAACGCTGACATAATAATACCTAGTGTTGTTGACGCCTTCCGCTCCTTAGCTAATTGAAACCGTAATTTTTTTTGATGCGGCGACGGTATTAAATGGCCACCACCACCGCCTCCCCCCGGTTCGATTGGTTTTTCTTGTGCACCACCATTTAAGGCAGTTTCTAATCTGGTTTGTGCACGTTTCTCGTCCATAACAATTCGTCGGGCGGCACGAAATATTTGATAGTAAACAAATAGCATCACAGTTAGAGGAATATAAAATGAACCGAGTGTCGCATAAATTTGATAGCCAAAATTTTGACAGACCGCGCATAACGGCACCTTCTCATCGTCATAGTGTTCGTTGCCTAAAATTAATAGCGGCGGTAACGATATACAAGCGGCACCGAGCCAAACGAGGGCGACACACATCATCATACGACGCGGTGTACGTTTAACACCATATTCTAATGGTTTTGTTATCGCCCAATAGCGATCAACCGATATAGCACATAAATTTAGTATCGATGCGGTACACGATAATACATCAAACGATACCCATACATCACAGAATACTTCACCGAATGTCCATTTGCCTAGTACCTCGTATATAAGGGCGGTCGGCATTACAAGTATAGCTACACATAAATCGGATACGGCTAACGAGACCAATAGATAATTGCATGGCCGGCGTAATTTTCTAACCAAACATACAGCGACACATACTAACACATTACCAATTATAGTACCTAAAATTACAATTAATAATATAACACTGACACCTATTGCTTGTACTTGATGCAATTGCTCAGTTTCTAATACTGGTTGGGATGTTGCCGCATCGACAACAATCGATGTCACCGTTGTTGTATCGATTGTTGTTAGTGATGCGGATGCGGCGGCTGCCGCTGCCGCCGCCGGTAATGCAACAGCTGATATATATGGCGGTTGGATAGTTGTACCATTTATTGTTGCATTGCTTATATTCTCGAATGTTCCATTTATGAAATTATTTACAGTGGCGGCTATTTCGGTTACATAATTTTCAGTTAAATTGCCTATTGTTGTCAATGTTGATGGTAGATCAAGTGATTGTCCTTGGTGCGATAGAAATGTTGGTACGGATGATAACGATGATGTTAGCGAAGATGATGAAGCTGAAGAGGCTAACGATGATGCCACCGACGAACCAAATGGCAACGATGAATTTATACTAAATTGGGTTAGTTCATTGCTATTTTGATCACTCGATATAAACGAGAATGGATCCATGCAGATGAATTTATCGATCGGGTTTGAGGGGCGTACTATTGTGCCCCCATCCCTTTTTATCAATTTCCTAAACTCTACGTTATCTTATCTTATATTTAGCTAGAATATATAATTGTGTCTCGATTGATATAAGGATATAGATTTTATTTCCGCCTTCTCGTCCTTTATCTCGTCTTCGGCTGCGATTTATCCTTTTTTCACTTATTGCTATTTAAATTACTTAAAGAAATGGAAAACACTTCCATCAAACAGGAAAAATTATATTTTCCTATTTTTTTCGTTTTTCCTTTTAATTCAATCAAAATATTGAAATACATATATTTACGATTTGATATCCTTTTGGGATATGCTGCCGCTCCGCTTTTCCTATTATGTTGTTGTATTTTGTAGATCGGCAAGTATAACACTTTTCCATCTACTTTAAATAATAAAAACGAAAGCAAAAAAAAAAATATGAAAATCAGGAAAATATGAAATCCTGTGTGTTCGATCCTTTTTCAAATTTATATATATATATGTGTGTGTGTACTTTGTATTCACACTCGTCTCTAATAAGGATTCATTTAATTAATTTATCATATGTTATCTCTGGAAATGTAAATAATTTTCGTTTTCGTAACGTTTCTATACTTTCCATGGCGTGTTTTTCACACCTTCTTTTCGGCTCTCCTCCTTTTGTATCCACTTTTTTGTGTTCCTCTTATATATAAAAAAGGATTTTATCTCGCTTTTATTTAAATTATTTATAAGGATTCTATTTTATTCAAATACATGTATGTGTGTTATTTCATATGCGTTGATCTGTAAGGAGATAAAAAGAAAAGAAAATCGTTATTATATTTGTGTACACATTACGGGTAAGGATGGAAAATGGGAAATTTAAAATATTTTAAATTAATTTAAATATATATTTTTGTTGTTGTATTTTTCGGTTCTATGTATATATATATGTATAAGAGACTGATAATGATATTGTGATTAACGAGATAATGAATTAATTTATGTATTTCCATTGTTTTCCATTGCTTTATCACAAGGAAAATTCTACTGGAAATTATTTTTAATATTTCTTTTGTTTTAATTATTTGTTGCTGTTTTGATAAGAATAATTAATCTACCATTATAGTCTCGTTGACTGGCTGTGCTATGAGTGATGGACATTTAGTTTCGTTATTTATGAGACAATTGTATATAATCCCACTGCTGGTGTCTGTGAAAAAGAGGTTTAGCGAACGCAAATTAAATATTAATTAATTAAGGGCTCAAATAGAGACTCAACCTTTTCACAAAAACAAATTATATGATTTGGACGTACGACAAAAAGCTCGATTTGGCAACCTATAAGTTATGACTGCGTCATTTCAAATGATAATATTGTATCGATAGTGGCCATTTCACAAAAATATTTACCGAGCTTCCAATCTGAGCTTTTATCAAAAAAGTGTCCAGGTTATGACTACACGGTAAAAAATTGTGTACTCATTTTCAATCAAATGAGGGTTACATAATAGTCCACACCAAATTGAGATTACATTTTAAACTTTCGCTGAGGTTAAAATAAAAATTTAACCCTACAAAAACTTATAATGTAATATTTTTGAAATTAAAAGTTGTTTAAGTAATCAAAATTTATTTTTAATTCATATTTGTTAAACTATAGTTAATAAATGTATAGATTAAAATTTCACTTACAGAGCGTTTAAACTTTTAATCACAATAACTTACCGAGTAATATTCGATTAATACAAGATTTTTTAGTAAAGAAGGTTACATTTTAATTCAGTACCGTGATATTAATCTGTATGTGATTACAGATTAAAATACATTTTTAGTAATTTCATAAAAACATATTTATTTTTAATTTTTATTATAATAAATATATTTACACACAAGAAGAAAAAATATTTTAGGCATTTAATTAATTTAATAAAATAAATAAATCTATATTAGTTAATAGGGTTACAATTTACATTCCTTCTAAAAATGTAAAATCGACAGACAGTAGAACTATTTGTTCATCAAGTTGATTGTAATACTGTTATATTGCTGCTCTTTTTGGACCAGCTGCAATTATGTCAAGTTCTTTGATATGCTTAAAAAACTATCAAGACGTGTATTTATCTAAAACAAAAAAGTTAAGAAAAATATTATCTAAAAAAATTGTTTCAATTATGTCGTTAGATCTGCCTTTATTTAATTATTTTATTTAATAATATAATTTTAAAACTATCTTTCAAGTCATTCCAAAACTCATCAGGGAATAAGCAAACTTTGTAAATCCGGATATTGAAAGCTTACGCTTAAATAAAATAATTAAATAGAGCTTTCAGTAACAATAATAAAAATTAAAATAAAAAATAGTTTTGAAGAAGTTAAACTATTTTAGTTACTTACATCTTCAAACTGAACAATTAATTCAACACCTTTTACCAACTAAAAAGATTTTTATTGTTGGGTTCCAAGCTGAAAGAATAATTTATCATTAGCGAAATGTCATGTTCTTTATAAAATATAAAGCTTACTTCCAAATTTTTCAAAATCATCACACGTTGTAAGATGAAGAACGTTTTCGATTTGGTCAGAATATACATTCCAATTCAACAAATGTTTAGATATCTTCGTATTGAATTTCAAAATCATAGAAAATCTAAGATAAGTTAAATAAATTATCAATGTTGGTAATATAAAATGTCGATAAACTTACAAGTTCTGGCTTATAAATATAAAATGGAAATGTAATAAAAATATTAACTCCTTGCTTAAGCAGAAACCCGCTCTCTTTTACTGGCAGTTTTAATTTTAATTTAATTGCCACAAGCTGCACATCTGCGACACAGTTTTTAAAAAATTCTTTATCATCTATATTTAAACATAACATGGTCAATGACGATTCATCAGTGGTTACTAATTTTCTTTTTCTCGCAACTGACCAAACGTGCCCTCAATTATATGTCTTTATTGTTAATATTTTATATTTGGATAATTCCAGAAGTTTTCCCTCAAAAAATTACTGAGTAGTTTTGCAAAAATTAGTCTGCTAATTTTTTGGTAATATTCCTTCAATATTTCTACTCCTTCTACATCGTCTTCCAAAAACGTGTGCAAAGCCTTTAAATAAACATAAAAATTATTATTGTGTGATAAAGTTATAAATACAAGCACAAGTAATTTATAAGATATCAACGATGGTATTTTAGAATTTCCAATCGTTTTACATACTAGCACATATAAAACTTCTTGTTATAAACGTATAATTTTGGTGACTACTTACTTGTGAGTCGATCAACAATTTTGGTCCAATAACAGCATCATTTTTTTTTAAATAGTTTATTTAATAGGTAACCACAACTTCAATTTCAAAGCAAGCAAACTTGCCGAATTGTGACACAATATCAAAAAGGTCGTGCGGTGCTATCAAAATACCATTGTTTCAAAGAAAAGTGGTAGTCACTTTCAATTGGTATATTATTTACCACTAAAATTTGTATGATATTAAAAATAATCAAAATTTTTGAAATATCTGTAAACTCACTTAAATATAATGAAAGACTGGATGTTAAATTTTCAATATTTAATATTTGTTTTATATTTTCATTTTCTATTTTATTGTTAACTTCGAAACAAAATAGATTTGCGATTTCCACTAAGTTCACTATCACACTTTCAAATTTAATTTAAAACTGAATTTATTATTCATGCAGAATCATGTTCGTCTAAACCAAAATAATAAATATGATTTACAGTTGTTAAATATTTTGTTTAATCAGATTGATTGATTGATTGATTGATTGGACTGTAGGACCAAGCGCTAGGCAAGATTCCCGGATAACGCCGGGCCTATTCCTACAGCCGTTTACATAAAACGATAGGTAAGGATAGGAAGGTATGTTAGTTAGGAAAGAGCGACCCGGTTACAGACACCATGACAGTCGGTACTAAACTACTATTATTAGATAATCACAAGACAATCACAATTCATATCTACTAGACTGCAATCGCCAATCAGCATTCTCCAGTCCGCAACACCTATCTGCTCTGCTGTATTTTGAATAAAATAAAAGCTAAATTAAAATTAAAATCCTAAAATAAATTTATTAGTTAGTCGCTCAAGAATCTGTAACTTAATTAATTAATTTTATTATTTATTTAAACTCCCATCCGCACAACTAACCTAATTAAAACATAAGTACAGTACTCTGAAAGAAAATTTATTAACTTATGGCTCAGGTATCTGAAACAATTTAATTAATATAGTATGATAGCTTAAGCCATTTATTACGATAATGTTATCATAAGTCTGTAACATGCTCATCAGAGAATCAAAATAGACTAGGGCGACAATCTTCAGCAGAACCATTTTCGTGTAACATAATTAGTGAAATAATATAATTTGTTAGTAAGATCTATATCATTTTCACATTAACATTGGTTTTTATTTTTATTAGGATAGGAAGGACATTTCTAATTCCATCATATGTATTTGTGTTACCTCAGCAGTTGAAACTGGAGTATTAAGGTTAATTATCCTGGGGTCTTCTCATCATATGCTGCATATAAATTTGCGTCCCTATATTTACAGATCCACCACCATCTAACGCGAGGGTTAATATTTATTTATTTTATGACCCAACAGCATTTCATATACATACATTCGTGTATAGGGTAAATTATTATATAAATAAGTAATTGAGTAAGTTAGCTATTACCTGCAACTTAGCTATAACGTATTAAAATTAAATCATTTAATAAAATTTTAAAAATAAATTTACTAGATAGGAATCTGTAACTTAATTATTATTAATTTTATTATTTATTTAAACTCCAGTCCGTACACCTATCAAAGTTAAAATAAAATTCAAAACTCTTAATTAGCTAACTTACGGCTCCGGAATCTGTAACCATAAATAAAATTAATATGGTATGCTAGATTAAGTACTGCAACCATTACGCTGATGATACCATAATATTGGAATATGTTTATCAGAAAATCCAAATAATTCTCTGAAAACGTTTAACATTCCAAAATTATACAACATTTTTTAAAATAAAATAAACTTTCCTTGTTAACCCTCTCCAACTATAATCATATTTACACTTATATAAGTAATTAAAACCAAACCTTTTCCATAAATTATTATTATTATTTTTATATTTCTGCAATACAATGTAATTGTAAAGCAATGCCCGTATTATGATCGTGATCAGGTATGTCACTTTACTACAAATGTAGTAGATCTGCTCTGACCTTCACCGTTCATAAATCAAAAAAGAACAATTGATATTGTCTTCATAAAGTACCCTTAAATCCAAATACGAAACTAAATAAATTGAAATTACGCATGGATAACCCACAGGCACGTATGCACGACACACAGGCAATAAAGCAGGCAAGGACGCCACATAATGCAGAAAGTATGGAGCAGAAGCACTCCAAAAGTGGAGGAAATCGACACCCCTCGGAGCGAACCCTAGTCAAGCAAACCAAACACGATCCAAACTCAACATTCAACCAAACATACATCTATTAGTAGCAAATAAACTCTAACACGAGAACCCTATCGTAAGCATCCAAAATACAAACTCTTTCAGAGCACCCTCAACCACGGGACACCAACCTATACAAAAATTAAAATAGAAAGTGCAGACCTATCTCAACTGACTTTTAACAAACTGAAATTCATCCAAACACCCCACATTCCGGCGAATCCTCCAGCCCCCAACAAATCCCACTCGCGTCTAAAATTCCACATGACAACAGAGGCTACCAACCGCCTGCAGTGGCGGTTAGGGCGATAAACCCTCATGCCCATCCCAATCAAATCCAGCCTCGAACCCCCCTCCCCCCCCCCGCGAACCACAGCAGTATCATGAGTCAAAGAACAAGTCACCAGCATACCTACAAAAACCGCTTCCGACATCCTTCAAAAATCCAACCAAACATCAAAACCTCCCACCACTCTGCAAAACTGAATGCCTCCAAACCACCACTGCAAAACAGCTAAGATCCCGCCGACGTCCAAACATTTAAATAGTTCCAAATCCTCGCCACTAGATTCAAATACTTCCGGACTTAAACAACCCTCAACCACAATCCCAAAATGTAACTCCGATAATGGAAGATACATACCCGTGTTCTGCACCAAATCTAAACACTCCTGTCCTACAAAATCTCTGAGGATGTGTACACCTTCCTTATTAATGTGTGTCACACACATTTCGAATTGGAATACAGAAAACAAATTTCCAGAAATTTAAATATCCCACCAAGAACAGACTGAAAGAACAATTTTTACGCAAGAAAAAAATATTCGCTAAAGCGGGAACCTAAATCATGCTAAAGCGGGAACCTCAAAAAATGAGAAAATTTTTGCTAATTTTAGAATCAAGACAGTGGAATTATTGTTGATAGATTGGATCAAAGGCGCAAGCCAAAAATATTACATTTAGGCCATTTGCTGGCCTCTTGCCGAACTAAGTAACGAAGAAACAAATACTTTCCAATATAGTCGGAGTTGGTTCCAAAATATTTAAAAATCGGAACGAATTCCTAAATATTAAAATTTCAGGTGAGTCATCTAGCGCAGACACAGCTGCAGCAAACGCCATTCTGCAAACAATTAAAAGCATCGTTGCAGATGGTCATTTAAGCCATCAACTATTTAACGACGAAACAGCTTCTTAGTACTTGAAAATAACGCCCTCGCAAACATATTTGACCACAGCAGAAAAACATGCTTCCGGCTTTAAAGCAGCAAAAGACCGTTTGACGCTTCTTCTTGGTGGTAATGCCGTCTGCGACTTCAAGTTAAATCCTTTGCTGATTTACCATTCAGAGAACCCGAGAACTTTAAAGGGTATCACCAAAACAAGTTTACTTGTTGTTTGAAGAAGTTATAGAAAGGCTTGGGTTACCGCCAGTCTCTCTACACGAAATGACATGCAATTCTCAACATTAACAAATCTTGGGATGAAGTCAGCGGCACCACCATGTCTGGATCGTGGAAAAAGCCTTGGTCGAATCAGTCCACCAGTTCTATTGAAGATGCGGCTGAAGTACAAACTCAAATCATCAACATGGCCAAAAAAAACTGGCTTCATAGATGCTGATCCGTCTGACGTAGAAAATTTATTAACCTAGCAGGGTAAATGATGAAAGTATTTCATCATCTGATGATTTCGAAGAGTTTTAGACTCAAACAAATAACGCAACAATCCACTTACATACTACTGAATTATATTTAATTTTATTCCACTTTTACGATTTTAGAATTTAAATACATTGTACTTTGTACAGAACCAACATATTTGTTCATTATATATTTGAATACTTTTTCGACTTACGTCGTTTAAAGTAACGTTGCATTTCTCAGGAACGCATCTACGACGTAAGTCAAGCATCGCCTGTATATATGTATAAGACTATCTACGGCGTAAGTCAAGGATCGCCTGTATATATGTATGTATATATCTGCATAAAATATAAAATAAAAATAAACCAAAAATTCTCTTATAAACATAGGAAACAGAATTTTGATGGACGAAACGAAAATTTTGTTATTATATGAATACCTAAGCATTTAAATGAGACAGTCGTGTGTAAATTTGCGTTTTCAACAATCAAATAATGATGTATATACAACACAAACACAATCCAAAAATTTATAAAGATAAAATGTAATTCGCCAATTACATTGAATATAATAACATTTTCCTACACAACGATCGCACAATGGCAGTGATCGCGTTAAAATTTAAATATACAAAATCCCTACAACTGTATGTTTTGAAACATACATAAACCAAAATATGAAAAAAAAACATCTAGAGGAAAGGGGAAATAAGAGAATTGTATGAAGAGCGATGTGCTAGTCAAACGAAAGAAGACGAAACATACAAAGCATGCGATCGCTTTCAATGGAATAATGTGGTGTGCGTGTGATTTGAAAATGATGTATATAAGATACAAAGACAAATCGTTATATATTACAATATAACGAAAAAACAAGAACTGAATGTAACACAATACCAATACTTGTATAAAGCATTGCCTGTGAGATGTCAATGCGTAATAGCGTATGGAGATGTAATAGATAGTATCGTACAAAATATAGTAAAATAGAACACAACACAATATAATATAATACAACATATAATGTAATTACAATAATAAAATATAATATAATAGCGATACTCATCTGTGATCCGTTTTAAAACCACACACTCACCACAAACGAATTTATTTTATTTTATTTTACAACACCGAGAGGAAAAAACACGTCCACTCGGTGTGAAGATCAACACAACACTCGTTAAATATTTTGTTTAATCAGATGAAATTAAATTTTAATAAGCTTTACTTAACTTTTAATATGATTGAGCTGAATTTTAATATTCGCTAATTGGAAATTATTATATTACTGATATTGGTAATAATATTACTTCATTTATAATCCAAATTTAGTATAAAAAATATTTAATTTTTTGAAATACTTATACTTTAATCTAGTAAGGTTACAAAAATGAGTGTAAACTTTTGTAAGGATTAAAAAGTAGTATCATATTTTTTACCGTGTACCTTCGTTTGAATATGGTTTTTGGCATTTTTCGTATCTTTCGCAGTTATCTTCGTTAAAATCTCCACATCATCACAATGCTTTAGTGCAGTTGGTTTTCTTTTTGAAAAAACATTCCGAATCTTTCCTCTCATATCAATATTTATTTTTCATTCTATTTTGCTGAACATTTTCTCCATTCGTGTAAGATTGTTGACTACTTTTTCCTGGGAGCTGTAATCTCATGACTATTATCTCTATATAAAAATCTTTTGACGGTAATTCCACGAGAAAACCATTCACCATACACGTCATACAATTTCAGGGTCCCGATTTCAGGATCATCTAGGGCCAGACGTCACCTGGAATATTCACTTAATATAGGACTATTTTGGAAATGTTTTGAAAAATCTGGAATGATGGCCAATCCAATATAAGCACCATTACACGGCATTGTGGCCAACATACCACTTTGTTCCAGTGGGGGATAGATATGAACGAAAAAGGTACCTTTTTGAATACTTGTTTGGACAACACAGAAAACCAGCCTTTTTATATATTTTTTCCAGTCTAGTTCAAACTATAAGGGCAAGCTATACCTTTTACTACATTCTAAAACTCTGGAGGAAGGTTAACGTAATCAGAATATCAATGAAGATAACCTGATACCCAACCCAACGCATATCGACCAATTTACCTCATGTCTATTCTTCTTAAGACGTTCTAGAAAAAGCTCTGGAACCATTACGAAGGCAAAAGAAACTATCGCTGGCCCGGATACTACCTCTATGCTTTTTAAGATATTATGAGAGTAGTTAAGACAATATCTTCTAGAGAATTCGGTCACTGGACCTCGGGTTAACGATACAGGCGAAAAATAACTTGAAACCAGAAAATATTGTCGGCTACCTGAGAATCCTAAAGGAGTTTTAGAAAAACCATTCAATTAGTATGCCGTCTGATGGTAACTACATCTGGCCTGTTTTATTTATTTATTTATAAATAGGTCTACAAATACGACTTGAAGTTAAAAATGAGGTGATAGTCAGACATATAAAATATTAATTACTAATAATTAAAATCAGGAAGAAGCCAACTGTTGCTTCAATCTTCTTTTTAAGGTATCCTTGCTAGAAGTAAAATCGAACATGTTAATCGGTTCATTAAAGATTTGCGTGAACTGTTTCCTAAACTATCCTAAAAAGACAACAACAAAAACTAGGATTTTTTAGGAAGAACTTCACACGTGTGTAGTGTAAAATGAAGTATTTCCTAATTTCATTATTCCAAATAAAATTTTATTGATGAGTTTGAATGTATTAGTAAAACTGCGGATAAATGAATAAATGAAATAAAGTATCCTTTGAAATATTGTTTTTATATTACTATGGATCTAATCTACAAACATCATCATTAGAAATTCTAATGGTCCTCTGAAAAACATTAAATTATAATAAAACTTAAAATGAACTGATTTCATTGAACTGGTTAACATGCAACCGGATGACATAAAAACGCGTTTGTGTGTAAAAACATTCGTTGGGCTGACCACCTACAATGTGCACCAATCGATAAAATTGGTTCGTAACGTCTCATTTGAGACGCGATAAGGGCCGTATAAGCCACAGATTACGGCCGCTAAGCCATAGATTATTTAAAAATAATTCCAAACGGCCATTAGAATATCTAATGATGATGTTTTTCTGGTAGATTAGATCCATAGTAATATAAAAACAATCTAGGATTTTGGTCCCGGTTTCCCTGAAGGACGGGAAAACTCTAGGAATGTACTTATGGTTCGAATCAATGCAAAATATGTTTTATTTGTTAATATGAAGTTATACAAATACATATAAACAAATAAATTGTTGTTGTAAGTTTAGGAAGATATAGGAAAAACTTCTTCCTCATCATTAAAGTCATAGTTTATTATATGAAATCAACTTGCAAGAACTCATTTCTTCTTAGATCTCTACTGGGCACTTTAATTTGTAAATTTTCTTGTATTAATAGTGCGTCAATGTCACCTAATAAAATATTATCAACAAACGAACACTTTAAAAGCTCACGTCTATTTAGCAATGGTGCTACGTTGTTTATTTCCGGTGGAATGATAAAGTCTTACACTTATTGATGTTCAAACTAAGAAGGTTTGACTGACACCATATCGCTAAATTATCAATGTCCTCTTGAAGTTTCTCGGCATCGCTTAGGTTCTCGACAATTCTGTATATTTTGAGGTCGTCAGAAAACATTAGAATTGTTGAGTGTGGAATGACTTCAGTGATTGCGTCGATGTAAATGGTAAAAAACCAAGGGCCAAAATGAGAACCTTGTGGAAAACCCGATGTTGCTTGAATTGACTTGGACCTGCTGTTACCAATGTTGATGTATTGGATGCGGTTGCTTCAGTTATATTTAAACCAAGCCACACAGTTGTTTGAGAATTCAAATTAATATAACCGTTCTAGTGCTTTACAATGGCTAAGCTTGTTCACTTAAAGACCAGTCGTACAGTCTTACTTGTTTAAACATCACAGCTGTAGATTTCGTTTAAATTGAACAGTATGCTTGGCTGTCACTGATAAAATGTTTTGGCAAATTTGGATTACTGACCAAGACAGTTAATATGAGATGACCGTTTTGAGACAAAAGCTATTATGAAAATGCATCTAGGTTTGACTGTTTGAGTTTTAATGTCAATGATATGACATCCAGAACCAATAGCCAAGAGGATATATGTAAATTTTTTTCATATGATGAAAACTTATCATTGGCGACCCAACTCAAGTTCTGGAGAAAGGAACAACACATACGAACTCGAATGCCCTCTCGCTGACAAAGAGACTACTTTTGTGCTTTTAAAGATATTAAGAGTGTTTTAGACAGTACCTGCATGAATTTATTCAGTTATTAGATCTCGTCTGATATGTTGACGATATACAGGCACCACGATACTCGAGTCTGTGAGTTATTCCACAATTCTTCCACACGTATATGTAAACGAATTTCCTTTAGAATTTTGGAGTGTAATTAAATAAATCCAATGTCTGTAATAAACAAAAGCCAACGTCTTGAGTCACCATATATAGGGATGACCATGGAGTGTTGCCAATATATTGACAGTATTTCGTTAATAGTGAAAATTATTTTGTATGTAAATATTTCCAGAAATAAAAAATCACACTCATATTTTTCACATTACTTAGCCATTATCGGCCGCAGTCTTATAGATGTTGACTCGCATGTTTATAGCTTCTGATTTGGATTGATATTTGAATTCTCTAATTTTACACCAAAATTTAAAAAGATCAGATATTTTGCCAATCAATCAATCAATCAATGCAATTATTTCCAACAAATCCTACTCATACCAACAAATCTCACTCATTTCAAATCTCACTCATACCAACAAATCTCACTCATTTCAAATCTCACTCATACTATACAATTAAAATCTACTCAAATCTTATATAAGAAATATTTTTTCTTATTGGAACTAGTTTTAACAGTGTATTACAAACACATTGAACATTTTTGTGGACAAATGTTGGATTCTTTATACCCGTTTTACAAAAGATATTTCCAATGAGTGAGATATTTCCAATCTGAGCTTTTATTTAAAAAGTGTCTTGAACGTTTATTTCTGACACGGCTCAGGTTATGTTCACCGCGTGCCAAAATCTGAATTTGCAGTCAAGCAAGTCAAGCAGAGGATCGTTTTAAGAAAAGCTTTCAATTATGTCACTCCATATCTTCGTTTTGGATGCTGAAAAAATTGAGTAAACTATGTGTTTGATTATCAAAATTACTTTCAGAGAGAGAGAGCGAAAATTTTGAAAAGTCAGATTAAGTATCCGTACTTGGGCTGAATAAAACTATTACCAGACTTTTCGACGCACCATTCGAGACGTTGCGGCTTTTGGGAATTAAATGGGATCAAGAAATCCCTATATGAGTAAGTCAGTTTACTTGGCAATTTGCAACATTTTAGTGTTGCAATTTGCACTGCGGACAACCAACAAAACTAGCCTTTCTTTATAAATGGGATTAAGGGTCAGTTTCTAGTCGGTCTTAGCCAGTGTCGATCTATGCTATTTTATTAAAACTGGCTTGTATATGAAGAAGCCTTTATTTCTATCCATTTGCATATCAGCAACCTCGTAATAATTAGAACTTAAAACTCCAAAACTGATCGATTAGGAGCTTTTCAAGGTAGTCACTACTGTAAATAAGATATAGTTTCCAGAGGGTTTAGAATATAAATTCAGCACAGTTCTATTACTCTATTATGAGCTGTCTTGTGGAGTAAACGAACAGTGAATATAATGGTGGCACGAAGAGACAGAGAAAATACGTAAAATAATCAATGACTTTGACGAAATACAACCATTAAGTAAAAAGGTCTAAGAGAACTAGCTGGAGGAGTTACTGTGCAAATCAATGAATTAGACTCAACGTGCAGACTCCAGAAGGTTTATGCTACGAATCATTTTTAAAGACAAATACAAGGTTCACTATTTCTTGGAGGAAATATGGTATTAACGCTCCTCCAGAAGGGTAATGAGACAAATTTCCCCATTCTAGTCCAAACTATTCCTTATAATACATTTCTAAACACTGCAGAATGATCAAAACAATGGATAACCTGATACCCAACCTAAGTCATATCGACCTCATGTTTCTCATGTTTATCATAATCAACCTCATGTTTTTTCTTCTTAAGACGTTCTTGAAAAGCTCTGTAACAGATTCAAACTCGAAAAACTATCGCTGGCAAGGATATTAACTCGAAGAATTCGGTCACTATTGACCTCGAAGATATCCTAAGGAGGTTTTAGACAGACCTTTCAAAAAATATATCGTCTGATTGAATACCTGATAAGCTAGCCATCAATCCTCTCATGAAGTATAACGATTAAAGACAGAGCATTATATAAAATAGCGTCCACGTTATGGTAAACAGACTGCTCAAAATAAATGTCACTGGGCACCTGTGTAACCATATTCCAATCGGAAATGCATGTTATAGACCTCTGTGCTACTGAAGGCAGAACGAGGGGCCTAAAAAGCACAAGACTTTGGAAACCAAACAGCCCTAAATGCTATTGAAGTCCATAGCATTAAGTAACAATTTGTATGGGACTGTCTGAAAAGGATTAAGCAAAAGACAACTACAAACAAAATAACACTCATCTGAAGTGCCACGGCACACTTAGTCAAAATGAAGGGACAGAGGGCCATAATGAGCTTATACTATTTATTAAAATGATTTTCAGGTGATTTCAACAGATCAATAGGAATAGAGACGATTTCCAGCTGTCGTAAACTATAAATTCGACGCTTGGTGATGTACAAAATGAGATTGGAAACAGGTTTGTTTGTGCCAGGTTAAACGATATACATAAATATGAGTACGTTGGAGTAAATGTATCGAGTTTGATCATCAACAAACTTCACTATAAGCTTCATAGTTGCAACAAAGTTTTATGTCTCCAGAAGCATTGTGACATGTTGATAAGGGTGGTACGATTCACGTTGATCTAATTGGGTACTGGTGTGAGCTTAAAAGCACAGTGAGATGTTGGTTACCAATATATATGTTGTTCGCTGATGAATGACTTGTCTTTTACACATTGTTTCGAGTATGTATTCCCCGTAATGCATACACACACAATCCGATAAACAACATAGTTGCGATTAATGACCAAGAACAATGCAATTCAGTACTTAGCATATTGAACAAAATAATATATATCGGATACGATTGCTATCTTATGCTCATTCCACATTTCCGTTGTAATGCCGCAATGCCAACACGAATCAAGCTGATAACAATATATTGCATTTGTTTTGTTTCATCAAGACGAAAAACTTTAAACAAAAAGTATATTGTTTTGCCGTTATATTGACATATAAAACAACTGTGCAGATGAAAAGCTCGTAAATGAGCTTTTAAATTTTAAAACATGCATTTCAACAATAATTGAGGGCAAACATGTCGTGTCTGATGTTTTTTTTTTGTTTTTAAATACTACCTGCTGCTTTAACTTTGTAAAGCTCACGTGTGGACTGCTTGATATATGTACATTTGCAGTATTTGTTTCATTGAGTATTCAAATTATTGTGTTTCGTGATCGGAAATTAAAAAAGAAATAAACTTTCACCAACTACTTCTTACCAATGGTTACAAGGATGGAAAAATGTGTTCGTTTCGGGTTACACAAAAAGTGGGTGGGTGAAGGGTGTACTTGATTAATGCATCGATTGATCATTTACATAGTATAATCAAATTCGTTAATTTATAAATCTAATCGACTGTATACATAAGATGTTGTTGTGTTTGTACAAAGAACGCAAACTCGTTGTTTTGATTGATTTGTTATACCTACACACATTTGATTCCATGTTTTCCGTACCTTGATGATGGAAAATTCGTAAAATTTATATTTGTTGTTTTACAGTCAATTTACTGTGATTGATTTTTGACATCAGTTTGGGTTTATATATTGATCAAAATAGTATATGTACATATATGAGTGCCATTCTGAATTGATTGTGTGTGGAATTTTTTATCGATAACAATTTTGTTTACACAATTGTACGCTGTAGCTTTATAGATCTAAAATATTCGGCAGACCCAATCCTACATTAATTTATATATGTATTCCGAATTATCTCGAACGAACCATCTATATACTGGAACATGTCAATTAACTTTAGGAATTGTGTGAATCGTATAAAATAAAATTAATCAATCAATCAGTCTCGTTACTCGTAATTTCGATTTTAACTTAACGCAAAAGTTAATTACAAAAGTTAATTCAAAATGTGTCACGCAATCGATTGTTATTTTGGTATATGTACATAGAAATGAGCAGAACGCGTTTAGCTGTGAAGCTGTCAAATAATCAAGTTGATTAAATACTGATGAGTAGCATCCAATTGTCGATTTATAAACCAAAAGCTCACTCTTGGATCACTAGCAATGACAGTCTTGAAACTTGAACCAAATGAATGGTTGAGTACTTGTTGGGTCCTTGCTCGTTATTGAAAACATGACTATCTAAGGAGTGCACATAACTGCGTTAACCAGTGATAACAAACCTCTTTCGCTTATGTGACTCGTATTAAAATCAATACTCACGGCGAATGCTTATGCGGATAATATTCCGTTTACAGGCTTCAGTAAAAATCTCATGATAAACGATTGTGGTCTGAATGTAAATTGACCAATAACTATACTGGTCTTGTTTAATATACAGTACAATTTCCTCGTTGTGGCCTAGCTACTGGTTCTGACTGTGCAGGAATAGCTAAGATAAAGCACTTCGATTCAATTTCAGAAAGCAAACTCCACTGCAAACCTTATATATAGGCAGGGTATAAAAAATCATTATAGTGCTTAAGATCTGTAAAAGCTCCATTGGGAAAAGATGTGGAAGAATTCTGAAGCCGATAAACATTCTTAAGTTCTCACAGTTGAGTCATAAATGGATTGAAAGGGTGGTTGCGGTTTTAACAAGTTTTCGAAGATAAAGCTCTCTTTTCGCTACTGTAATGTTTTCAGGATGAATCGTAATAATGGAAATCGTGGACTGAGGATTATTGTAATGTTTTCTAGAGATATTTGCAGTTTTACGGAGATTCAGGCTGCAATTCAAGCTAAATGGTATATTAGATCAACAGCTAGTTGAGATGAGTGCCAGAGCTTTTAAACATGATGTGCCATTTACTTTAATTCGAACATAAAAGTAAATGTTTTTTTCAATAAGTATATGATGGTGGGAGTTGTGATGAGATATTGTATCATAGGCAAGCATACGTGATTGAACCAGTATACGATCGTACTTGTGAAGATGTGAAAAAAACTTGATTTGCATTTTTCCTTGACGGGCGGAAAGCAGACTGAAAGCTACACAAGGGTGGAGTCACGAAATTTGGAACCACCAAAACCAAAAACTGAATATAAATGGAATTCATCCAGAAAAACAACAGACGTACGTTAAGGGGAATTGCTTTTGCGGATGAAATTACAGGCTTCAGAGAAAATCTCTCGATAAGCGGCTGGGTCTGAATGTGAATTGACCGATAACCGTACTGTTCTTGTTTACTAAACAGTAACAACTACCTCGTTGTGACCCAACTACTGGTACTGGCTGTGAATAGGAAGCCAAAGTAAAGCTCTTGGATTTGATTGTTTACAGTAAACTACACTGCACTATAGCGCTTTAGATCTGTAAAAGCTCCATCGGAAAAGGTGAGGACAGAAATGTGAACCCGATAAATATTCTTAATTTTTCACAAATGTGTCATAAATGGATTGAAATGGTGATTGCGGTTTTTTATAAGCTTTCGAAGGTAAAGCTCGCTTTTATTATTCCTATAGCTATACTGTAGTGTTTTCAGGCTGGATCTTAACACTGAAAATCCGGACTGATGAGGTATAATGTAATGTTTATTGGGGATATTCAAAATTTTACGGACAGTCAGGCTGCATTCAAACGAAATGGTAGATCAGTTCAACATCCAGCTGATATGAGTGCCAGAGCTCTTAAGCTTGCTGCTGGCAACATAAAAGTAAATGATTTTTTAATCTGGTATAGGTTATAGGAGTTGTGATGAGACATTGTATCGTAGGCAAGCATACGATTGAACTAGCATACATCCGTACTTGTCAAGATGAGGAAGAAACTTGATTGCATGACATTTTGGAACTACCAAAACCAAAAATTCATTCTAAATGGAATGAACGTATGCAAACCACAAACGTACGAAATAAGGGTGATTGCAGATGATCCAGCTTCAGAGAAAATATCATAATAAACGGCTGTGATCCGACTGTGAATTGACTGATAACTGTACTGTTCCTGTTTACTATACAGTACAAACTTCCCCATCTACTGGTATTGATTGTGAAGGACAAGTCATATTATAAGGCACTTCGGTTCGATATTCTACAGCAAATTGCACTGTAAAGCTAATATATAGAAAGGGTATATAAAGTCACTATAAAGCGCTTAAGATCTGTAAAAGCTCAGTTCAGAAAAAAAATGAGGACAGAAAATTTAGGGTGGAAAGCATTCTTAATTTCTCACAGTTAGGTTAAAAAAGGATTGAAAGGGCGATTGCGGTTTTTTACAAGTTTTCGAAGATAAAACTCGCTTTTATTATTCTTATAGCGACTTAAGTGTTTTCACGCTGTATGTAACAACGGAAGTAGTAGACTGATGAGTTATAATGTAATGTTTACTAGAGATATTCACCATTTTACGGACAGTCAAGCTGCAATTCAAACGAAGTGGTAGATCAGTTCAACATCCAGCTGATATGGGTGCCAGAGCTTTTAAACGTTATGAAGAACATAAAAGCAAATACATTCCTTCAATCAGTAGGGCTGTGAGAGTTGTAAAGAGACATAGCATTAAAGGCAAGAATACTGCTAAACTAGCATACGATCTGTATTGCGAAGATGAGGCAAAAACAGATCCACTTGTTTCTGCCGGAAAGCTAGCTAAAATCAAATGGAGCTATACAGGAACTTGCTGTCAATATAAATGGAATAAATCCAACAAACCACAGAAGTACGAATTAAATAACGAAACGAATCAAATTATTAAATTTTCATACCGGAAATTAAACTATATAACCGTTTCAGTTATAGTAAAATAAAAGTTTATAAACTTTTCTCCAGACAAAAAACTAAAAATAAAAGTTGAACTGGAAATGGGATATTGAGGTTTCAACATGTATGTATAATCCTCAACTTCATCCCTCGTACGAATATAATTTCGGTAAAAATAAAATAAATAAAACTTGTTGATAACACTCGTGTTACACACAGAAAAGCTTCGAGGTTATAAATGTACAAATGATTAAATCACGTCACAGTTTATGTATAATTTCTGTTTCATATATATCAGCCACTAATCGAGAAAATATGTTTTATCTGGATTGTAAATCATCCATATCCGCACATATTCTGGCCCTATTATTAAAAAATCTGGGTATGAGCGACGTTAAATTTTGTCGGCAAACTCTCAGGCAATTCAATAAAATTAATAGCGTTCATATATTACGAAAATTTTACAACAAGTGTTTGCCATAAAATGTATACGCATATTTGCTATAATTTTCCTCTACATAATGTGAGTACACACACACACATGTGTAGTATATATCGTTATAATAAATCATATATGTATTATCTACATTACATTACTTTGTAGGATTAAATGGTCGGATTGAGTGCTTTGATTTTTATGGCATGCTCGTATATACACAAAATAGATAACAGAATGACGATTAATTATACTTGTTTTAATCCGTGCACTAAATCTAGCATGACTAATAAATTCTTAGATTTTTAGACAATCCTAAAGTTTTTGATCAGATAAGTGACAACATTTCATTTGACGATGAACTGTTGGTTTATCTCCATACTGTACAGTTGTTGTGAGATTATTAATAAAATCGAGGCATCTAGTTTATATACAACCCGATTCTGGTGGTATAAGTGAAGTTATCGCAGACAATCTCATGTTCCCATACATCTAATGTTCACACAAAAATAAGACTTCCACTAAAGAAGTCAGATTATACTGATCCAAAAGCCTGCCGCCCAGATTCCGCAGTTGTAATAAGCTACGGCTTGGAGCGGGAGGTACCAGGTTCGAATCCCGATAGCTACAGGATGCGAAAAGTGATTTTCACCATCGATCGTTTGGGCGGTGCAATAGGCCAATTGAGTATGAGTGACGGATAACACAAAAAAAGATCCAAAAATTGTTTTGTCGTATTAGACCCGTTTAAACCTGGCTTAAACTTTTGCTTAAAAGTCGTAACTGGCCCTAACCAAGTCTTAACTGATACCTCACGAACAATTTATACGTATATTGATGCACATTGTAGGTCTAGCCTTTACACACAATCACGATTTTATGTTATCCGGAGAAAGTTAATTTTGGGTCAACGGCGAGAATCGAATTCGAGACCACGGTGTGACGTAAAACTCTCTTAACGATGAAGCTACAGCCTGTCTTTTGGAAAAAATCATAGACATATATATTACAGATATTTGCTTATCTGTCTATCTACTCAATAACATGGAACATGTTATTTGCTTTGACTCTGGAGTATTCGTTGTCACTGAAGTGTACAATAAATGTGGCATTGACCAATCCATCGTCTCATAGTGGAAATCACTGATTCAGCCTCGAGTGGCTTTGGCCTAACGGAATGGATTTGTAATTTCTGTTAAAGATCCTAAGGTTGCTCCTATAGGAAGGTTGATCAGAACTTGGCTGGTACTACTTAATAAATATTTAAACACTTGTGTGACAACGCAGTATGCTCTAAAAATCGTGAAGAAATGTTGAGTAGAAAAGGGTTTCTATGTTTATTTGTCTAAAACCAATTTACCTGTTGAAGAAGTTAATTTTGAAGCATTTGTAAAAACCTATCGATTGATCTCTTAGATGCTGATCGCAGGGTTTACTCAGACGTAAAATTTTTTTCCACTTCTGGTGGCTTAACTCAAATTTCACTTAAGTGAGACTTTATAATTTACATGGGTAAGACAAGCCTAGTTATGGTACTATGCCCTTGTCCCAACACCTGCTCTATAGATCATTTTGTTAAAACCTTCACCACAGTCTCTTATTCTTGTAACTACTGTTTTGTGATTTTTAAACTGCAGTGCATTGTGTCTGTCAGAGTTACTGTCTGGGAAATGGACTAGTCTGCTTTTCATCTTCATCAAAAGTATTTGTGCTAATGACAAAGTATGATAAAAGTGTAAATTCTATAATCCTTGTCGGAGAGCTTACCCATTGAGAGATCATAGTATGTCCTAAAATATTACAAAATTAGGTATCAGAGCTACCCTTTTTATTCAGTGATAGTTCTCATTCATCATGTTAAGATCTGGAACATAATGCCCTGCACATGATTTAACCTTATCTGGAAGTTCATACAGTACAATGTTTCAGGGGGAGTTCATATTAGACACTAAGTTCGTAGTTAAAACTTTTAAACTTGCTAGTACCCCAAATGAAAATTTTGTACTGTGTACCGACTGTAATACTGTAAACATGTATACTATTTTGATCTTACTGTCAAGTAGTTGTGAGATGATTATTAAATTCGGGACAGTTAGTTATTAGTTATCGAATGTTCCTGCTACATTAAGGAGAAGGCTCATCACTTACACCGAATAAGTCCGATTATATTGATTATTTTAAAGCTTTTTGTTCTATTACTCTAACCACAACCTTTCTTAATACCTTGGAAAGAACCGTAGACAGATTTATTGTAGATATTTTATTATTTGTCTCCCTATACTCAGTAACATGCAACGTGCAACATGCAACGTGCAACATGCAACATGCAACATGCAACACGCAACATGCAACACGCAACATGCAACATCCTCATTAACGTTCAGCAATATCCTTTAACAATAAAACATTCATTGTGGGCACTTTTGTGGATATTGCTTATAAGAGCTTAGGTCTTTGTGGATAAGCTTAGCTTATGCCAGTACTTGGTTTTCCACTATATTACTGAGGCGTACAATAAAGGCCGTCACCTAACTGGAAAGTTTTCAAAGGTTGCATCCAGGTGGATTTTCCTGCTTAGGGCTATGCTGATCACGGGATCACTACATACAAATACTTAAACACTTGTCTGATTTAACGAAATACGCTCTAAAAATTGTGGAAAAATGGCGATATGAGAAGAGTTTTCATTAAATTACCAGGTAGAGGATACTTTTCTATAGAAAATCCTGGCGATTGATACTTAGTGTGAAGTTATATATCGCAGGATTCACCCACATATGAAAATCATCTTCCATTTCTGTTTTCTGTTGAGATGTGATTACCTCGAATTTAATTTAAGCGAAACTTAATGGTTTACTGGGTAAGACAAGCAAATTAGCGGGAATTACCCGCTTCTTCGTCGTTACTCGAATGCATGCCCTACAGAGCAATTTGTTCTTACCTTCATTGCAGTCTGTTATTTTAGTAACTGCTTGTTTCTCGGTTTTTTACTTGAAGCGTGACACACTTTTTCGGTCTGACTTGAGGCACAAACTGCTTTCCGAATAGCTTACCCATCTAGAGATATCATGGTATGTCCCAAAATTTTACGAAATTGGGTATTTTTCAGTTTTAGTTCTCAACCATCATGTGGTTCAGGATTTGCAACCTAATGCCCTGCACATGATTGTGGCTCATCTAGCGGTTTAGGTTCATAGAGTACGATGTTAAAGGTGGATACGGTGTTACAGTCTGTAATACAGTACTTCTAAGCTGCTGATCAAGGACTGCAATCATTTGGAAAGTCTTCTTTATTTCAACAACAGGGTTACGGTCATGTGGGTACTAGATAATTGTGGCATTGAGTAAAACATGATTAACAAAGCGAGTTTGAACCCGCGCATTTAAAATAAGGAGAGAACCCTCGATTTTTAGCATGGGCCTAGAGCCCATTAAATCCATAATAAGTTTTTAACCTTTTAGAATTTTTGACGAACATATTTTGATACTGACGACCAAAAAATCTTAGTCGAATATGATGCTGAAATATAGCCATCTATATCATAACAGCGACGAACCATCGACTCGACCAATGTTGTTGTGATCTCTTTCTTTTAAAGTCAGAATGTTGAAGCTGTTACTTGTTCTAAAAATACTTTTGATGATCTGACTCTTACCATATGATGTGGTTTTACTATCAAGCTCTAAAGTCCATCTGATATGAATTACGGCAGTAGTTTAAAAGATCGACCATTGATTGTCTTTTTGGTATTCAATAAAAATATTCATCACAGATTTACCAATTTTGAGCCAGGTATTGCCAGTTCTAACACTGATTATTTTTAAGCTATTCAGTGTTGTTGGATTGATGCCATAGCCGGTTTTTAAGCATAACTCGACCGATAAAATGCCACACTCATCATACATTGCTCCATCAGATGCGTGAGCAGGTAGACAAGAAATGAATATTTTCTATGTAAGAAAAACCATTTAGTCAGAAAGGATCTAGTTTTACACGACCTCGGTGCACCGTATAGCTTTTGGATATTATCGTGTTCTATTATTGCTGAGTTTTTACCCAATACTTGTTTACCCAAAACCTTTTTACTGCATCATGCTCATTGGATTACTGCATTGGATACCCAATTCGAATACGCAATAGGGGCGAATCATGTATTTAAGATCAATGATTTGAACGCAAGCATCTAAGACCTCATATTGAAGTGCAGAATACATTGGCCGATTAATCTCGTATACTATAGCATGTCTATACTCGTTGGTATCAAGAGAAAATGAAAGTAATGCTATATAGGGCCCGATGGTAAGGACGCGACTATTTACTTTTGTGATCATGAAATGTTTCAGTTAAAAAATCGTCACAGAAAATCGCTTGTTGGCCTAAATATAATATCGGGTGAACCTTAAATGGTTTGGGTAGACCATCTTAATCCACATTAAGGGGTTATCGATGTGCTTCATTCACATCACCAATCGTGATCGAATGACGATAAATGACTTTGAATTGCATATCAGGATTTGAATCTGAATCGTTCCGCTCAACTTTTGATTTGGTCGGTTGGATACATTTTTATTGTACATATATACGAAACCTTTTTAGCAAAACCTTTTTATTATATACAAGAATGAGGTTGGAATATATAAATTGTTGCTATAAACATTATGTGGTTGCATTAAATGCATATCCTTGTTAGTTGTTGCGATTTTCCAAATGAAAGCAATAAATTTTAATGAATAACAATCTAAATAGAAAACACTGTGTATAAAGGAATTTCCGTGGTGCTTTTTCATTTCACAACATAAATTGAACGTAAAACACTGTACACAATGAAGTTTCTGTTGCAAACCGTAGAAAATTTAAATAATTCAGCAAGTTTTTGTGGAGGGCAAGATTTTATCAGAAAAAAAAACTAAAAATGTAACAAAAAAACTGAGCAGTTGTGGGGGATGTATAATGAATTGTCTATGTATGTATGTACAAAAAGTTTTAAGAGCATAAAACATCATACTATTTACATTTTTGGTACATACATACCAACGACGAAAATAAATGTAAATTTATTATATTAGCATATCCCATATTAAGATGTAAACCATGGTAAAAATTTACCTGGATAATAGTAGTCACAGCAACTATATACCATGACCTATTTACTGTTTATAATTTACAATTTTGTAAAATACCTGGAAGCAAAATAAATTCCTTGTCACTAACTCTTTTGAACCATTCAGAACGATATACTATTTATAATTGCCAAACAAATCAGTATTTCGCTGCTGGCAATACCATATATATAGATACCAAATGGAAGTAAGAACTATAACTACAAAAGGTATGATGTTGAATTTTATATTGTCTTTGAATTTCTTGATAGTAGCTATTATATTTATGAGATCTAGCCAATGGCAAATGTAACATATCTTGCACATTTGCATTAAAAATCTTTTGTCTGTAAGGTGAACATAAAATTTGGATTGTGGTCGTTTTATAACATGAATAGCTTTTTTAGTCAAACTGTTATAAACACACCTTGATCACACCTAGGATGTAAACTGGAACTCATTTCAGGAAAGATGTTGAACCCTACAATATGAATAGAATTTTGACACAAACCAAGTTGAATTTTTGACAGTAATGCAATATTACGACCATTTGGTTACTTAAGTTAAATTTAAGTTTGTACTGCTAGCAAGTGTTTGTGGATATGTTGATATTTTTCTGAGTTATGATCAGTTTTTATACTATAAATGTAAGCATAGGGTTGAGTCTGGACATTTGTAAAGTTTCAATTGTTTGATTGATCGGACTGTAGAATGATTCTACGATATCGTCGGGACTATTCCGATATTTAGAATCCTAACCCTCCACTGATTAAATAGTAAAGTCTGACAGGTCACCATTAGTTAAATTAGAAGTAAGCTAGACTATTTAAACTCTGAACACCTTAAACAGCCCGGGATACTTACCTTTAATTTATTTTAACTCGAACTTCGAAATCAATTTGTCACAGTGTTGGCGGACTACATTCATTAAGCTATGAAACTCATAAAATGTTTGTGCCACTATGGACTGCCTCTTTGTGTAAAATCAAAAATGTTGATCTCTCACCGGATATTTTCTTACGTGGAAGATATTTCCATTCTAAGTCGTTCTCATCACAGTGCTTTGTAATTTTATTGGTCCAATAGACGTGGAATGTAAGTGATGAAAAAAATAAGTTCAAATTCTTGGTCACATCCTCTTGCGGTTCAAAACATACATTTGACATGAATAGAGGTCTTCCAAAGTTATGTTCTGGAAGTTCAGGTGAAACAATCGGCAATGAACTAAAGGTCACAATAAAGGACCAAATAACACAAACTGGTTTAATTCAAAAGCGACTGAGCTTTTATATGACTGAAAAGTCGCCTTAAAGTAAAATGAATTCTTAAGATTACATACTCTGTGGTCTGAAATGGGTGAATGGCCGCTTGATTACAAGAGGGAGTAGATCATAGTGAAAGAGACCGTGAGAATGATTATAAGGAAAAATGAGTTTTGGAATGAGATGGTAAGGCTTCAAATAGGGTGTTGTACAAACCAACATATAGATCCAGCATTGCACTTGAACACATGGATATGCTTTTGAGTATAGGTAATACCGGTCCGCATCCTGCTCCTAATAACCTTACTGTGTGCATGAATATGGAGGATTTTAATAAGGGAATGAATGAAGTCATCGTCAAAATTATGTTTGAGAAAATCGGTCAACACTATTCGCAGCACGTAATGATTTATACAGATGCTAGTGTGAATGATAATGGAGTAGGTGTGGGTGTATTTATGCCAAGAATGAATGTGGAGAAATTTTTCAAAGTGGATAATAGCATCTGCATAATGAACGCAGAACTAATCGGAATATATGAAGGAATAAAACTGGCTGTGAATGATGGAAATCGGTAAATAGTAATATTTTCCGATTCCAAGAGTGGAATAGGTTTGGTTAAATGTGGAGGTGGAATACAAGGCAATGTGTATGTGGATATGATTTTTGAGTATGTTCGTATCGGTCAATGTGATGTGACAATATAATGGGTACCATCACATCGACAGATCGAAGGGAACGAAAGAGCCGATATGTTAGCTAAGCAGGGTGCAATGAATGAATTGGTTCAGAAGTATGAAAAGAAGGGTGTAAGAGATGTACTTCGAATGATTCAGATGAATCTGTGGAGAAAATGGGAGTGTGAATATGAAGATAAATGTTTGATAAAACTCCTTTGAGAACCCCGTTCTATAATGAACGCAAAGGAGATGTACGAATGGTAAGAGCAATCGAAAACCTCAGACTGAACCATGGAAATTGGAAAGAATGCTTGTGGAAACGTCAATTGAGTGAGGTAAAAGATTGCGTGTTGTGCGACATGGTGGAGGATGTTGAACATTTGATATTAGTCTGCCCGAAATACAATCGTGTAAGATCATGCTTCAGCATCCTCCACAATGCAAATAATTTAACCAGAGTAATGAGTGAAGGTCTTATAAGGAAATGTATGAGTTTGTGAAAACGAGTAATATAATAATTTAAAATCAACAGCCAGCAAGATGTAGATAGGGAATATCCAGTTCTCTACCGGTAAAAAAATGAAAAATGTATAAAATGTAAATCTATTAAAAAAAAGTAATGTAAATATGATATGTGGCGACATGGCTGTCAATTATTGGAGCCAAGCCTTAATAATAAAAAAAAAAAAAAAAAAACTAATTTTATGAACTACTATTTGTTCGTCGTAGTACTTTTGAACTCAGAGTACTTTGAAGCCAGATTTTGTTCGCATAATCGTGCTTTGCTACTCATAAATTCGAATACTTATTGTGTATTGCTTTCCTAAAATTTATCAAAACTATTTTATTATATTTTGGATTGTCTCTTCATCAAATCACTGTTCGCTCTAATCGATACAGAATAATGTAGCTTTTGGTCAATCAATCTTAGTCCATCAATATTAATGTCTTTCTGTTAGATTTCCACCTCCTCTATACCAACCAGTATTGTATGAACATCACTCATCGTAAATGCAAATTATTGATTTCACTCCCTTTTTTTAAACAACATTTCGACTCTGAAACATACCAGACTCTGTGACAAGTATATGTGCTTTCAATTTCTACAATCATTGTTTATTTAGGCCGTCCAACATTTTCTATTGGGGAATATTTTTGGAATTCATTTCACTTTGGCAGTGTAACAAGAAGCTCAAACCTGCTGAAAAATATTCCAATATTCAACATCCAGACAAATTTATCAGGATGCATAGTGAAAAGTTTCAAGAGCCTTTTTTTATATACCCCTAAATCATGATATATGTTGGATGTTTGAATATAGACGCTCGTTTAAGTGCATTTGGCAGAAATTTTTCGCCCAGCAGTAATTTGAATCGATAGTTCGGAGAAACAAACCTGATAAAATGAAATGCCAAACAGGAATTTTTAGATACATGACACCAATTTAAAAGTACGAGGTGCTTATATTTCCGACCCCATGGTGTTAATTTAAGTATCATGTTAGATGTTTGTTTTATTAACAGCCGGATAGCACTTGTTGATAGATTTACGATTCTGGTTAATTTCACGATGATTCTGTTATCAATTTTCACCATACGACTAAGTCATGTGATTTTTCACATTTAGCAAAAGTTTATTTTTCATAACTTCTTCAGACGTTGTGCAGAAATAGTCTACTGATTTTATTATTTGGTTACTTAATTGAACGAGGTTATTTATATTAGCTCTTTCGAAAGATTTTGCCGTCCCGGCTTAGTAATGAATACAGTTGTGCCGTAACTGTAGTTGGAATGGTGGTGCCTGATTTTTCCCGCTTAGTGATAATAAGGCATATTTTGTTGCGTTAAACGAAACCTGATGAATGGCTGTGTATTTTTGGGTGCCTTTACTTTTAGTGTTGTTTGACCTTGATCCAGCACGAGGCGAACTTCGTTGCCTTTAAAAGCGTGAACCCCACTACCACCATTGATAGATGAAAGGCAAATTTAATGGCGAAATTTTTTTTTGCTGTGGTAGGTAGAAGATTATATAAAATTTGCGTCAGATAGTACCGACGAGTAATGTAATGCTCTAACCAGTTTTACACGCCACAGTGGTAAAATCGCTTTAATTGCCTGTTTCATATACATATTTACATTTTTGGCACTTATAAATTATTTTTTGCTTCACATCCCTATTTTATTCAACCCGACACCAAGGGAGACAGTTTTCATATCAACTAAGTTTGTATCGACCAATCCAGTTTGCATTAGTCTTCGTACATCCGAAGTAAGTGAAACAGATAGTGCAGACAATAACTGTGATATGAAGATTATCAAATTACTAAATTTAATTGGTAGGGTGCATTTTCAGATTTTGTAATTATAAAAAAGAGAACACCTACAGATTCCAAAAGTAATATACCAACTGAAGTCCTATACCTGTATAGATCGATATCATGTTTCTTACAAACAGAGCTTTACAATCAATTAGATTTAATTTTCATTACTACGCTCTTATTTTATTTGTAATAAAAATTGAAAATAAAAATTTTAATTAAAACGTTTTTATTGCTTAATAATTATAAAGTGTAATAATAATTATAATTTAGCAAAAAAATTCGCGTTTTTTCCTTAAAAATCTACCTGTTCGTTATTTTATGCTTCCTCATTTAAATAACACAAATAAGAAGATAATTTTTATACACGATCTCAACTACCTATGTTCTGGACGATGAACAAGTTTTTGTTAATTAATAAAAATTTTATTTGATACAATTGATTGAAAATTCCATAAATAAAATAATAAAAAAAATTATTTATTTAATTCCCCTAGGAATTCTTATTTTTTCCGAAAAACAAAACAAAAATCGACAAAAAGGTTTTCATCTTAAATAAAACAAAAACGGAAAACGGAAGAAAATATTTTTTTGTTGTTTTTGTATTAAATTTTCATGAATTTAAATTTTGTGTTTTTTGTACTTTGTTTTTGTTTTAAAAGCACATAAAATATCAAAATATATATGAGGGACTCGGATCCAATGGATATTATTTTTATTTTTACTGTGATAGGGTTTCTTGTTATCCATTTGTCTATATACACGAAACAACGAAACAAAAAAAAATATATTTTAAACATGCCTAAAAGATAAACAAAAGTCAATGGACTTAATGGAAGGGATGTGAACTTTTATGTATCAAATAATAATGATAACAGTAATAATATTAGATAAAAATGTGTTGGATTGCTTGACCTTTATATACATAGACAAGATAGCCAAAAAATTTAATTTTATACTGTATATATGGGATATATTTACATTTTGGGCTCCGAAAGTCTTTAGGTACCGGATGTACACAATGACTCATTTTAAACCATTAAATATCATTTATTGGACACGATAGGCATATAATAGCTTTTTGGAAATATGACACAATACAAGATGCTTTTATGTATATAGTAAAATCAAAACGATAACAGGACGGTTGTTAATAGTTTCGCATTTGTCTGAAACCGAATTTACATTAATAAATATACAAATTGGTAAAACGTGACTTAATTTACATTTTTTAATATCAAAAAGTTTATATTTTCCAAGCAAATAGTGACGTCATTATATAAAGTCAATTGAACGCGTTTTTTTTAAATATTTTTACTAAATTAATATCTAATCGCCAAATACTATAATACTTCAAAAGCTTGACAGTGAGTTTTTTCAAACAGTTCTACATAAACTCAAAGCTTTTAACCTCGTTTAACTACTGAATTCATATCTAGTTGCGAAGTACTATAATTCTTCGAAAGTTATGAAGTGAGCTTTTATCAACATAATATACATAAAATCAAAGCTAAATAATGAAGCTTTATAATGAAGAATATATAGAAAATTTGGAATTTTTAGTAGTTTTTTTTCAGGAATTATTTAACTTAAAAAATGTTGTATTAAGATAAAAAGTTTGGAAAGCTTTCTTGTTGTATATTGAATCCAAAATAATACAGAGGTTCTGGTTATGATCCTAACCATGTTGTAATTTGAAACGCTAATATTACTTTGAAATCATAAGTTAAATTTATTTATATAACTATAGCTTTGATTTCATGCAAGAAACAGTTGAGCTTTTAAAGAAGCTTTTTAAATTATTCATACGTATTTGACATATGATTTCAAGTTTACATAACGTTTCACTATGTGCAAATTGTAGTGGCCAAATATACATCTTAAAGATTAATGAGTGTGCTTTTTTGAACTTTCATTTACAGTCAAGGTTAAAACTCACAATATACATAAATGGACGAGAAAAGTTACATTTTGATATATGTATATCATGCTTCATTGTTCTTGAATCCCACATTCTAATTGGATTGTTGTTGTTGTCAATAAGATCCAATAGTTGTTGTCAACAAATATTGACTATTTAAAACTCGCAAGGAATCAATCAACTGGATGAAATGAATCACTCAAATTGGTGGTTATTTTGTATTCGTATTTCTAGAGTGCTTAAAACTTTTGACAAAATCTTTGAGCTTTCATTTGGCATAGCAACAATTTATCAAAGGAAATGCGATAAAACCCCAATTTATGCACTAAGAGAAGTTTAACTCGAGACAAAGTTTCTTGGCTATTTTTATTAAAAAAAGTACTAACATTTAAGAAGTGTGCTTTTTCAGTTTAATTTACATATAAACCGAAAGCTTCCAAATCTTGCTTTTAAAATTTTTTTCACTTCATATTCATGAAGAAATGTTTGAACTTAATGGTAGCGTTGTTTCAGGAATGATTAAACATTTACTAAGTTGCACTAAGTAAAAAAGTTGGTAAAGCTTTTTTGATGTATATTGAGTCCAAAATAAGCCAGAAGATCTGTTTTGAACCTAACCATTTTGTAATTTGAAACGCAAATATTACTTAGGAACTATTAGTGAGAAATTATACTTAATCTAACTATAGCAACAGGCGTGGCTCCTTTTTATGAACCAGAGTTTTTAACCAAGCTTTTAAAATAAGTTTTACATATTGGATGTATGATTACAAGTAAATGTACAGTTTCACCTTATGTATGTTGGAGTGGTCAAATATATATCCCAAAGCCTTTCTATTGAGCTTTCTTGAACTTACGTACATAGCCAAAGTTAAAAAATTACAAAACACTTACATAAGGAGTGGAAGGTTGATAAATAGCATATCCTAAATCGTTCTTAAAATGCAACATACCAATTGGATTAATGTTGTTGTCAATTCGATTGTATAGTTGTTGTTGTCAAAATATTTTACTATTAAAACCTCAAATGAATTAATGAATCGCTCGCTGAAATAAATCACTCAAATTGGTAATTATTTTGTGTTTGTATTACCAGAATATATAAAACTTTTTTAAAACAAAAGTTGTCAGTTTTCATTTGGTGTAATAATCATTTTACACCCATTTATCAAAAGAAATGAAATTTCTTTTGATAAATCAGCCATTTATCAAAAGAAAAGAAATTAAATTTCGAGCACTGAGAAGAGCACAACTTGAGACCCTGTTTCTTGGTTTACATTTTTTTCTTATCTTTATATACTAAAATAATCTTGAAAGAGAGCTTTTTCAAACTCAATTTATATATCAATGAAAGCTTTCAAACCAAGATTTTAAAAACTATTCCACATCATATTTATGAAGAAATATGAAGAGGAATAGACCCTTTTTGATAGAGCTTTTTTATAAAACAAAAAAGCTTTTTTGTTTTATATTGAATTCAAAATAATACAAAGGTTCTGATTTTAAACCTAACCACTTTGTGATTTGAAACGAAAACATTACTTAGGAATTATTAGTAGAACTACTTTATATAACTGTAAAAGTAGGTGTGACTCATTTAAAGAAATACGTGGGCTTTTAAACAAGCTTTTTTAAATTATTCAAACATATTAGATGTATGATTAAAAGTTAATATACAGTTTTAGTGGGTGTTTGTTGGAGTAGTCATCTTAATGAGTTGGCACGTAAAGTGAGCTTTTTTGAGCTTATGTATATATTCAAAGTTTAAAACTCACAATATACATAAACAAGGAGTTTGAAATGTTGATAAATACTTCGTTCTTAAATGCAACATTCCAATTAGATGGTTGTTGTTGCCAATTAGATTCAATAGTTGTTGTCAAAATTTTGTGACTGTTTAAAACTCGGTTGAATCAATCAACTGGATGAAATAAATCACTTTAATTGGTAATTATTTTTGATTCGTATTACAAGAATTTACAGCAATTCATCGAAGGAAATGTGATTTAAACCAAACTCGAGTGCTGAGAAGAGCTTAACATGAGACAATATTTCTAGGCGATAATATTTACTTTAAATGATTATCAGGTTTTCGTATTGTACGTAAATGGGATTGAAGTAGTTTAATGTTCTTCTCGATAGAGCTATATTACTTCGAAAGAGTTCGAGAGAGCTTTTTGAACAATAGTGATACTGAAAAGTACGCCGTATGCGACTAATTGATTGTAATGCGACGATTATATTGTACTATAGTTAATCGTACTTTCAATTCGTTTATAAATAACCCAATTACTTAGACAGGTTTACATTAATTTAAACTATACATAATTACAATATATAGCCTATACAAGATATAAAGCATATATACTGTATAATATATGAGCCCCATATATACGTTTAGACGTACAAGGAATCCTTAATTAAAATAACTACAAACTATAAATAGAAAATGAAGAAGATTAAAATCTTGATTCTATATAGTTGATGTATAATAGTTCTTCTTACCAACATATGTATACATATTGTTCGGGTCAAAATAAACTTAATTACCTTTTAGTTGAAACAACTAAGATTATATATTTAAATTAAACGATAATAAACTATTATATGGTTGATATATAGTATACATCTGAGTGTAGATTTAGTTAGATGATAAATTTACTTTTGTGGGTGGTAAAATTGGTAGTTTTTACATTAATATCTACCGAAATGAAATGAAAGAAAATTTTGGTATGCTTCGAAAGCTTTTTGGAATGGTTGATGTACGAAAAATTATGGTGAATGAACATTTAGTTATAGTAATTATGTTTTTTTAATTAAGAAATTTATTCAATTAAGGAATGATAATTATATTTTGTATTTTAAATTATATGATTTATGTACAGTATTGATATAGAATTGAGTTCATCGAAATGATAACTACTACATTTTGTAACACACTGAGTTTGTATCGCTGAAACCAATTTTAAATGGATTATCAAAATAAAAATTCGTAGAACAGGAACTGCGCGGGTATTAACCCAATTTTTGAGTCACTATCTTATCGCAAATATTTAAGAACTACAAAATAATTGTATGTCCGCTTAGACATATATTAAATTGCTGCCGGTTATAAATCAATCATGCGATTTATCAATATTAATGCTTCAAGCTCTTCTAATCGTTGGTAATTATGGTACTAATCATCATAATTATCTTTATCATAAACTTTTTTTCTTCTACAAAGTTGTTAGTCAAAAACCTGTTATTTATGTTTTAATGAGCTTTGAATTTTGTTTTACTCCCAAAAACAATTTTTAAGTACTTTAACAATGTTGAATTTTAACAAGGATATGAACATGCATAAATCTTTCTCTTATTTAGATTTTTAGAATTTTAATTCTCTAATCAATATTCGTGAAAGAACACAGTCTTAAAAAACTGTTGGAAGGAATCATAATTTATATTGGAATGAGGAATAAACTTTTTGAACTATAAGGTAATTAAAGGTTTTTGTATGTTGGCAAGTCAGAGGTGGTTAGTAAATTACATCGTCTCGATCTGGCTGTTCCCTCTAAATCACTCATACTGCTCCAAAAAACCTGTTCATGTTGTTGTTCTCTTAAAAGAAGAATTTTTTGAACAAGAAGTCACTGGTCAGTCAAAAATTAGCTAACCTTCTGTCTTTAGGGCATTAAGAAGGTAAGGAGAAACGATCGATTCATTGTCCTACTTTATTGCAAAATTGTCCTTTATTTTGCGTCAATGTGCAGCAGGAGCTAAGACAAGTTAAAAAATGTTGCTGTAAGTCAATGAACAGTAAGAAAACGACTGAAGAGAGCTAACCTCAATTCTTCATGGCCGGCTAGGGGCCACCAAAAGGAGGTCCGTCCTATTCATTGACGAAATATATGTCTCCGATGAAAACAGATCTTATTTTAATGTCATATAGACTTCACACATCCAATCTGCTGTCTCAAGGACATTTAGGAGGTTAAGCGAAATTGAAAGGAATGGTCGATTCACTGTCCCAACTTCACTACAAAATCGCCCTTTCACTTGCGTCAATGTGCATCACGAGCTAAGACAGGTTGAAAAATATACTAAGTCCTTGGACATTGTCATAGTTGTTGTGGAGGTTTTTTATTAATGGGAATGGCACCCAGGTCGAACCTATATCCGATTCCCACTGCGTCTTTCGTGTCTTTTTATTTTGTTCATTTTCGGTATGCTCAGCCAGGTCAGAATTTGAATGTACTCTTGAAGGAAGTGCTCTCTGGCACTTCCTGCAAGAGCACATTCAAATAGGATATGGTCAGCCGTTTCTGAGCGGTTGCCACATTCACAACTACTTGATCCTGATAGACCAAATCTGTGCATGTATAGTCTGCGAATTTTCCGTGCCCCGATAGAATTTGCGTAAACGGAGCACTTAATGAAACTTTGCTCTCTAGTCATACAGCTATATTAGGCATGAAACTAAAAGTGTTTCTACCGTCATTCGACTGATTCCATCTATCTTGCCATTTTATTATAGACGCTTTACGAATATCTTTTTTGAGCTTGCTTAGGATATTCAGCGTTATTTGTTCACCGCGTATTTGTATATTTCCATAACTGACATCTTGCTGTTTTCTTATTTTATATTTTGCAATGCGTTCACTCAACAAAATGTCGATTGGTATGACTCCCGCTAGAACAGTTACCGCATTTGCTGAGACTGTCCTATAAGCTTTTGTTATACCGAGAAGAATCGCTCTTTGTGCACTTATAAGTGTTCTTCTATGGTGACAATTCATTCTGTCCGCCCAACCACCGCAACCATATATGTCATGGATGCTACCACTAAGCCTTCATAAATTAACGATAAAGTGTTTTGTTTCAAGCCCCATCTTTCTCTGGCTTTCTTTTTCAGCATATAGAATAATTTGTTGCTACTCTCTGCCACTCTTTTGACGTGTGAGGTTATACCGAGCCTTTCATCAAAATCTAAATACAGTGTTGCTTCAATAAGCTTTTACCATTTAAATACAAGTTTTATGAATGGTGCTATCAGAATATGAGTTCAAAGTTTGAGTGGTTTTTTGAGTGAAAAATTAGTGTAGGAAAAAGGAGTTATTAAAGGATTATTAAATGCAGGAAGTTAATAGTTAATGTTATACCTAAAGCAGAACACTGTCATAAAAATCAAATCAATAAATGAACTTTTTAAATATTACATGCAGGAAGAGAAATAATATTGAAAAAAATATTAATTTGAGAGATTTTGAATTGTCTGCCGGAAGTTAAGTTATATTTTAAAAAATCTAGTGTGGCGAGACTGAGACCGAGATGGTGTAAATATTTGTTCAACGGTTTGAGGAACTTTATACTTTGAATCCGTGTAAATCTGAGAGGGACGATCGGAGTAAATCTTTAAGGGACGATCGGTTTATCATCCTATCTTAACTACAAAACCACTTACGCACTTGTTTCAATCATATCAAGATATAGCTGTTAGTCAATGAGCAATAAAATGACTCTTGACCTCATTACAGGTGGTTCACGAAGGTGTGAACGAATTAACCAAGTATTCGTCCCTGATTGATGCCGTAGACGTTATCTGAAAATATATATTTTGAGGCGCAACGCAGAATATGTAAGTTAAGATTTCATATTGATACATGAAATGGTCAGTGTCACAGATGAAACCACTCGAATTATAGATGAAATTGGACTCGAGACGATGCAGTGCCCATCAGTGACCTAAAGATTGTGTTGGATCAGGTGAGTTTTTAGTGAAGTTTTCATTTAAAATTCAAATAAAGCCGTTTTTTTAAAGAAATTACCTATCTGCGGAATAAACTACTTCAGAGAAGAGTGGTTTTTTGAGTCAAAACTAAAAGGATAAAAAGAAATGTGTATCAATGATTATTACATGCAGGAAGTGAATATAAAAAAACTAACTGTAATAAAACTCAAATCAATAAATGAACTATGTAAATATTACATGCAGGAAGAGAAATAATATTGAAAAGAAAAATATTTATTTGAGAGATTTTGAATTGTACGCGGGAAGTAAATTAATGTTGAAATAAGATGTTTAAAAAAAGTTATTTTGACATCTTGATGAAAAAATCTACTATGTTGGTCTGAGACTGAGATGGTGAAAATATTTGTTCGACAGTACAGCTAAAGAACTAGATCAATATTTAAACTACGTATAATAAACTAATTAATTAATACAATTATTATGTCTTGTTTGTTCGTTTAATATTTTGTGGGGTAATGGTCATTCCTTCCACACCTCTCCCAGTCCAGAATTCAGGTATATCGTTTTGTGCAGTTCGCCGGTAAAATCTTGAAGTAAAATATTTCTTAGAAATATAATGAAATAAAAGTTAGATATTTGCATAAAAACATTAAATTTGCATAATAGAAATAAAAGCACAACGTTGAAATAAATTCTATACCTTCTTGTGCTTTTATATACGTTTATGTCAGCTTTATGTACATTAACGGTAACAGCAAAATTTAAATTAATATTAATGAAATAATAAAAATTATGTATATTATACGTCAAGCAGATTGTGATTTGATATTTTTTTCCTTTTATTGTTTTAATGTTTTTTTTTTTGAAATTGCAGTCATTTCGTTCCATGTCGTCGCAGTTACTTAAAATGCTTTTTACCTTGAGTTAATTTAAGCTTTCAAATGTCACATTATATTAGTGTATACGCTTTGTCTGTCAATCACATCGTTGATGGTATATAAATACAAATTATATATACGAGTATATACACAAGTGAAAGTGAAAGGGAAAATGGTGAATGTGAATGTGAGCAAATTTAAATCGAAATTGATGGGGAAGAAACAAAAAAGAAATCGTATTAGGTTTATGATACCCCTTGGTGTAGATGAAAACGAGGTTGGAAAAATTAATGATTTGTGTCTGCGGGTTTAAAATTAATGGCACATTCGTTCGTTTGTTCTATAGACGTAGGCTTAATTTTAATAGGAAAATTTTATGTTTAATTATTTTTTTTTTATGGTTTATAGGTACAATACCAAATTGTTTAAGATTATAAAAAATATCTGTTTCCAACCCAATCCTACAATAAAAACAATATTATATACATTTTAATCAATATTTAAGTTTTTAAATACTGTTCTTTAAGATGAAATTTTCAGTAAATCTCCAGAAGAGTAAATTTGAGTAAACAGAAGTCACTGGCGTCTGTTCCCATTGTGAATGGACGGGTATACATCTGGGTATTTTCAGTAGTGGTAACCACACGTTTGATGGAGTGATGAGATTCAAGTACCTTGCATCTCTCATTACTCACGATAATAGTGTGGGAGAGGATATCAAGGTCCGCCTTTCCGCTGGCAATCGGGCTTTGTATCCTCTACGTCCACTGCTGAAATAAGAATATCTTGCAAATACGGATAAGCTGAAACTGTACAGAGTGTTGATCAGACCCGTTTTCATGTATGGATGTGAGAGTTGGACCTTGATGGATGAGTCCAAACGCGACGTTGATGGCACATACCGAGTTTGTTTCAACCACGAGATCAGGAATTTATTGCAAATTCCTGATATCGTGCATGAAATCAAAGGACAGCGAGTACGCTGGCTCGGTCGCGTTCTGCGTGCGGATCCGAACCGAATGATACAGCGATCTTTGAAGGGAGAACCGCCTTTCGGTAGGCGAAGAGGTCGCTGTCGGCGTCAATAGCTCCACGGCGTAGAGAGCGAACTGACATCTTTTGGTTGCTTGCAACAATATGAAGAGCTGGCTCGTGATCGAAACCGATGGAGTCAGATTGTTGACACGGTACGGGCCAATAATGGCCTGTAAAAACCGTATAATAAGTAAAAAAAAAATTGTTAAATGGGAGGGTTGATTAAACTGGTCTTTATTACATTCAGAGCTTTGTTTAATCGTCTGAAAAAATGAAGGGTGTGAATGGATAGGAATGAATTTGTTCGCGATAGCTCAAAACCACTGAGTTTCTTTTACATATTTTGGTATGGAGAAAGTTCTATAGATTGAAACCTATAATTACTTGAAAACTGCGTAAAATGTTGTTTATGGTTTGCTGAAAAGATTAAAAGAAAAGAAGCTTGCGAGTTCTTCAGATCACGAGTGTATTGGAAGTAACCTTATTCAGAAGTTTCATTCCTTTCTGATGTGATAACCGCAAGCTATGTCTAATATAGAAAAAAAAGTGGGTGATACTTGGTCAGATTCCAAGTGTATCATCGATCGTAATTTCATTTAGTTGTCTAAGATCCACTACAACTCGCCATTTAGATTTATCATCCTTGCCTGGTTGGTTAGTTATCACTTTGTGGATTTGTGGCTTTGTGGATGTCTGTATCTCTGTTTATGAACTAGTTTTGCGTCATGCTTGTGAGTTGGTCGCCTTCGAGATAAAATATGTCATGCTATTCCTTTTGATTGTTTGAAGTGTCTCAGTTTACTATTAGTGTCAAATCGTTGGTTAGGGGTTCCAATTTTGATCGAAAAATATATAATTTAATTACAGAAAAAAATCACAGTTGTCCAAAGTTTCGGGATAAAAATGTCATGTTGTTTCACGTTATGCGTATAGAAGAAGGTATACGAGGTTTTTAATTCATTGACGCAATTGATCGATAACTGTGTCGCTAGTTGGTAAATGTGAGGAAGCATAATCTATACACCAAGGAGTTTTATGGATTGTCCGTAAACCATCTCCGCAGTTAGTACTTCCTTCACAGAACTCGAATTTACTGTTTGACCTTATTCGATCCGACATAAGAGACGCTTTAAACTGTCGATGGTAGCGTTGAACCATGCCATTCCTTTTAAGATTGTACGCGGTGGTACGAATCCTTGATAAACTGTAATCTGCACAGGAACGCCGAAACGCTTAATATAATTATTTACAAAAGTAGATGCAATGGTTGCAGCAGCCATATTAGACATGCAGTAAGCTTTACTTTATCCAAATCAATGAATCGTTTCAAGACCAGGGGGAATATCGAAATGTTCATGTGGTGAAATAGTATGCCGTTGCGCTTTTGAACGTTGATAGTATAAACAAGAATAAGCCCAATGAGTTACGTCTTTGTTTATTGCCAAAAATATCGGGCCGTAACCAGTTAACAAGTTGCTTCTACTCCAAGATGTGCAATATTATGTTGTGAGTCGAACACTAGTCGACGCAATGACTCTGGTTTATATGGGCTTATAGGTGTGGCAACTTAAATAACTCTAGCCTTAATCTGGAAGTTAAGCAACGATTGCCAGAATCAGATAAAAATTTCTGAAGCTCAATTTCGCTCTGTCGCACTTTGATTATGTCTTGATAATCGAAATAAATTTCGTTAGTGGCCGATTCAAGATTCAAACGAGATAACGTATCCGCTACCACATTTTCTTGACCATGTTTTCTACTTATGTAGTCCAAATGGCGAAATTTCCGTGGATACTATTCACTTTTAGATTGAATAACTCTCGTTAATGGCCAATGGCCGGTATATATTGTGAAAGCCCGACCCTCAACAAAATACCTAAAATGCTTAATTGCCCAATTTGCTTAAAGTTCCCGAATGCAGAGTAAAAAATTTCTGCACTCGGATATTTTTTTGAAAAAAATCCCATTGACTCCCTCCGCTTCTCATTAAACTGTTGCAGAACATCGCCAACGGCAATGTTAGATTCATCAGTAGTAGCACTTTTTTTCCTAGTTCCCAAAATCCTTATGCCCGAAAGGGTTATGTTGCACTCTTCTGTCCATGAAAAATTATTAAGCGGTTTAGGCAACTTAAGAAGTGTGAACAAGTGAGAATGAATTGGAGCGAGCTATTCAACAAACGAGAATAAACCGGTGTTACTAATTCTCCATCCCAATATTACGCTGAATATGCTTAATAGGAGTGGAAAACTCCCTGATAGCTCGAATTAGTTACTCGGAAGGTTGATGTGGTGTAATTTGGTGACTAAACATTTTTGTGTTTTCATATGTACCTAAAATATTACCAATCTTTTAAATAGTTGTTTTAGATATGATAAAAGCTTTTCCTCAGAGCATGAGGCGTCCAATATATCATTAATGTAAACGTACACAAAGTCTAGTCCACGGACCACTTCGTTCATAAACCACTGGAAGGTCTGTGCGGCCACTATCCATACGGAGTTGTAATAGGCCTCCAATCTTAATCTTTCTTCGTTACCATACGTAAATGACAAGAAACTGTGGAAGACGATGAACGACAAATTCCTTAATCTACCATATGCTGGAACTCTGTAAATGAGCTTTATTTATGCAGGTGATTTTATATTTTTGTTGTGCATTGAAGTCCTATCATGGGAACTGTTTGATTCTTCTGTAATAGCGTTTTGGGCTATACAACAGATTATATTCGTATTTTACATACATATTTCTTTCTAGAATTATATAATAAAATAAATCTTTTCAAATTACTCAAACAAACAGTAAATTATTTTAATAACCAAACCACAATATAAATCAACCCTTATCAAATTTAGTGGACAAAATTCCAAACTGAATTGTCTCGAAATACCACTTCTGTAAAATCAACAACATGGAAAGGTAAAGAATTTCGAAAATTTTGTCTTCTGCTCAAACTTTATATTTCCTTTTGGTTCTGTTGCTTATGAAAAGTTAAAATATTTTTGGTATCGGTCCTTTCGTGGGTTGGCTACCATAAAAGTTGAAAAATGTCCTTAAATATGTAGACAACAAAGCAGATACACCACTTGTAAATTGAATAACGTTTATGTATAAAATAAATAACTTTGGCCTTATCTTACCTGTTATCTAATGAAATTAGGTGCTTTCATTGATTTGTGGCTTTTGATGATTTCTGGAATTAAAAACGATAAATTGGTTTAAAGTACTTGTCTATATTTTATACAAATTATAAAAATTTCAAAACTAGATTTTGCAACAACCGCACACATCAAACTTTTAAGTAAAGTACTTATAAGTTTCAAAGCACAAACAATAAAACTTTTTTACTATGAGAAAGCTTTTATATATATAAACAACCATCCAGTAATTTACGGAACCACATATACTTTTCAGTTTACCGCAACCTATATCCAAAACAACCGCAATGTCAAAAAATAAAGCTTTCGATATAGGTAACAAGTACATAAATAATATTTTGAAAAGAAAATTTGAGGAAACAAAAAAGTTCAAACTTATATATACTTTTAAGAACTATGATGAAAGTTTACACCAATGTCAATCGATTGAAACTTTTGTTCTAGAAAATACTTGTTTCGTGGCATATCAGAAACAAAACTGATATAAAAGCTTAATTTTATATTTAGTATGTGCGTACAGTAGAATTCTCTAATAAATAATCAATATTTGATAGTGGAACATCTGGTTTGGTTTACACCCGATATTTGTTAAAACTTATAATATAAATTAAATATTTAAGAATATCGAATTGACATTTTCGATAAAAAGAAATAAGAAGAAAAATAAAATCGAGTTTGATGTACAAAGATGGTTCGTTGTTGGTATAATAATGACAGAGGATAAAACTATATATTATTCATAAACTTTTAAGCTTTTGAAAGATGTAAAAAATTTAAAAGTATATGATTTTGTTATTCTCTCGATTTGATATGATGAATAAGTCATAAAACACAAGCTTTTAAAAGCTAATCTTTTATGTTATACTATATGGTACTCAGTATTTTATTACAAAGCTTGGATAATATTCAGTATTGAAAATGTTTGGTTAAGTGGTTGTATAAATTTGTAGTAAGAGCTTCGTCATTTAAAGCATTTTCCGCTTTAATACCGGTAGTTTATGGTCTTAAAACTACATATAACATATGGATACGTGAGGGTAGTTGAAACGTTTTGAAAAGCTTCTATATAGCATATTTATAGAATTTTCACAGCTTAAAGCTTTCACGACTATTTGGGAACAATAAATAATTTACATTATTCTAACCGTTTAATGAGGCAGCAAAGTAGATGCTGAATATCTTGAAAAAGAAGAAGAAACATCAACTTTAGAGAAAATAAGCACAGTAAGCTTTTTTCTTTAGCCCATATTGTAAATTTTAGTAAAATTAATCGCCAGTGTCCTTCGAACTGAGTACTATTGATTGTGCAACGTTATAATCTCCGGAGCTTTTAAAGTGTTTTTAGAAATTTGTATTAAGAGCTTTATTAAACTATTATTTTCCGCTCTTATACCGGTGAGATAGAGACGATGTAGTCTTGATACTATAAATAATAAACGAGTGCGTCAAGGTAGTTGAAATATTCTGAAAAGCTTCTGTATAAAAAATGATAAGAATTCTCATAGCCAAAAGCTTTTGGGTATGTGATTGTAATTAATGTTTTACATAATTGTAATAAATTAGTGTGACACATGGTATGTGCTGTAACTCATGATATAGAAGAAGAAAAATGAAATTAAGAGGAATTAAGCTCAGTAAGCTTTCGAGTAAGTATAACAAAATTTCTTTACTATAGATTGTATATTATATGTTTAATGACTGATCAGAACCTCAGTACTTCTGGCTGTGGAACATATTATTTTTTGGAGCTTTTTAAGTGGTTTTATAAATTTATAGCAAAAGCTTTAGGCTTTGTTCGTCATTTAAACCGGTCAAATTGAGACGTTTATAGTCTTAATAGGACACATAACATACGGATTCGTAAGGGTAGTTGAAACGTTTTGAAAAGCTTCATTAAAGCGTTTGTTTAAAATTCTCGCAGCTAAAAGCTTTTATATTGTTACAATCAATGTCATACATAATTGTAATAGTATGATGAGGCAGAAAGTACTGTAAATCCTGATAAAGAAGAAAAAACAAAGGTAGTGGAAGCACAGTGAGCTTTCGCATGAGCATTAAAATATTTCTTTAGTCCATATTGTATATTATTTGTTAAATAAATGGCCAGAATCCTACTAACTGAGTACTATTAACTGCGAAACGTGTTAATCTCATGAGCTTTTTAGGTGGTTTCATAAATTTGTACTAAGAGCTTTTGGAATCGTTCAAGTTCATTTAAAGCCTTTATTTTCCCTGATACTGTATATAACATATACGCATGTGTCAAAGTAGTTGAAATATTTTGAAAAGCTTCTGTAGAAAATATGTTTAGAATTTTCGTAGCCAAAATCTTTCCTGGTTATGTGACTTCAATTAATATTTTACATTATTGTAATAGTTGAGTTACGTAGTTCCTGATATAAAAGAAGAAAACATGTAGAGGAAAAAGCACAGTAAGCTTTCGAGTAAGTATTATAATTTGTGACCAGAACCCTACCAACTCAGTAGTACTAGCTCAATTCTACGGAGCTTTTACTCCTGCGATTACAACACTACTGAGCATTATCTCCAGAATACTAATGTTTTATGTATAACTCTGCAGCCAAATTACATAAAATATTAATCTACAATGTAATTACATTATCAACAGTTTTTTTTCTAATTTAATTTTAAAGTTTGAATAAAATAAAATTAAATTGTTGCCAAAAACATTCCAAAATTGAAAATTTGTTTTTCTTCATTTTATAACAATTTGGGGTTAAAATATAATTTAAATTTAAAATAATAATAATTTTGTTGTTGTTTTTTTGATTAAAACATCTTTGTCGACAACAAGACAACATGATATAATGGTATGTTCGTTTTATATAAACGAGTATGTATGTACACAGTACTAAATGTTAAGAATACAATAACTTATACTTTAAAAGTTTTACTTTTAAAAACTTTTTTTCCAACCAAAAATGTAAAGTTTTGATAACATAAACGTAATTGTATTGTTGAGATGAGCACACACGTATGTTGTCTTATGTAGCGGTATGTGAATACCAATGATTCTTAAGAACGTTACCCTACATACATGAATTCAACTTTATATATCCTCCCAGAATTGTCCAATATTGTAAGGGGGTGAGCTTAAAATGTTGGTTGGTCAATGCCGAACACTCATAAACGTTTCAATTTATGTTTTATTTTTCTAGGTAAGCAATATGTTCAAATGTCCCATCCAGAAGAAATAGTATTTTCGTGGAATAACCTTTTGTGAAATTCTGACCATGGGCTCCCTAATTCTGTGATTTATATATCGTTGTCGTGTCATATAAAGATGAAAACACTTTGCCAATACTAGAATGATACTATAATGAACTACAGTGCTGATACTTTAGTATTATAGACTGGCATTGTGACAGGAATGGAACAGTACATTTTCTCAATTGTTGCAAAATCAAAAAAGTGACATTATTCTTGTTAAAGTAACAAAAAAGCAGCCCATAAACTGTATTTTTTGGCCCATAGATCATTAAACATTGTCTGGCCGTTCGATTGGAAATATTTTATCTGCTGTAAACAAGATGTCGATTCGAAATCTGAAAAATTGTGGTTATATCCATTGATCAGTCCAGGCCTTACAATTTGCCATCTTTCGGTCCACAAAATTGGCTGCAAAATTATTGCACCAATTATTGTCAAAAAGTATTGCAGATCTTAATTTACACCATTATCAATTTTGTTCCAATAATAATTCTCATTTCTGATTGGAAAATTTCTTATATCCATCCGAGTTAAAACCAGCGTTATCAAAAGTACTTTAATCCTGGGTCATCAATATTTGTTTTATTGACGTCAACGGACGAGCAATGGAAAATATGCATTCACTATTCAGATGCATCCTAAGTGTCGAACGTGTTTGATATTAAAAAGTTGAAAGAAGTTGGTTTACACGGTTAACTTGGTGGAAAGTTTCTTTTTGTTGCATTATCCAAGTGACTTTTTCCCTAATTTCATTTTAATACTTTGACCTCGCAAAACGATGTTATACTGCGGACGGATCTGTTAGGACAACATGTAACGAACAAGATCTTATCGCAATTCTCGATTGGGACGTAACTAACAAACTGAAATTGAACCCTCCTAAATTCTAATCTTTACAGTTAGGGCAGATAAATTTTTACAGGTAGAAGTAAAAAAAAATAAAAATAATTAAAGAAGGCGGAAATAATTCCAGAACCCACGGTTCAACCCACATACACTTACAGATTAAGCTCTCGTGGCAGAGAAGGTGGCGTACTTGCTCTGTCATTCGGGGGTCTCGCGGGTTCAATTCCAGGGGTGGTGACGATTCATCGATCACGATTGGGTGTTTTTTTTAATCGGTAGAAGTAAGTATTCACCTTCATTTTGCAATAATGATACAAACGTGAATACTTTGATCGATATGTTCAGCTTAAGCTTTGGTAGCAGTCAAGTGTCTTGGTTTCCTACGACGGTGCAAATATTATTGGAGAGCTTTAAAACTGGAAAAGCACTATGTGAAAAAATTGATTTTTATTTTACTCCAGATATCCCAAATACATAATTGCGATATATAACAATCCGGAAGCAACCAGGTATCCGCCTATATATAATCGATATTCACATTGGTTATAGATACGGTCCACAGCTTATATAAATCACTACATTGAGTCCTATTTCAAAGGCTATGAAATTGGTTTTTAAATTAAACGCCATATCAATGTAAGGTGTGAGCTTTTACATAAATTGTTGATTTTTTATAATAATGCGCCATCAAAAATCGTTATGTACACCATAAAACACGACATAAAATATTTCTGATTCATACATAGAGGTATGCTTTGTGTATGCTGTACATACGAGTACATTAATTTTTTTGTTTTTATTTCAAACACGATTTTTCGATTTTCATCTCATCATAACCGCATTTTTCTATATCTATATCGCCTAATCTGTATAGATATATGTCGACAGACAAACACCGCATACATCTGTGTGTAGTACAGGTAGTCGACACTCGGTATATATAGTAAACGAGGCAATACAAATTTATGTAGATTAAAACGTACGTGAGCAGACAGAACATATCGACGCCATAATCCTTACAAAAGCTTTTCGTCGTTGAAACGCATACAAATTATTTAGACTTTTTGTTCTTTAAAAGCTTTGAATATTAATTTTTGTTTGTTTGTGTAACACCCTGTATTTGGGTATGGTATTTATTTTGATTTACCGACGAATGACTAAACCAATCATTTAATGTTTTTCGATCTGCATATCGAGCTTTTAACACTATATATATAGCAAAGGATTATCATTTCATAAAATGTTCTATTACGGATTAGATTATTGATTGTGTACAAATTAAGTTTATAATCTATATGGGAATATGCTTAATGAAATATGTATCTGATATACCGAAATATTATGCCAACTCATGAAATTTTTATTGGTGTAGAAGACAAACATTGTTAGGCGTGGAGATGAGAGATGGGGTAGGGTGGTTTGTGACGTCGTTTTATTAATAATTAAGGAAAATTTGGTTTTCTCGAAAATAATTACATTTTCTAGGATATATTATTTAAGAAAACATCAATAAAATATTTAATTAATTTTGTAAGATTTTTAGTTTTACATATTTACATAAAATTGTATTATTCTTTGTGTTTGTCGTCATATATGTACACATTTGCATATTTTTAAGGAGTTGTCAGTTTCTAGTAAATTGGATTAAAACCATTGTTATAAATATTAATTAAGAATAAACTATTCAGTCTTATATTGTTAACGATATGGTTGTGATTGAGATGCGATTCCCAAGATCGTATTTAAACAATAGCAGGAATAACTTGCCCTAATCAGGACACCCTTGAGCTGGTTAGGATTGGTTAGACCTTCAATCCTATCTACCATTTACATAACTCGTGGTGAACAGACTCTTTTGTCTCATGGAGACTATCGGGCACGTAAATTCAGTAAGCTTTGAATGGAAACTGTACTCCTCTAATGCACAAGTTACATGACTTCATTGACTTTACAAAGTAATATGTTCTTGAGACTCATGATTCCTAAAACATATTAAAACCTCGTGATTCTGACTGCAAGAAGTCATTTTATGGAAAGGAGGTCAAAACTATATACAATTTATTAGTGGCGAAAATTCTACTTGACGCTTGATCCTATAGTATATGAAAGCTCCAAAATCTATATAATCTCGCTCGTAGTTTCCACTCCAAACCCACTTAAGGATGACATTTGATCAGGCTATGATAAAATTGAGCTTCATTTAATTTATGCTGAAATTAGTTAGGAGCTTTCCTTAGATTGTGGTTTCTACGAAATTGCAACAACCAGGAGGCTCAGGAGTTAAAACTGTGAAAATGTGCTATAGCAGATCTGTGCTTCCCCAAAAAGATGACATTCTTGAGAGATCAACTTTTTTCATGGGTTCATCATAGCTTCATTGACATGTGATTACGTATCTTTGATTTCGAGTTTTTTGTGTCTCTGAATATTTTAGGTTTAGGCTGTTGATCTTACCATTTCCTAGAACATATACCATACTCATATTGTTCGCCTCAAGAAAATAAGAAGCCTATCTTATTCATCCATTAAGGCGCTCATCATAATGGGTGATCAACACTATTTACAAATTTTAAAGTTTAACTGTCGGAGATAAAACACTGCTTACTATCATCTCTCACACTATTGTGTGCTGTCAAACCATCCATATGATGGCTTGACGATCGAGAACATACCGAACCACCTCTCAACTGAAACTTTTCGAACCATTTTAAAATCAAGTTTCTTTCAGTACGTTTTGACACTGTAATCCAACATGCAAAGATAACATCCTCATGTGCCAAGAAGTTTATAGGGTTGTTGGAGTAAAATTTTGCACTGACCTCTTTCACTTTAAATGTCCGTTGACCGACATCTTGGTCTCGAACGACAGTTGACATCAAAAAGGTGCCATCGTTTTCATTTCTTCAATAATCAGACTTAAGCTACCAGACTTAAATATAATATACTTGCCACTTTGTACAGATATATGTCAGATAGTGAGACTCCATCTTGAGACAGGCTTTCATCACTTGTACCCACATTCAATTGATAGGTTGGATAACCTCAAAAACAAGTGGAACTTGCAAAATCATTTAAGAACGAGTTTGGAGAATCAATCAGTTGAAGTGCAATCGGTAGAGTACTCCAAATATTTTGAATACCATACCGTTCCCAGGAATACTGGGGCTACAGACTGGTTATATAGATGATGAGTGATTGTTTTTTATACTTATGAAATGGAAGTCACAGAGAGATACCGTAAAAGGTTTAGAAGAGCACGATATTTACTTTTGTGTCAGTATTCTCTCTTTAGATCTTAAGGTTACGCAAATTCTCAACACACCGTATCGTCCGCTAATGTAGATGAGGAAAGTCAGCAAAAAGATCCGTAAATTCGAGATATCGATAGGATCTAAAAATTGAGATGGCTTGGTCTTGAATTACTCATTTTATTCTTAAACGACTTTCATTTAATTATTATTTCAGAAGAAGCATTAACCAAATGAATCTGGCTATACTGATTAAAATAAAGCATTGTGATTGTTTAACCAAGTGATGACAGAATGTGATTTCTGAAGGTAGTCAAATGTCATATAATTAGAGACGCGCATGAACGGATTTACAAGATCTACTTTCTATAGTGGAACCACAACCAAAGATACGGACTTGGATAAATTATCGGGGTTGGAAGACCGTATTCAGCTGGATTTTAGTCTGGCACTGTAAGGTGACATAAAAGGTGCAGCATCAATGGGAGATTTAGTTCGATCGAATTCTAGGTGATTGCGCCATGTGAGAAGTTTGACTTAGGTGATACATATTTCAAATATAAACGTCTCAAGGTCAGTTTAGTCAGCTTACTGAGAACAGAAACCACACAAAGATCGATCTTTCGATCCCCTTGCTATTTAATACAAACTCTTTAATACCAAAAGGATCGAAAGATCGTTTTAAGTAAGAGGTGCCACAATTAGTACCACAGGTATGGCTTGTGGCGTCCAAGCTTTCATAGCGACGTCCCTGTTTAATACTTCAATTTCTGGTTCTTCACATATCAGTGTAAAGCAAACAACAAGCATCGTTCGATTGTTCAACCATGCAAGGGAACGTCAACTCATGAGTCGTTTTAACGATAGCAACTGTGTTTCCATTCTATACAAATAGAACCACAGCGACTGACCCATGGTTCAATCTTTTTTATAACGTACAATTATATGATGCAACGTCCGTTGGATTATGCTTACGCAGCTATCGTATATGTGCATGACAAATAATCTCGTTTGAAGCAATTTTAAAACAATAACAAACAAATGACGGAAAGCTTTTCGAACTGCCCGAGGTAAAAATGAGTCCACTGATATATAATTAAAACTTTTGCTAATCTGGGAGTTTTGAAATGAACAACAAGATAATGAACTGATAATTAAACCCAAACATCATAAAAATAATTCCATTACACATTAAAGCTTTCAAATATTACAAACTAAGTTCATTTTTCGAAACTACAATAAAATTAACTTTTTATGTATTTAGATGCTTTTCTATTAGACGCAAAAATTATGTTTTTTTTTACAATTTAATTATTTTTTGCCTCTATGAAAAGTAATAAAAAAATATGTAAAAAATACAACACTGTGACGGGTTCGAAAAGCACTGTATATTAAATAAGACGAAAGCTATACAAAAACAAAAAAAAATAATAATTAAACTTTGATGGAAAATAAAGTTATTCGGTTGGAATTAAGTCAGTTAGCGCGCTTTGAGTACTTCGGCGATGCGGGACAGTAATTAAAAAGCTTTGATGCGCGTGTTAATTTTATTAACCCGGTTGTTTTTGTCGCACTGTATGTAGTGATATATAACGCCCGACATGTTATATAAAACCTGGGTATATGTATGTATAGAAGCGTATATACGGTTGGATGAATAATATGTTAGAAAAAAAAGAGCTTTTTTGATTGAGTGAAGTTTATTATTAATCGATATTGTGCTTTATATATTTATGTATGGGAGACGTACGTACACAAGAGAAATACTAATTTAGAACGTAATCAAATGGCGCCTGAATATATAAAAAAAAATTGTGTTCATATTTTGTATATCGACTACACACACACACATATGAGTAAATCAATAGTAATTTGTAATATAATTTTATGTTCCATCATATACATAATATTACATTTTTTATTACAAAAATGCACAATCAACAAACCATAAATATATTGAAAAGGATGAAAATTAAATGGAAATGAAATAAAATTCGGTTTTATTGAATTCTAGCGAATATATGCTCAATAAAAGTGTATACATACATTGTGTATGGAAGTTTGTTGGGAAGAGCAATATTGCTACACGTGTGTGAATGGTGAATGTGTGCAGAACGTATTCAATTGAATTGATCGTAAAATGGTCTCATATAACTATATAATGATGAGCTTTATTGAACTCTAACTTTTATAATAAACACATACTTTTGTTGTGAGTACATATTTATCATAAAGCTGAACATTCCAGTTGAGCTTTTTACCGAAACTCTTTAATTTCGTCACTCAGGCATATATTCACCGCTTGTCAGCTGAAATGACACTATCTTAGTCCACAATCGATACGATAAGCATAATGTAAATTTCTATCCCCACCACAACATGGTAAAATCGCATTTACATAGAAGTACTATGGTCATCACAGATCTAGTGCAAAACAAGGCAATAGCTCCTGACACAACCTCCTGGAAATTTCCAATAGTGACTTGGCAATACAATGGTAGTACCAAGCTTGCAAAACAACCAGAGTGTCGATTTTTCAGTACGACAAAGTACAACCTTTTGTCGGCTGGACACGAAACTTATAAACGTCTCTAAATAAATTCAATAAAACATTGGTATAATTTAAGGTAAGCACTTATAGTGTTTTCTTAAATGACTACAGTCAAAATTGTAAAAGTGAATTCTCATAACACTCATAACAATCTGATTTTGGGTACATACTTTACCGGGCCTCAGTAAAATTGTTGTTACAGATGTGTTATATATTTCAGACATCAGGAACACACGATAAAATCAAGTCTTTAGGGTGACTACCAAAACCTTACCTCAGACTTAGAAGTGTTTTGATTCAAAAAATATAATAGCAAAGGAAACAAACGAAAGCAGTCTGTTATACAGGCAATCTCGCCTATCTCGAACCTATCTGCAAATATTACTATATACCTGGGTTATTATACCCAGGTATGTAGTAATAATTGCAGATTTCGTGTTAAAAAATGCTTGCAAGCAGAAATGACTCCATCTATACCCACAACTGACACAGTCATCACCAAATGCAAAATATTATTCCCACCACAAAGCAATACATTTGTTACAAAGGATAAATGGCAAACTTGGGCCCATCACGAATAATAAACTGAAACCCATATACGGTCTCATGTGACAGTCGAAATCATACTCAAATGACATTTGGAACGCACATTTAACTTAAATGTGAAACCTGCAGGTCACCATTCATTACTTATCAAGAACACCTTCTCTCAATCAATGCCAACATGGTCCGGAGTTCACGTATAGCCACTCTCTTTTACATATATACAATATCATGCTTTACATATAGGTGAATTAAACGTCACAAATTTTTTGCATAACACAGCCATTATTTCTGACACAACCTCCCAAATATTTTCAATGCAAAGTTAGGAGCACCATCGCGGTAAAACTTGCTGTCGGCTGAAGGGGAAATCCAATGACGTCATTATAGATCAAAACTACGGTTTGGCGAATAATATACAGATTACCAAAATTCGATAAATCATTGGAAAAAGTGACTAAAAGCACTTAGGTGTTTTCTAACATGATTTCAGTCGAAATTGTAAATCTGAGTTTACATACCAAATCGCACATTTTGGGTACACGCCGGGTTTCGCCGGCAGGTGTATCAGTTTATCAAAATGTGCCGACCTTTCGAGATGTAACCAATATTGTATTCCATAACCATTTACGGATGGGTATAAGACACCCAATGTATCGTACATAACTTGTGAACCACGTACGTACAACACCACCAGTTGAGTTACAATGTATGGGTGAAGAATATTATCCAAGTCCAAACGACTTCACTCAATACTTTGTATGTACATCTGAATCGTTGTCTAAATATGAACGTCCGGCCAATTACGTTTTCGTTGCAGATAAAAAAATATGTCAGCTCAATATGTGTTATTTGAGTGATTGTGAAGAGATACCAAATCAATTGGTACCGCATCCAGCAGATCATGGATTGATTAATGGAAAACTGAAATTTCTCAAAAGAACTTTAAGAAGTTTCCCAAGGATGAATCACTCCGGTTAAGTAATTCCGGTTAAGGTACATGTGATTCAATGTGCTTAGTTTGTGGAACGTAATAAAGAAAGTGTAGGAGGAACCAGATGAATCTGTATATTTGGGAAAAATAAGAAACAACTTAAAAAGGTCTAGTCGCATCAACTCTACCAACATAAGTTTAAAGGAAGACAATGATGTACTTCAAGAAGCAAGAGCTGCAAACATTAAAGCTGCAAGAACAACAGAGGCAGCTGCGTTCCATCATCGATAAGCAGCATCAACATTAGCAAGAACAACATGCAGAGCTGTTTCGAAACTAACAGAAGTCGCCGTAAGTAGATCAGACGCAAAGAATAAAAACAGCTTAGTGCGGTTCCAAAAGCAATGGAATGTCCGACCAAGAGTTGTTGATGTTGAAATGAAATCAAAAACTTAGAACAACTCTTTTGCTTGAAGTGGACTAGTTCTTCCACCAAGAGATGTAAAATTCACCCACCTTCGATGAAACTGCGTAGTGATACAGAGCGCAGTATGAAATAGTTTGGGCAGAATAATAATCAACAACGACCGAATAGAAATGCTGGAACAAGGGCAGAAACCATGGGAGAACGCAGACACTGCGTCGTGGACAAGGCAGCTAATTCCTAAAGTTAAAGAGTGGGTGGAGCGTAAGAATGGTGAAATGAACTTCCACTTAACGCAATTCCTATCCGGCCATGGCTGTTATAACAGTTATTTTTTTAAAATGCATATTAAAGAAGGGCCTTGTTGTTCCTACTGTGATGAATATTAACTTTATGGAAGGACCATGTACCAATATCTTGGAGACACTATTTACGGATGAGTGTTGCTATCAAAAGTTTTGGAAGCTTTGAAGGAGCTTATAGGGATAAACACATCGCATACAGCTTAAAACGAGGAGTAACAAAGGAAGTGAGAGGTTTGGTTTTGCAGAAGGCCGCTAGGAAGGAAGAGTTTGGGTCAGGCAGCCTGGAAAAAATAGAAACCATCGAGAATTCAGCCAAATCTTTTATAGGGCTAACCAAGTTACTTTATTGAAAATGGACACTTCGTAAATCTGCCACCTAGAAAACCCAGATGTGGAAAGCTTAGCCATTTTAAGTAACAAAAGGAAGTTGCAACGATGAAAAACTAACTAATGCCAGTTTTAAGGTTTTAAGGACACAGTTACAAAACCTTAAGAGTCTGGTCCTGTACGGACTAATTGGATGGAAGATATTTATACACTTACATTGGACGCAGAGGCATTGAGATTTGTTCTGCAACCAGGAATGATTGCGACACAGGAGGCTAACAAATCAAAGCGATTTAACTCTATGTAAAGAGGGAGCTTGTTCGAATCGAAAACAGCAAACTAGATTTGAGTTGTGAACCTTAATCAGTCTTGTTCAAAACAACAGTGGGAGTGGTTTCACTGGTTATACGCTGACTCTTTAGTATCTGATTGGGTTAAGAGGAAGTTCTAGGAGATGGTTAAGCTCTGTAAGTGAAAATTACTGATAAGAGTTCAGAAAAAGTCTCAACTGAAGTAATTTTATGGATGGACTCTGATCTTGTCTTAAAACCTGTCTTATAATTTTAAAATATCTGGGATGTTAGTCGTTTCTGACCCATCTAAAATTATACATCACATTAGGGTTGTCTATATTCTAGCGGTAGCTGGCACAAGGATAAGGTTTGAAATTTAGTCTATCAACTCTTTGAAGCACTTCGGAATACAACTAGACAAAATACAAACTTAACACTTATATAATCTTAACGATTTATGCTTATTGATCAGATCGTTTTGAGAGACCTCCCCAGAACCACAGAGTACTGATATTTCAGTTGAAACTTTCACTTACAAATTACAAAATATGCAAAAGCTCGAATTGTAGATCGAATCTATACTAAAGTCTTGTAGACACTATCTACGGTGGAATGTAGCTATGAAACATTGATGGACGCTGTAGAGCTAGTTATAGCCATATAACATGCAGACTCTTCATCGCAATACAAGGTTATAATGGAGAAGCATGGAGTTGCAGAAATATCACAAAGGTTAGAAATGAGGAAAAAACTGTATCTGGGCGAAAAAATCAGTCGTTGGAAGTGTAAGTTTTAGTTCTGCAGAGAGAAGCTGGGAAGAAAGAGTTCGTGTCGGGCAGCGTGGAAAACCTGGAAACCATCGATAATTCAGCAAAATCTGTTATGTGGGTAACCCAGTTACTATACAGAAAATGCTCAGTTCGAAAATGATCAAGCCGGGATTTCTCAAGAAAACTGCGACCTGGATGAAAAAGATTTTGGAAAGATTGGCAATTTTTAGCAACAAAAGGAAGTTGCTAGACAACGATGGGAAACTTACTCAAGTTAGTTTCCCATCGTTGAGATTCGCTGACTCAACTCCAAAGCCTAACGAAGACGATCACATTTATAGGTCGAGTGCATCGAGATCTATTCTAAGGGAAATGTTTCCAACACAGGAGATTGACCAATCAAAGCGATGTACTTTGGTCCAGAGAGAAAGAAAGAAAGAAAGAAAGAGAGAGATAGTGATCAACTTGTTCGAATCGGAAACTGCATATTCTGCTTGCATTAGATTTTAGTTGTTTCATATCAAAACTACACTGTACCAGCGTTCAATTTGATTCCAATTGACATTGTTAAGGCCGATTGGAGTTTTGCTAACAGAATTTAACTAGTTCTTTATGTGTATAGGTTATACATAAGAAATTTCCAACACATGAACAAATCAAAGAGTGGATAAATGTTGAGGGGGCCAATAATATATTTTAGCGACAATTTTGGGGAGGCACGGTCTGACTCATATTTTCATTTTTTTGTATTATTTGAGCTAGTATGAATCTGTCATGCAAGAGTTTTGAGATATTATTCGAAATAGCTTGAACCGTGGAAAAGTTTCTATTGGTTGGTATTGTACTCTGAGTCTGGTGTCTGATTGGGCTTAAAGGTAGAACTAGCATGTGTTCTCCAATTTTAAACCATACATTGTTTCCGTTTCAAAAAGTTATGGGGCGGTTCGATATCAAACACACAAATATTCAGCAAAATCCTGCATCATCAAAATTATATACTACTTAACACTTATATAATCTTACCGATTTATATTATACTAATTGGTCAGATCGTTTCGAGAGACCTCCCGCAGAGCCACAGAATATGAATTTCTAGAAGACACGTTCGCTTACAAATTATTGATAATGCAAAAGCTCAAATTGTGTAGATCGGATTGTGATCTCTCGTTCGAAGGTTTTCCACTTCAAATCTGGTCCGAAGTACTTATACTTTATGTACCAATAATTTATCACCACATGTATACCTAGTTAACAACTTCACTCAATTAAAGCACAAAATAACACATTTTAACCAAATTACATAGATAATAATTATTAAATAAACATTTGTGATATTGTTTACACTATCAACTACTTTGCCACCTCTAAACACTATTAGTAATTATCAACTGTGGGTGTAAATTAAATTAAATATTTGCACTTGGATTGTATTGCTCTTCTTCTTACAACAAACTATTGATCGATAATATATTTTATTTAAAAAAAACAAAAAAAAAATTATTTGAATATGTCATAAATTATAATAATAATTATAATTATTTTTTTATGATTATTATTGCGATTAAAATAAACAAATAAATAATATTCGAAATAGTTTTTATAAATTTAAAATTTATTTGTTTAATTCAAATTTTTGTGAATCGAATTTAAATTTTACGTTATTAAATTAGAAAATTGAAATTACAAAAAAAAATTTCAATTAATGATTTATTATTATTATTAGCTTATGTAATTTCGATGCTATTAATAACCATAAAATTAACCATATGTATAATACGGATATTATTAATAATAAAAATAGATTGAAATATTTTTTATTATACATTATAATGGTGGCATCTATATTTGGTGTCTACATATGTGTCAAATGATGGATGGCGAATCGGAGTTACGATATACGATTTGTTTGTTGTATCAAATGGACGACCACTTTTGATCGTGACGCAGTACTGCTCCATAAGTCTGAAATAGTTAAGCGCAATTCAATAGGAGGTCTTTGTCCAATTGGGATTCTCATTAGGATTCATGCGTGACAAATGTTCAAATGACATTTGTGTGTTCATAATGGTCCAACTGAACTATTCGCGAAACATTCAACAGATTTTGACCTTATGAATATATTGTTGCTGTAGCTGAAAGTGTACGTGAAGACCGCAATCAATCAATTTGTCACCGTTCTCAAGCTCTGGATCTCTTATATGGCACATTTTGGAGTATTTTGAAGAGAGATTTTGATTTGAAGGCTTATACAAACTACAACTTGTTCAACAATTGAAGCTGGTAGACTTTTCTTTGGGTGTTGGAACTGCTCCAAATTGATCCATTTTTACTAAAAAATTGTGTTTATCCATGAAGCTCATTTTCGGCTGAATTCGGATACATTAACAAACAACATTGTCGTATATGGACTGATGAAAAGCCAAACGAGATTCAGCTGGCATCATCGGTTAATATTTCTTTAAAAATGCGGCAGGAGAGCGTATAAACGTCAATGGCGCAACACTACAGAGATATGTAGATTATTGCTAAAATTACAAGATACTGGTATATCCGACTTGTGTTTACAACAGGATTGGTCCAACGTGCCTCACAGCAGGCCAAACGGAACCCGTTTAGTGCTCTCCAAGATCTTGTGATCTGACTCCGTTTGAATACTTTTTATGGAGATATCTGACATCACTTGTTTATATCGATAAACCGATTCCAAAATCAGAAGCGAATATAACTCGTGTAATTAATGGAATATCGGCCAAAATGGTCGAAAGAGTGCTAGAATGGATCGTCTAAGAGCCAGTCACGGAAAAAATTAATAATTAACATTGAATGTCATAAACCGAATTTACGTCTGCCGGAAGCTCTTATTGGATCGCCCTTCATATTATGGTCAGTGTTCAATGGCATAAAGGTCTCTACGGTGTAAATCAGCGATTCTATATATAAATTTGAAAATACTCTTATTATTATCTTGTAAAACTGCAGGTCTATTTGGGAATTCGATTCGTATTGCTATTCGATTCGAATCATCAAATCGATTCGAACATGAATTGGTATTTGGTAATACGATCGAAAAAAGAAATGCACACTGCCAAATAATTAGAAGGGAAATTTTGTACTAATGGTCATACCTATCCTAAAATTTATCATATTGTTGAATTTTGACATTAAAAGTATATTTCTGTTATATATTTTGATGCGGTTTATTATTTGACAGTTGAATTATTTGGTTGTATAATAATATTCATTATCAATAGAACTTAGCAATTCAGATGGTGGTGAAATTGGGTTGATTGGTACACTAAACCGTGTATCAGCAAACGAAATAGTGCCAGTTATTCCAATCATTTACTGCGTTTCTTAAAAATGTTTCACTGACATGACAGTTCCATTTTTATCAGCCATCTGAAGTTAAAAGTTGATTGTCGAAATGGAACCTACTCTAAATCTTGGTTGGATGGATAGCGTGGGTCTGTAAAATATCCCCGTACTAACTACTAAGGTGCTGGAACGCAAAAAGCTGGTGTGGCTCATGACAGTTTCCCAATATACATTGTGTCCATTGTTTGCAACAATTTCCTTGACTTCGTTCGACATCATCGCCGAATACATACCTGATATATATGTTGAGTGTAGATGTAGGTGGCTTTCATTCTGTAATGTTTGTGTGGATACTCCCTTTACCACCAGCTATGTACTGATGCCTGTTTGTATAGAGGGATCCTCCCTCCGCACTACTACTGGGCTCTGAGCTTTCTTTTGTTTCCTTTCACTTGCACTGATCCCACTAGTACTTATCATCATTACGGTTTTAGTTGCGGTTTATTTGTGAACCATACCAGCATCACTCACTTTGTTTGTTTGGTATCATTTTCTACTAACGAGAAATACGGTTGCCTGTATGACAGATCTCAGCATTATCGTTAGAAGGCTATGTTGTAAAACCCGAAAATCACCTTATTTAAAGTAACCCTACTAGAAACTTAGCATCCCCTTAGCCACGCAGACATGAGCGTATGCAATGCCACCTTAGCTTGAGTAGCTCAAGCGGTAAGTTATGTCGATTATAAGTTCCCCTTTCCAGCCGAACGCCATAGCACATTCTGTTACCCAAAGGCTAACAGGGTTCACCATTCACCACGATAAGACAGGCTTGGGAGTAGGGAAGAGATGCTATAGCAACCTGCATTGTATGAGCGCATATGCTTATATATAAATATATATATATATATATATATATATATATATATATATATATATATATATATATATATATATATATATATATATATATATATATATATATATATATTTATATATATATATATATATATATATATATATATATATATATATATATATATATATATATATATATATATATATACATATATATATAAATATATATATATATATATATATATATTTATATATATATATATATATATATATATATATATATATATATATATATATATATATATGTATATATATATATATATATATATATATAACTACATATTTATAAATAATAAAGCATCGGCTTCCATTTTAGGACATACAATTTTTTACTTTTGTATCCTCTTTATATGGGTTCGTTAGCAAAACTAACAACGAGCATAAATTCGATCACGATCGAACAAATAATACTCGAAATCGAACTGCCAAATAAAGGAAATTCTCAGTCGTGTGTGTTTATACGCGATTGCTTTGGTGTTCGTTTTCATTTTGTACGTTATCGATTTCAAAAATTCCGATTGTTCGATATCGTCGTTCGATTATTCGATATCGAGTTCCCAAATAAGGGCCCTGAACTGAGTTTAGACCAATGAAGGGACAATTATTATGGCTCTCGCTAAGTTAACTATAGAATTGAATGCTGAGGAACAAATTGTTTCAAAATTCTTAAAGCTGTTCAAAAAAGTTAGAATTAAACCGATCACAGCGAGTAAGTTGAATTTCCTACCGAAGAGATTGGTTTTACATTTATAAGTCGATGTAGCCTTGCAATTATTTGCCAGGGAAGTGCAATTATAAAAATCTGTTGAAAGTCAGAACTGATGATATTTCACTCCTCCATACATTTTAAACAGGAGAACACCCAAAATAGATTACATGTCAAACAATCAAAGTAATAACTCTAATAATCACTCTATGGAGGCATTATTAAAAAAAGTTTCCGAAAGCTCAAACATATTTGATTACCAAACCGATCAACTACACACACATCCTCTTTTTAAAACATAGTTTCAATGAACTAACGAATCTTTTCTACACCTTCAACTGTATACAAGACTATATATAACTTCAATTTGAATCTTGAACTGATGGAGTACGCTGCCCTGATGATAAGCTTTGGTGACTTTGACTGATACAAATAAATCATCTAGTTCCATCAACCTGCTTGACTATAAGCAACAGACTCTAAATGCAGTGCTTTAAAACATTCCTCTATAATCTCCACCAGATTGACCAAGTAATGATTCAAACGTATCATCTAGGTGTCTCGCAAACCGTTAGGGATTTACTGAGCTGGAAAACCTCAGTGTAAGAGGAGTGGAGACAACAGGCAAATCCAGAAGTATGTTGATAATCAGCAATTTTTTAACTTCTTATTTAGTTATCTCGATTGAAATCGATCGATTCATACTCGTATTGTACCAATATTTTTTACATATACATAGTTACGGTTGAGCAAGTAACCTTTGAAGCTCGCTATACGTGTTGTTGCATTAACATTTTATTTGTCTATGTCTGTATTTATCTTTGCAGTCTGTTTTGAGACTGAAGGCTCTTCCAAGTCATTCGCGGTTCGCTTTTTTACATCCCACTTTACGCCATTATATATAGGTCCGAGTTTCGGAAAAACATCTAGCCCATGAATTGTGAATTCCAACATGAAGTCATGGATGTGTTATTTTGCACACGACCGATCGTAATCAGATGGTGAAAGATCCATTTTGCATCCTGCTCCTATTTGGATCCGAACCCGGTACCTCCCACTCCACCTGCTGCAGCTTTTACCACGGTGCCATTTGGTCGGTGTATTGATTTTTTTGCCTTATTTCATCGATTTCTGTCTCTTCTGGACTTTACTGGTTATGGTAAGTAAACTTTTCGATTGCTACTATCTTTTGACTCCTAGAATGTGTTATGATAAAGTGCTTGAGAACTGTTCTAATATCGTCTACCCATTTTAGCACTTTATCAATATTTTATCAATATCTAAAGACCTGGAAGAGTATTGGGTCATATAAAAAGTTTTTGTAAGTTTTGCTCGGTTCCACGCTCGAAATTTGGATGTAGAAGAAACACATATATGTATAGCTCTGGTCGGACGTTCACTGAAAAATTCGATGATATTATCCAATTGGTGGAGCAAGACTAGCACGCAAGCTGTCAGAAAAGCACATAACCGTTTGGAACATATTGGCAAAAGCAGGCTACAAAAATAAGGTCGATGTACTGAAACAGTAGCGCTCATGGTCAAAGGCTGATGACCCGCCACATACGATTTCAAGGCCTAGATTGACGGTGAGCAAGGTTATATATTGAGTGTTTGATGAGTTTGAAATGAATTTGATGAATCGGAGTTGTATTTCACATATGTCTTTAATGACTCGGAACAAATTGATGAAACTTGGTTGGGAAGTTTTGATGCACCCACTGTTTAGTCCGAACTTTGCAACGTCCGATCATTTATTTTGATCCCTGCTAAGTTCTATAGATTGTAAAAAATGGCAGACCGAAGTACAGCTGAAAACACTTGGCTTTATGTACGATAAACCGAAGAAGTTCTACATTGATGAAATTATAAAGCTACTCCAAAAATGGCAAAAGGTCATAGATGTCGGTATAAAAGCTTTCAGATTTTCATTTGGTTCTCTATGATGAAGTATACATTCCACGTGTCTGCATAATATATTAAAGAGATACATATAGTCATTACAAAACAAAGACAATGGTACTATTTTGCACCTGGTCACATTAATTTTTTTTTTTGGTTTCGCGGTACATAGTTTGGAAAACACTGATAACGAATTAATTATTGTATATACAGGTGGATTTCAACTTTAAGGGTATATAAATATAAAAATATTTTTTTGTTTACGTATGAGTAGAGTAAATAAAGATTACAGGTGGATTTTCTGTTCTGAACAATTTTCCAATCATTAGATGCAGTTCACATATGTATACTACTCGTATCTAGAGTTTATTACAAATTTTAATTGCATTTACACACATAATATAGTAAAAAACATTTATTAACGATTTTCGTTTGTTTTAAATAAATAAATAAATAATAACGAGTCATGTGTGGATTATATAGAGTGGAAATCGATCCTTGTTTACATTTGAAATTGTAGGATGATGATGTCGATTGCTGGGTGTTCATATACAATAATATTATACTTCATTGGTAATAAAATATAATAAAATAAATAAAATATTAAATTATTTCCAAAATAAGACAAAAAAAACAAATAAATATGTTCTGTAAAATTGGAAAAATGAAAATAAACTTTTCAGTTCGAGTTTCAATAAATAGAATTTTTATTTTAGTTTTTTACTTAATTGAAATGTAAATATTGAATGATTTGGCAATTAAACAGTTCTTTGTACTATTATGATTGAGAAAATTGGTGAAGGACGCCTTAAAATTAGCCCTGAGAAGGCTACAAAAAATATATATCCCATAGCTACCCAACGCGAGAAATGCGGTTTATTAAAAATATTTCTGAATCGAGCTTTAATTAATTCTTCTTTAAATAAGTGTTGAATCAATTTGGAGGGAAAGACAACTATATCATCTAGACAATTACCTTAATCAGCATTCCACCAAAAAGTGTTATATTCAGGGTGATATAACACTTTTTGGTGGAATGCTGTAATTCAATAGCATGTAAGTCTATAGTACATTTTCGAAGTCCAAACTGGTCAAGGTCATCTCTTATATGAGTTCAAAGACGACCAATACTCATGGTAATTATTCTACTACACAACTTATTAATGTCTCAATTCTGTAGAAATATCTCTAGATTGAGGTAGTATAGCTACAATTAAATCACATCCTGTCAAAATAGAAGTCATTAATATAATTGTTGCATACAATAGAGTAAGACAATTAATATAATTGTTGCATAAAAATGTCAAGTTAGAAGCCGCTTTGAAGTGTCGTGATCAAAACTCCAATTGAAACGTCTGGTAAGATTGATTCAGGTAAAATTTCTGCTCTGGGTACAATTCGGAATTTTGGGATATCGGAATTCGAATTCAGATGAGATATCGGAATTCGGATCTGGTAACTTTCGCTATCCAACTGCCCTGCTTCTTTTACCACTCATCTGGGATATAAATAATAAAATGATCTCCAAATAATAAACCTAAAGTCCCATAAATTATCCAATATATGAAAGGATTTAAGAGCGCGACAGAGAATTGATTAATATACAACGAGAGTATATCATAGTATCATATATGATTTTGACTAGGTGTTTGGGAATCTGGATCGATCAACGATTTAGTTTAAAATCGCACATGGAGATAGTATGGCGTGACTGATGTGTTACGGAAAGTACGAGTGTCTTCCAAAATTGCACATGGAATAATCAGATGATATCGCTAGAATGATATCGGAGGTCCAAAATGAGTGGTCTTAATTATAAGAGAGAGAGTTACTCATCTGTGCGTGTTTCTGTGCGAAGGATTATGAACAATAACGCGTTTATGAATGAAATGATAACCAGATTGCAGGCGGGAACCGAAATATGAACATATTCGACAAGATGCAAAAAGTGGTGCCAACTGTGCTTTCGGCAAATCTGGTAGTATACTTAAATTTTGGAGCACGATAAAAGCTTTGATGAAAAAGTTATTAGTTAATAGAAAATTTTACTAGATGCAAATTAAATATTTTGTTCGTTTGACTGTGTATACAGATGCAAGTGTGAGTGATGATCGGTGTGGGTTTGGAATTTACATTCTAGCAATTAAAGAAGTGTTAATGTTAAGAGTAAATGATTGATTGGGATTATGGAAGGAATTTAGTTGGGAATGAATGATTGATGGTAATAGGAGGATTCTTTTACTATCCGAATCGCAGACTGGTTTAGAATTAATAAATAAGGGAGGAGTACTCAGGGCAATGTAAGTTGTTTGAAAACCGTCGATCAAGGTGTTCTTCAATGGATACTTTTACATCTACAGATTAAATGTTATGAAAGAACCGATATGATTGCAAAAAGGAGTTGCTTCAATGAGGATAGAAATGAATCTAATTTTACAGATACTAAAGGTTGTATCTTTCAAGTGAATCTGTTACGAGAAATTGGGAGAGTGAGTGTGTGCAAAAATGTCAAATAGCAGGCGAGAAGAAGGTTGAATAGTGAAGTGCTTCTTTGACAAAACCTTTCTGACAGGAAATTAAAAAGGAGACACTACAATGATTCAAAAAAACCGAGCGAGTGGGATTGTATCATAAATTCCTTATCTTTACATTCTCTGTATTAGATGAATTTGCCATGACTGATAGTGGTGCTCGATTATTAACATAAAAGCTCATGACGCGTTCATATTTGATCTATAATAAGCGTTTAGTTCATGATACTCTAAAAATAGTCTTTCGGAATAAAAGCGTTAGTTCGGCCTAAACGACCAACTTCATATAAAGTAACAACTGAGTCACGAGATTGTTATCGAACGTCAGGCTCACTCAGAGATGCGGTAAGTGTTAACACAAGATAATAAACCTACACCATGTAACAACGTTAAGAGATCAATAATTTGTTCTCATTCCCTTAATCTAATTTTATTTCATTTTTCCAACTAGACTTGTTTGAGTAGCAACAAATAAATTAAACCAAATAGGAGAATGACACTGCCATTAAAGGTGTTATCCTCGTTTTTTACATCTTATACCCAACTGTGTACAAAATAAAATCTAGTTGGATGACCCTGGACTCCTTTTTTGATAACAGGTGTTTAACAGACCAAAGCTCCAGTCTCCACAAAAGTTCGAGCTTTTTCTGGAGTTCGACTTGAGTAACCACTAAAAGCTTTAGTAACAAATGGCATAATTCACGTCATGTTAGCTCATTTTTATCCACGACACTGCCATCAAAGGTGTTATCCTCATTTTTTACATATAGTATCCCAACTATGTCCAACATTAAATCTTATAGTTTGATGACCCCGAATCCGCCTTTGATAACAGGTGTTTAACATACCGAAGTTCCAGTCCCCACAACAGTCCGAGATTTTTAGGGAGTTGGATTTGAGTAACCGTGCCATTTGTTGCTATAAGGCCTTTACTTAGCAACAACTGGTATAATGTTAGATTGCCGAATTTTGAGCTTATGGCAGATCAACAAAACAAAACTTAAAGCTCATTAAAACAATTTTAATCAAAACTCAATTTGGATCTCAATTGGTCATAATTGATTACTTTACAATACCGTAAAGTGAACGTTGCTATTTATAGCCCATTAAAATTAGAATGGCCAATTAACCAAAAATAACTTTCCAAAATTCTTCAGAATTGAAAACACTTTTGTACTTTTATAGCAAATAGACGTATTGCCCATTCCTAATCGAGTACTTAACGACACTCGATTAAATACAAGTAATTACTTCCATATAGTGGACATAATTCATATACACTTTGCTGCACTTTGTACTTCACCAATTCTATTTACGTCATTAGCCTACATATTAGGTGAACTATTTCACTGCTATCAAGCTGTCGACGAAAAAAAATTTAATCACACCTCATTAAATAAAATTTAAATTATTATCAATATGTGCTTTTGATTTATAATTTCTGCTAATTAATTATTTATTGTAGCCCAAAATTGTACACAAACCATGTCAAGTAGTTTGAAACAATTTTTGTATAAGAAATTGTATTTGGTGTACGCACCACACACCACATACCATATGATATGTCATATTAGCAAGTGTTTTTGGTATGGAAGATTTTTGAATGCTTTTTAAGACATAACAATATACATTATTATGATGTAGTATCATATAATGATAAATACATATGTTTTGTACGTGCAGTGAAGTTAATATTTATATTTTGAGTTCTGAGGCAACAACAGCACAACGCTATATTATGTATACTCGTGTGCTGGCGCATGATGCCTTTATATATAATATATGGTCGTGGTACACAACAAGTATATTATAATTAATTAATTTATTTTTTTGTTCGGTAATTATATCTGGTTATGGTCATGAAACTAATTTCATGTATGTATGTTGTTTGTGTACACACACATACTGTATAGACAAGATTTTTGGCATGTAAGTTATTGGCTTATACTATATGGTATGTAGATTTCTGTCGAATTAAATTTTTGTGCGAACTCGCACGTATTCAAAATATAAATCGGCTGATCTGGGTACTAAAGAAATATGTTTAATAATGTGTCATATGTGCACGTTTTAAGTTTATCGTTTTGATACGATTTGATATCAAGATGATGTTAGTTAATTATAACTGGTTAGTGAGTGTAAAAGCGTCGGGTCTATAACAGATTAGAAAGAATGAATCAAATAAATTTCGAATTAAATCGCGTTTCGTAACGAATGCCTATATATCCACTAATAATGATTTTAAAAATTTTACTAACACTAAAGAAGCGAGTCACTAAAGTTTTGATTTATTTCAAAAGCGTTTGATCAAAGTGTTTTACAAAAGTTCGTCAGTCAAGTGATTTCGTTTGACAGTGACAGATAATTTAAAAAATTGATGGTTTTGAGTAGACCCTCATATAGACAGGATGAATAATTTATCAGAAGTAATAAGTTCTATAATACCTATGTGTGCGTTTCATGTAAGGCACCATCCGAAGTAAAAAAAGAAACAAAATCAAGGTAATCCTCCGTGGAATTCAATGATAATAATTATATTTCAGAAAAATCATGGTGTGTAGGTCGACATCTCATATTGGATACGTTATTAAAGTCTTTGACACGTGTGGAACATGAAGTAGATGAAAAAAAAATCGTGTCTTGTTTCGATTAAAAAATCCGAAAGTGTGGTGGTGCTGTATAGTGCTTCAAATTTCTTAAAGTAGATAACCCGATCATCTCTCTCTCAAAAATTCCAAATCACGTTAAATGTATAACACCGAACGAAGCTCTTTATTCCTTGCAAGAATAAAGAAACTCAAAAAGCGAAGAAATACCCATACCAAACTGAACAATCCTAGTGTGCTTTTTCCTCTTGAACCTTTCTGACACTCCAGAGATTAACGAATCGGATTAGGATACCAAACCATCAGGGTGATTGAAATAGTGAATTTTTATTTAAGTGATTAAAAGTCTATCAAATGCTATGACTTCTTAAAACGTTAGGTAAAAACACTGTTTATAACATCGTAGTTCATCCTTTACCTCATAGATGGCTAACTTAGTTAAATAGAGAAGATACAAGTTTATATTTGTTAGATATATGTGGGTATATATTCGGGTTTACATCGACAGTGAAATGAATTGTGGGCCATAGTTGGTAAATAAATCAAGGTAGTCTTTGGGTTGCGGTAATGATGCTGGAGTCGTTGGTATGCTGATTACGATGTAGCTTCTGACATTAAAATTACAAGTATGTATTGTATAATCAATATATGATGGATAATTCCTAATATTGTGTATAAAATAAAATGACAGCGAGTACCCTGACTCAGTCACAGTGAGTATGGTTGTTTATGTGGAAATATGAGATTATACAACTTATAAAGTATAGATGTCACTTTTTATATTCTGTGTCGCCTGTTTGTCTGTTTCTATCTTTGCAATTTTTTAGGAAGTTAAAGGATGATTTACGTAGAAGGCAGATCCATCTGTACACAGTAAAAAATTTCGGTTGAATATTACGTGAATTTACTTGTGGGCAAAATTGCCAAGCTTTATCACGTAAAATTACATTCACATACAAATAAAAAATAATTATTAAAATTAAATACTATAAGTTATAAATTTGTTAGCAAAATCATGTAATATTTGAATAACAAAACTTATAATTTTGCAGGAAGTTTGCAGATTTATGGTTAAAAGAATGTAATTTAGCATTAAACCCCTGTAATATTATAAACTTCTAAATTTTGTACATAACAAAACGTACAATTTTATTGCGTAATTTTTATAAATCTAACCCTAGGAAAAGATTTTGCATGAAAATACTAATGTGAATATGGTAGGCAAAGAGCTTCCACAATGCCCAGCCAAACCTACAAAACGGTGATTCAGACATCTCTCTCCGACCATGATTATTTTTCTAGGCCCTTGAGATATCCGACAAGTCATACGATGGCTTAGATAATAATAATTTATATATAATAACGTTGTAATAGACTAGCAAAGTATATCGCGACGAATAAAATTAATTTATTGTGGTTTTGGTTTGTAAATTTACGGAATTCACAAAATTTTACATGCAATAGTTGTTGGTTATATTAATTTCTCTTAAATTTAAAAAAAAAGGAATAATAGTAGACACGGTTTGTAATTGTACTATAAATATCTTCCAATTTTAAAGTCCTGTTGAATAATACAAGAATAATAGATTTTACATAACAATGTGTGTAAAAATGCTATTATCTTGCTTTATTATAGACAATTTTAAAATTTACGCTACAAAGTTACCAAAATTTCTATTGAAAATTCAATTTATTTTTTACTGTGTACACAGCATAGCTCAATTTTAGCATATAGAAGTTACACTCTATCAGAAGGTTATAGGTGTGTTCATCCCAACACCAATCGTAATCAAATGGTAAACACTTCCTTTTACATACCTACTGTCCTTTCAGGCTTCGAGCTCGGTACCTCAGGTTTTAACTGACGCAGCGTTGACTACTGCGCCATTAAAACCAAACACACAATATAGAGCGATAGAAGTATTAATGAAGCCTGTGACGTCGTGTTTCGCGTTTACACAGGTCTATTTGGGTTAAGGGTCAGGTAAAGAAAATTGTCGGGTTAATAATTTCCCATACCATATTCCTATCCCATTCCAAATTCCATTTCCCTACTCACAAGGTTGGTGTTTACTTCAAACCCCACAAGTTCAAATTCGGCGGATTCATGCTATAAAAAAAAAATAGTCATCAAAGGGTTACTTTTGATGTTATTGCAAGGTGTGGAGAGATGGCGATGCCATCGTACTAATTTGCATACCGAACGCATTAAATGACGTAAAGCAGCCATTTTAATCATCATTTCCGCCGATGGACAAGTTATATAAGTCATGAGCAACAAAGAAGGGGTCTCTTGGATTTTGCTGCTTGAACGTGCGTATACTCGTGTACCAGACCACATCAGTTTTGGATAAATTCCGGATTATTTTGTGTAGCCGCTCTACTTGGGTGTTTTGTGTTCTTGAGCATATACTATCTGTGCGTAGGTAATTGTATGTTTCTGTGAGCGCATAGCGTGCTTAGTGATGTAAGTTGGATTGTTTTGTGATCGAAAACACCAACTTGGAACGCAACTAAGAACATCGAGAAGAAAAAACGTGCAAATAAGGTATACGGGAAGCAGCTAAGCAGTCGTCTTGTGATACATAGGACGGATAAAATAAATCATCTAAAATATTCGCTTTTTAAAAATAAAAAGCGTGGCTGTATCACAGGTGTACAAAATATTTGAGCACGTCATTGATTCATCTATGCAGTAGTGTCGTTTGAAGCTGGTATAGCTTGTGTTTTTTTTTATTTAAAATATTTGTGAGTTATTAGATATATATATTTATTTGTAACTATACGGTACACGCTGTACTGAAATATTTGTGTAAGTGCTCGTGAAATATACAAACAAACAGTGATTTTACTCAGTGTATAGTGTATATATGAATCACGAATTTTGAATCTTTATGTGTCAGTAATCAAGCGGGAATTATTTTTGGTAATAATTCAATCAGTCAGTAAATCCTATTATCAACTGAAAGTGCCTGGAAAGACGAAACAATCTTATAATGTGCGAGTAAATACCTACCAATACACTGTGACGTGGTGGGTTCAACACGACAGCAACAACAAAACCAAACATTCACGTTTGGAAATATACATGTACTGGATATAGCAAAGGAAGCAGTATATAGGCGAACAGCAGAGTTTAACCATTGTGTCGGAGCAGATGATGCAGCGTGGGGGTTTGCGGTTCAGTGAATGCCAGCCTCGGTGAGTAATCCTTTTTCCTATATTTAACTAATGTTGATTTGTGTTGATGGTAGCCAGAACCAGACCCGTAAGTCTCAAGCTTCAACGACTGAATCTCAGTCGGGCAAATACACGTGCGCGGACTGGCGCCTTATAAATATTTTATTGTCCGCTTTTAGAAGGCACCATCAGCTCAAATAGACCTTTCGATTGTTTAATCTATAAGTTCCAGGAATCGTGAATCGTGATAGGTAGTAATCTTCCCTTCGTCCTACAGAAAAGGGACTCAGCTCAGTGGAGAGTTGCCCATGCAAATACACACATACACGCGCACACACACACATCGCATATAGGCGAAATTTCCGCAGAGGCTCATCTAAGAAAACAAAATTTATATTTTTATTTATTCAATAATTTGTTTAACGTAGAATTATTGTGTATGTACTATTTTCATTTATCTTGGGTTTTCCCAAATAAAAATTATAACGTTATCGGAAAGCTCGGTTTTTAAGTTGTCTGCGCAGTTTCAGAGAGAGAATAATTTGGTGGTGTAAAGTCTAATAGTAGGTAAGAAGCTGGTGGCGTGTTACAAGCCCAAATAACCATATTGGAAATATCTTAAAAATATCTCTTAAAGTGTGAAGTTCATATCAATATTCAGAGATTTCATTCCAGATGACCACCAAAGATGGAATAGACTTTAGATATTTACAAAAATATGTTCAAAAATTTACCTGGATGTTCATGATCCAGCAGGGTCTTCAAAAAATTTATAGATCTTTTAACTCTTATTACCGTCCAAAAACAAACAAGCATCACGCCAAATCGTGCCGACTTCAATCGAAACACTTCAGTCCTTAAATAACAAAATCTTGATCATAACCAAAATAGGAAAATGCTAATTTTTGCTTGCCGCAATTGCGTGTATGAATAAACAACGTATTTGAAGTATAAATCAGTCAAGTAATTAGAAGCCCTGATACTAGCAAAAAATATTAAAAAAGCTCACATTGCATCTAGCTTTTACCAAAATTGATTATTTAATTTAGTTTTTGAGATTTGAAGTGACCAAAGAAATAGTCAGTGATGACTGCCGACAGTTGATTGAGCTTTTCTTAAATTTAAAATTTTTCCACAAATACGTTCTCAATATATATATGTATATATATATATATATATATATATATATATATATATATATATATATATATATATATATATATATATATATATATAACGGGTGATTTTTTAAGAGCTTGAGAACTTTTTTTTAAAAAAAAACGCATAAAATTTGCAAAATCTCATCGGTTCTTTATTTGAAACGTTAGATTGGTCCATGACATTTACTTTTTGAAGATAATTTCATTTAAATGTTGACCGTGGCTGCGTCTTAGGTGGTCCATTCGGAAAGTCCAATTTTGGGCAACTTTTTCGAGCATTTCGGCCGGAATAGCCCGAATTTCTTCGGAAATGTTGTCTTCCAAAACTGGAATAGTTGCTGGCTTATTTCTGTAGACTTTAGACTTGACGTAGCCCCACAAAAAATAGTCTAAAGGCGTCAAATCGCATGATCTTGGTGGCCAACTTACCGGGCCATTTCTTGAGATGAATTGTTCTCCGAAGTTTTCCCTCAAAATGGCCATAGAATCGCGAGCTGTGTGGCATGTAGCGCCATCTTGTTGAAACCACATGTCAACTAAGTTCAGTTCTTCCATTTTTGGCAACAAAAAGTTGCTATAAGTTGCCCAAAATTGGACTTTCCGAATGGACCACCTAAGACGCAGCCTCAACATTTAAATGAAATTATCTTCAAAAAGTAAATGTCATGGACCAATCTAACGTTTCAAATAAAGAACCGATGAGATTTTGCAAATTTTATGCGTTTTTTTTTAAAAAAAAGTTCTCAAGCTCTTAAAAAATCACCCGTTATATATATATATATATATATATATATATATATATATATATATATAAATAACTGAGCAGTGGTTTTCTGCATGTTTTACTGCTCATTTAACACACCTTGCTTCACGGTGACAGTACATTTACATTAAAATATTAGTCGAGTGACCTTTCCTGAGGTTGAAGATAGCCTTATTATAAAAAAAATATTTTCTATTTGTTCTTGGCTGTCGAAGGTTAGCATGAAAAGTGGGCGACCTCTTCTCGTGATTTCAGCATTTTCGTCTCTGTTTTCTCGTCTCTCTTTTCTTATAATGTTGACTGCATCGATTATTTTTAGACCTTTGTTTTGCAGGTCCTCAATAATTTTATCTTTTGAACAAGTTGGATGGAGACCTCTTGCCATTCCTTTTTGATCGATCGTTTTTAGCTTCGTAGGTATACCACTGGTAACCATCAGCATTTAATTTGTTGAGCTAGAGCTTTGTAATCTTCGGCATCTGTTTGGTTTATTTTTCAGATGTTATTACTGAGTCATATTACTTTCTAGTCATTTCTTACTACTTCTTTTATCAGTTTGTGAATATTGCCGTGATTTGTTATGCCTAGAATGTTGATCGGGGGTGGAACCTGCTTCTTTTTTCTGAGTCACGCACTTCTTGGGCAGTAATTGCATTGGCGCTTTCGATATGAGTTTGAATTGGTTCAATTTCTGGTGGCGATTCAGCTTTTTTCTTGTTTAGATTTGTTTCTTTTCTTGGTTTCTTATTTGCTCTCTTGGATTTCTGTAGTATCCATTTAGTTTCTCTGTCAAGCTCGTTTTCATCAGTGTGAAAATCGTCTTGATCTGAGGCGAGTACTTTACTAATGTTGAGTTTTCTGCGTTGCTAATTTTATTTATTGTTTCTTTAAGCATAATGTTTTCTTTTTTAAGTACGGCAACTTCATTGGTCAGCTGCACGATTTATTTTTCCATTCGGTCAAATTTATTTACTATCTCCGCGTTGTTTATAATATCTTTTTGAGCACTGGAGGTGGCTTCAGAAGTTAACTTGTTAAAATCATATCGCATTGTGGTGATCTCCGGCAGTGGAGTTGTTGGTGGTGTTCTAAGAAGTGCATTACTTCTTCCACCAAATCATTTGTCGTTTTTTCCATACCCACAATTTTTGTCATTATCGCTTTATAATGTACGCCACTTCACTTTTATAATGATATGCACACAACAATTAAGTTCTTGACTGCAATTTTTTAAATCTAAAACACAGCACTTTTTAATTAAAATAAAATTCTTGTGTTATTCGAGTCAGAATGACGACTTTGCACTTTTAATTATAATTATTTCACTATATGGTGTTGGAGAAATACGTCTGCTCGTATTTAATGCTCATCGTACTTTATATATATATATATATATATATATATATATATATATATATATATATACATATATATATATATATATATATATATATATATATATATATATATATATATATATATATATATGTATATATATATATATATAATATAAATATATATATATATATATATATATATATATATATATATATATATATATATATATATATGCAGCTACTCTACTTGATTTTTGCTCTTGTTTGGGAAGAATGTCAATTTCGTTATCTCGATTAGATAAAGGTGGTGACGTGAAATATGGAATAGTTAGTGACATCATCAATAGTGTGTCAAATATTGTGTTCTAAATTTGTAATTGTAAATATTGAGAACATTGTGGCCATTCTTAAATTTCGTCGAAGAAATCGTTCTAAAATCTGTTCATGGTACAATGAAAAATTATCTTGAGTGAGGCTGTCATGGATGTGACCTCAAAAAGGAAAGAATTTTTTACGAGAATCAACTCGTGTTCTACATGGTGTTGACACCACGCTTTATATTTAACGGCCTATAAGAACTATCAACAGTAAAACGTCTGAAATGAACCGTCAACACGCTGATATGAACATATTCATAGCAAACACTGGTTTATTTGGAACAGTCCGAAATGTGTTACGATGGCTGTTTTACGATGGTGGAATGTCAAATGAAACCACAATAATCAGATTATATGCAGTTACCAGAAAGTTGAAACGTAAAGCATAGGATAAGTGATGCTAGTTATCGATCTGGAATGATTACGTAATTAAATACCTGGCAATCTCCTTTAGATCCCGATTCTACATTATTTTGCCGTGCCAAGCTCAACGGAATGTAGATTGCGAGCTCATACTTGGTTTTTTCTTTCTTGAGACAAATTCTCAAGATATTCGTGGACAATAACAACCGGGGCTTTTTTGACAAAGTATAGAGACTATTCTATCGGATTTTTTGTGTTGTCTTAAACGTTCTTTACATATATGTAAAATCCCAACTGTGATTATTGGACAAAACTTTGGAGTAAAACACACGATAGTAAACCAATTGCTATAAGTTTACTTTCTGCTGTTAGAGTAATATTTTTTTCGTGAGACTGGATTAACGGAAAGTGAATAGTATTGATCTCAAAATGAGTAAAGAAAACCAGACTATGTAGTGTATTGAGTGGTTTGAGTAAACGGAAAAATCAGATTTTCAATCGACAAACCTATCGCCCAAAGAACTATTTTCTAGTCCTATTTAATAGTTCCCTGGATAATTCGTAGGGGTGACAAACTAGTTTTAAGTGGTACTTTTGCTGTACTGATGAATGCTATCGGTTACATATTTCAGATAAGGCTTTGTGAGCTTGTTACTCAATTCCGTGTTCTTCTCGTTCAGAATTTGTATTATTTTTGGAATGTAAAGCTTTCTGGATAGTGACCTGTTTTCATTATAGCGTTGAACATGTAAGTTAATAATTTGATACATTTGTTCGGTAGGTTTGGCAGCATTTTTGGTCAGCATGTTGTTCTTAATCGTTTGTTTGACATTCTGCTTCTTGTATTTGATTGGCTTACTTTCAGACGTAACTGCAAAATTCATAAGACTTTCTTGATTTTCAACTTGCTCCTACATCATTTTTTGCTCCGCTTTCCTCAGAGTGTTGGTCTTTTCAGTTTACGTGTAGTTTTCCATAATGAGAAATCCGTTGCTTTCGCAGCTGTAAGTCCATTTTCTTTTCCCGATTTTTTAAATATTTAAAAAAAAAATATATAACTTTTGATTTGGATGTTTGGAGAACCATTTAAACGTTCAGATAAGTGTTGTTCCTTTATTTCATTGGATTGCTTCCTTTTTTTCATTGTTACTTATTTCATTTCAGGTTTTTGGCCCGAAATCAAAACTATACATTATAAATTGTAAGTATGGTCATTTTTGTTTCACGCCATGTTATTAAACATGTCGATTCCCCGTGTCGTGTTGCGTTCTATGTTGGCCGGTAGGTCTCAATCTCTTAATGTAGGTAGCTTGAATGTCCAAAGTTTGTTACCCAATATTGACGAAATACGTCACCTTTTCTGTGGTTCACCAGTTGACATTCTTTAATCTAGTTAGGAAAGATAGGGTAGTTTCCCCACTTGGCTGTCGTATAAACCTATAAATATACCTCCTTCTATTTCTCGAATATTGGTTTTTGATCTAGAATTCGTATTTGTTTGCATTTTTGTTAATAAACGTAGATATTTATTTGGGACTGTGTACAACCCACCTATAACAAGCAAGAGGTGTTATACACAATTTAAAAAATCCCTACTATATATTAAACTTTTATTAAGCTATCTCACCTGCCAGTATGATGAAATATTCATCTCAGGTGACTTCAATTTTGATTTACTACAGGATAGTATGTTCTCTCGAATGTATTTGAATATTTTGCACAGTCTTAATGTATCAGTTCATAATACTGGTGAGCCAACTTATTTTTGTCCAACCACTAACGGTATCGCTTCCTCTCTTATTGACCATGTTTTATCGTTCACCGATAACTCAATTTCTTTTTTCAATCAATTATATCTCGGTTTAGGATCTCATCATGACCTATTGGTATTCTCTACTAATTGTTACTCTCGCCCGGAGCCTAAAAGGTTTAGTTTTAGGGATTTTTCTAATATAAATGATTCTCATTTAGCACTAGTTTGTAGCTCTATTCCTTGGGATAACATTTTTTCTCTTGATTCCTCTACTAGTCAAATCCAGCTTTTCAATGGATTTATTAATTCAGTTTTCGATAGTTGCGTTCCTCTTAGATCAGTGGTAATTAAACCTAAATCTCCTCCATGGATGTCTGGAGAAATTATGGATGCAATCAGATTTAGGGTAGATAAATTTCGCTTATGGAAAAGATTAGGAGATAGTAAGATATTTTTAGTCTACAAACAAGCTCGCAATAGGGTAGTAAGATTAATTAGGGCAGCCAAAAGTACTTTTTTCCAGGATAAATTAGATCCATCTCTTCCTCCTAAGGTTTTTTGGCGTAATGTTCGAAATCTAGGTCTAGGCAGGTGTAGAAATAATGGTATTTTAGATTTTAAAGCTGGGGATATCAATTCTTATTTTATTACCTCGAATCCAACTTTGGTTAGTCCTGTTGTTGATCTTAAATCTGAAGAGTGTTCTAACTCTTTTTCATTTTCTAATATTTCCTTTGAGGAGTTACAGTCTGCTGTTTGGAAAGTAAAATCGGAATCGTCTGGTCTTGATAGGGTTAGTTTAAAATTGGTGAAACGAATTTTTCCTGTAGTCTCAAAATATTTATTACACATTTTTAATTTTATCTTAACCTCTTCTTCGTTTCCTGAGCAATGGAAACTCAGTAAAATAATTCCAATTCCAAAAATTAGCAATCCTGTTGAGTTATCCCAATTTAGACCTGTCAGTATTTTAAGTTCCATTTCCAAAGCCTTTGAGATAGTAGTATAAAACCAAATTCAGTCCCATATAATTGATAATAGTTTACTTAATGTCTTTTAATCTGGTTTTAGAAAGTGTCATGGCACGAATACAGCATTATTGAATATCAGCGATGATATTCGGCGTAGTATGGAAAACAGAGAACTGACTTCTCTCACTTTATTAGATTTTTCAAAGGCCTTTGATTCTTTGAATCACAACATTCTATATAACAAGCTTATCGCACAATTTAAATTTTCCCTTTCAGCTGCTAGATTAGTTAAAAATTATTTATCGGACCGTTCACAGACAGTTTTTTTTGGTAGTTGTTTTTCTAATTTTCTTCCAGTTACTTCAGGTGTTCCTCAAGGTTCGGTACTTGGTCCTTTATTATTTTCTATGTACATTAATGACATAGAATCGTCGTTTCACCATTGTTCGTTTCACATTTTTGCTGATGATGTTCAAATTTATAGAAATAGTAAGTCTTATCAGCATTCTATTGTTAGAAATATTTCTCTGGTTTATGAGGATTAAGATAGAGTATATAATTGGTCTATTTCCAATGGACTTGTCTTAAATGCTAGTAAATCGCAATCTATTGTTATTTACAAAAAATCGTTAGATACGTTTTCGTTTCTTTGTATTAATCTTAATGGGTCAGCCATTCCGTTTTCAACTACTGTTAGGAATTTGGGGACAGTTTTAAACAAAACTCTTACATGGGGTGATCATTTAATAAAAGTTAGTAGAAAGGTATTTGGTATTTTCTTTATGGTGATGTTGTCTTATTTGGTTGTTTCAGGAAAATATGTCTATTCTTAAAAGATGTTTTAATGCGTGCACTCGTTTTATTTTCGGAACTAGGAAATGCGACTAGGCTTGTTCTTGGTTGTAGTTTAACTACTTTTTATGAGTTTTGGATTTGTGCTTTTATTAGGAAGCTACTTAAAACTAAAGAACCAAATTATTTATTCAGAAAATTATTATTTAGCAGGTCGCATTACGCCAATCTACAATTGCTGCCTGCGAGAAATTCTTCTAGGTCTTTAAATTCATATTTTTTTGTTAGAGATATTTCTATATGGAATTCTGTTCCATTCAGTATTAGGAGTTTGAGATCTGCCGATACGTTTAAATCGAGGTTTTTTGAATGGCGTGTCTGAATGACAATATAATTAGTTTAAGTTAATTGTTAAGATTTTTTTTAAATATATTGTCTGATCCCTGCTGCTCATCCCATTGTAAATGAGCTTGTTCTCAAAATGGAATGTGCGTGTATGGTGTTGACTTTTTGTAATAAAAAAGTTAAGAGGTTTTAATGCCTAATGGAAGTAATAATTTCTTTACAAGTTGCTTCCATATGCGCTTTTCCTTCTTAATCAAAATTATAAGCAATATATATATATATATATATATATATATATATATATATATATATATATATATATATATATATATATATATATATATATATATAATATATATATATATATATATATATATATATATATATATATATATATATATATATATATATATATATATATATATATATATATATATATATATATATATATATATATATATATATATATATATATATATACATATAAATATAAATAAATAAATAGAGATGATGTTGAAGTTCCTCGTCATGTTCATTTAACAAAATGATTTTCAGGGTTTTAGTCGCTTTATTTTTCCTAGATTTGAGAGCATGTAGGATCTGTAGAGTTGCCATTTAATCATTGACGAAAATATTTGTGTCACAACATATTTCAACAACCGCCCAGGTGGCGCAGTGGTTAAGGCTGCGGCAGTTGGAGCGGGAGGTACCGGGTTCGAATTCCGATACGGGCAGGATGCAAAAGGGATTTTTCACCACTTGCTTTGAAATTTCTTGAAAACGATCAGCCTATATAAACAGATTAAAATTACACACACACATATATATATATATATATATATATATATATATATATATATATATTTATATATTTAACGAATAAAATAGATAATTGAATACATTAAGACACTTAACATTGGCCTACCCATAAAATATTGTTTGACGCAATTTATTAATTATTCCATTCCATTAAATTTATAATTTGGTCTGGCCCTATGTGCCCCGATGAAATGAATGTTTTATTTAAATATATCTTTCCTGCTGCCATTACTAATTAAATTTTTGCGCAAAGAACAATACAGAACTGATTACTCATTTGATTAATTAAAATTTCAATTTTAACATTGTGTTCTGCTTTCTTTGCAAGAAAGGAAAAGAAGCAGCGAAACGAAGAAAAAAAAATTATAATTCTTCAACCTTCATTAATCAACTTGTACAATGTATATGTATATGTACGTGTACAATCTTAAACATATACATATTTACAAGCCAGAATATATACATAACACTGTGCCTTTCGGGTTCATGCGATGTGAAAAATTAATTTTCCGATTTTCCATTCAAAATGTTTTTCACTCGCGCAATTTTAAAACCAAATGAACAGCTGAACGATTTCTCGTTTTTTCTTTGTTGTTTGTATTCGCCCGTATTATGTATAATTCTTGAAGGTGATGATCGTTATTATGTTTGGATTTTTTGATTAACCCAATTAAAATAAACTAAAAGAAATAATAAAGATTATTATTAAAATAATTATAAAATTATCTAACGCAGAAAAATTAATTTTTTTGTGTTTCAAAAAAAAAATATTTAATTTTGGAAAAATTTAACAAAATATTTATGTAATCGATTTATATATTTTCTTTTTTTTTTTTTATAAAAAGCAGAAGAATTAAATTAAGAACATATTAGTGATCTAATTTTATAACAAGCATTCTTCACTATTTATACCGAAACTATATACGAGATACGATGTAATGGTGGCACAGTGGATATTTTCAGAATATTTTCACTTAGGCCAGTGACGGTCTGTTGTGATACCACGTTATAAACGGGTATAGGTCCGATTTACGAAGAACCGTCTACGCATTGCATAGCTCCATGTCAACAGGGATGTTGTCTCAACAGGGGATCCAACAGGGGCTGCAGCTTTAATCACTGCGCCACCTGGGTGGTTTATTTATTAATATGCTTCAATTAATAATTTTATGTACTACCCAGTTCCCTATTGTACACACCTGGTGTATAGTTGCAGCATGCAGTTTTTTTAGGCAAAACCGTGTCCATATAGTAAATAATGTTGGCGCTGAAAGTTGAATCCGGTTGAAAAGTATTCGGCATCATATATGTAATGTAGATGTGTGTATGCTGGGTAATAAATAGCTGTATGAATTATATTTATAGAATTTTTTTTAATGCGATTATTTTTAACATGATACAAATAAATGTTTGATATTAAATTAAATATTTTTACTATTAATATATGGATCGAGAATCAAACAAATATTGTATAGTATAATTTGGATAAATATCCGTTTTACGACTTCGAAGAAATATTTTCGATCTGATATGTGTCTGCCAAATATTGGCTCGTTAACAATTTGAGGGAAAAAATATTATCTTTAACCGACACGTTTCCTACTTGTTTCAACTGCGTCGCAACTGATATGACGAGAATCCGACTTGAGACATAATGATTTGTCGATTAAATTAAGTTGCATGCCTCTCGTAAGCTTAATTAATTTTAACACTATGTAGAACTTTTTCGTGGTTACATTTTGCCCTTAAAGCTCAGTGATATGGTGAAGTTTGCCAAAGTTGAATAACACTTTCAGGAGCAAAAAAAAATTTCTGAGATTTTCGAGTCCAATGGAATTCATTTCAAAATGACGTTTGATGGTGTCTGTTCGTTAAGTTTCTCGCCTGCATCAATCTTCATTTTATCAATGCATGATACTTTAATTCTAAAAATCGGTTTCAAGACTAACATCATCCGTAAATACGTTTGCGGAAAATATATATATATATATATATATATATATAGTTATATATATATATATATATATATATATATATATATATGACGGCCGTGACTGTTATAGGTGCTGGGAAATAGGACATTAACCAAAGAACTGCCGGGACATGAAAGTAGTGCCTGCTGCTTCAGTTGTCGGGAGAGTGGATATATGCGGAAGGAATGTAGTGAGGTGCACAATGGCCAAATGTGGACTATTCGCCTACAACCAAAAGTTTAGTAATACCAAATACAGTAGTATCTCACTGAGCTTTAAGTCACCGAGCTTTAAGGGCAAAATGTAACCACGAAAAAGCTAAATCTTAATTAAGGGGTCGAGGGACATGTAATCTAAATCATTCTTAATCATTGAGTTATGACGATAAAATCGTTCCAACATCATGGCTAGAGATGGATTCGCGTCATGCGCCTACACAAATTAATGCATGTCGCAGTAGACCGCCACAGCATCTTCTTCTTGCCACAGCTGTTCAAAACAATGTGGAAGTGGTATTTGTGAATAAACCACTACAGGGAGAAAACTAAAAAGGCAGACCTGGAGTGTGATGCCGCACTTAGTATAGTATCCAAAGATATTGCCACCACTGGTTTTGGTGCTATAAAAAGACATGTCTGGGTGGATTAAGATGATGTGATTATTACGAGTTGCTATTTTTCATCCAATAAACCGGAAGTTACCCAATAAAGAAGAAATGCTGGCAAAAACTCTGCAGCAGGGTAGAATATGGATCCACGGGGCGATTCCTATAAAATTGTAACCAAGAAATTTGGTCGAATGGTTTCCACCATTGCTTTAGAAACAGTTGAAGGAACAATAAGTCCATACAACCATAAAAAAAATTTTATCTTTGTTTACCGGAAAACGAGAGACTGCACGGAGAAAGCTAAAGATGAAGAAAAGTGCAGGACCGGATGGGATTCCACTAGTAGTGGTAAGAATTGCATCTGACGGACACCGAAAAAGATTTTTGGATGTTATAAATCAAGGTTTAAAAATGGAGAATTTCCTCGAATCAGGAAGATAGACCGCTCTACCTAACGGAAATCTTCGGAAAAACTATATGCACACCTACTACATCATAGATTAATACACGAAGTCAACACGATTGGCGGGCTTGCAGAGAACCAGTACGGTTTCCGAGCGGAGTGTTCTACTGTAAATTATATAGTGGAAGTCATAAGGTTTGTCGATAAAGCAGCTGACAGATAAGCCAGTAGTAATTACCCTAGACGAATGGAATGAATTCAATAGCGCAGCTTTGGAGTTTATCTAGAAAAGACTAGAGGAGTGTCAAGTGAGCCTGAGTCTTAAGAAGGTTCTTCAGAGCTTTCTGAGTGAACGAGGAATTATTGTAGAATTGGTGAGCCTTGCTACTCTGATGGAGGTTACGAGTATGGCACCAAAAGGCTCAGCTTTAGAACCACTGCTCTGGAATATTTTTTATAACGGTTTTCTTAGGATTTCCTTGTATGACGACTCCAAGCTAGTGGGATATGCCGACGACCTGGGACTTATTATATCGGACCGATATGAACAAAACTATGTAGAGCGAGCAAAAGACATGGTTCATTAAACTAAGTACTTAGGGTGTGGCTGGACCACCCACGAAGCTTTCAAGATCACATTAGACAAACGGTGATAAAGGCGAATAGATCAACAACTGACCTCAGCCGATTAATGGCCAGCACTGGTGGACCGTGTAAGTAAGAACAATCTCGCCTCAGTAGTTACCTCATCATATTGCATGAAGTGCCCGTATAGATCCGAGCATTAGACACTGCAAAAGGCCGTGATCAACTGGAGCGTGTCCAACGAGTTATTGCAATTCGGGTATGTTGCGCTTATAGAACAATCTTGCAAGAGGCAGCTTACATAATACCTAGCATGTCACCAATTACGTTATGGCTAACCATAAAGTCAAAGTACTCAGTGAGGCTCCTTAGGAAGGCGCCAAACAAGAAATGATGGAAAAAGGCCAGAAACGATGAAAGAACGCAAACGCTGTGTCGTGGACTAGATAGTTGATCAGTAAAGCCTAAGAATGGGTGGAAACTGATCAAAGACTGATAAGAACATGGACATCCAAGGCCTGGAGCTAAGCAAATTTTACGATCCTGGTCGTGTGGAGGAATGAAGATATATATATATATATATATATATATATATATATATATATATATATATATATATATATATATTTATATATATATATATATATATATTTATATATATATATATATATATATATATATATATATATATATATATATATATATATAAATATATATATATATATATATTATATATATATATATATATTATATATATATATATATATATATATATATATATATATATATATATATATATATATATATATATATATATATATATACTCTAATTTCCACGTAATAAAACACGTTACTCAATTAAATATGTGATTCGTAGCAGACGAATATCTAATGTATCTAACGTCTCTAATGTATCTAATATAAGCAGTACATTCGCAACATGGATTATCCTTAAACATCGTACACTTTTTTTTAATTAATCAAACATTTAAAAAAAAGAGTAAAACAACAAATCGTCTTATATTATTAAGACGACACAGTCATGACGATATATGTATTATGTATACAACAACAAGAACTCACTTATTTATGATGAAAATTAAATTTATTATGTTTTTAAACGTCATCTTCTTAATTTCCATCTTCTAGATGAAGGTATATATGTGTAGCTGCTATACACATACATATATACATGTCTAACGAAATTATCTTATTAAAATTTAATTAATTATGACTGATGTCAGTGTGATAAGCAAGATTGGAAAATTAAACCGTAAGAAATCCCTCATAAACAACTGTACCATACAACAACAAAATTATGAAGAAAACAGATAATTTCCGAAGAAGTAGATTTCTTATTCTGTTTGTTTTCTTCATTTCATTCTTCAGACATATTATATAGATATATATATATATGTGTATATGTATATGCACGTAATACACCCAAAACAAGTAAACGTTGATAAGGATATGATGGTATGATTATGGCGACGACGGTAAATTATATATCCTCAATCTTAAGACGTTACATGGTTGGGTTGTAAATTAAAACAAATTTTATTGTTTTTTCTTATTTACGATCCTATATCGGTTGTTGTTGCTCCTACAATGGTATCGATTATTCAATAAAACCTATACTCGTGCACAGTATACACTCTATAGCACTGGGCATTATGTGCATACTGCGGTATATACCATACAGTCGAATATGGTGGTTTATTATCCCGGAAACTTCGACCATAAAATATATAAATGAATCAGCAGACCACAAAAAGCTTTCTGTATGTATTTCGTATATCTAGGTGAATATCCTAGTTTAGATGATATTTAGATAAATGTTCGAGTGGAATTTTTTTTTTTTGGTCCGGAAACGAAAATATGTTACCGAGTTTTTTTGTTAAATTTATTTTTATTGGTTATCTCTGGGTAGATTACCTGGATAAAATATTCAGGATTATCGTATACATATTTTGGTATAGCAGAATGGAGCAGATTTTGTTACTATTCAGCTGCGATGTTAGAAAAAGATAACAAATGTTGGCTAGAAAAATCTTGAACTCGTGATTATGAGAAGATGTAACAAATTTCGATGGTTTAACTACCCTGTTTCAAAATATATATATATATATATAATTTAAAAGAACTGGATTGATGGTAATCAGCTGATCGACGATATAAAGACACACCCACGCTATCTTAAAATGAAAAAAAAAAAAATCTAACGGACCATAAGTATAAAAAGCGAAGCGGGATGCTGCATGAGGTCAGTGGGTTGCATTAAATTAGAAAAATTAAAAGTCGATCACTCAATAAAGAAATCGATAACAAAATAAAAAAAAAAGGAAACACAAAAATTTGTAACAATAATAAACTAATAATTAATAATGTATAAAATAATGTAAAACAATCAAGTTTGAATAATAACCTATATGGTATTTGTAAAATAGTGCCTAAAAATTATAAGTGATAAAATTTCACGCATGTAATAAATATATATTAATTCTTAAATGCAACGTATGTGTTTCTCTTGTTTTCCTGTAATGTTTGTGACGCTTTGGTGAATGGATTGAAGTGTGTGACGCTTTGGTGAATTGTTTGATAACCTACGAAACATCAGAAGATTATCTATTATCTCAACATCGGGGTGCGTTTGGTTTAAGTGACGTAGCCAACTACCGGTGACAAATCCCAGCGGTTACATTGGAAATCCAGGGACACCATCATATATATAATAGCTGGTTTTGGACACCATCATCAGGACACCATCCTACATATAATTGCTGTTTTGGGTGACGTATACAAAAAAAAAACGAAAACTAACCAAAATTTATAGAATTTTTTTTTTCTCTATATTGTACATATACCTATTTTTCCTTATGGAAGTTTAATTAATTGTTGTATTTGTAGCGATTGTATTTGTGAATGAAGATTTGTGTTTTTTTTTTGCTTTATTTTGATATTATCATCAAAGCGGGTTACGAACCTTGTGAATTGGTTTGATTTCTTTCTTGCGCTGCATTGTGACCTACATGAATTTCCTCGCTTAAATTTGATCTGTGAAAGTGAAGTGTAAAATGGTGTAGTAGAGGAATCCGTTTGTGATGGGGTGAGCGGTGATTACAGTGTCGATGTGGGGAACGACCTTCCATATGGAGTAGGCACACAGTTTTTTTTGTAACATGGCTAATGGCGCGTGCGGTTAAATGGAGCCCTCCCAAATCCTGACTGTTTTGCTATCCTAATGTGTGCCGCCGTGTGTGCCATAATACGACCAAGCCAGACAGTTACAAATGGCGCCGAAACAGGGACCCAAAATGGTCTTATAATTGTTTAATTTTCAAGGTAAAGTGTAATATTTTTCTTTGGTGGCCCCAATAAGGCATCTTGGTAGCTTCACTACCTTACGTTAACAGATAGGCCTTAAAAACCGCTTAGTAAACACGCGGTTTGCCCATCTTCTTTTAATTTGCCCTTCAGGTTTTTAACAAGCACGTTGTAGTGATTGGTCCGTTAGTATTTTTTATGCTCAGCTTTGACTATACTTGATTTTAGTACCGGTTTAAATTATTTAATAAATTATACCTATTTTAAATTTTTGTGATTGAAGGTCTTTATAGTTGTTCCACAATTGACTATTCATGACTTGAATACCTTGTGGTACAATATAGAGATTAGTCATGAAAATTCATAATAGCGTCAGTTATTTCATTGTCTTTATTTTCTGGTTATTTTAGTCTTCAATATTATGTTTTCTTTTATAAATAACGATCAATAATTAAAAGGATCCCGAAAGTTTGATGATTTGATGACTTCGAATTCCACGTTTTGGATCCTCTTGTTCAACATATAAAATCTAAAATCAAGTTAGTCTTAGTTCTGGCGTTTATAAATTATAACAAAAGTTTTTGATTTCTAGCAAGCACATTTAGTGACTTGTCCAAACTATTTTGATCTAAGTAAAGTATTTATCTTTCATTATTGATTAGCTAACTAATGCCTTATATAGTACAGTACAAATCTAATATTAAATTCTGTTGATCGATTGTATTCTTAATGTTTCCATGATTGATGATCCATGAATTGGAGTGCTTATGATTTATTAGGAATCCATGCTCAACGGAATTGATTTAGAATCCTTATTTTTTTTCGTTAATTATTTTAAAGTAAAGCCGTGATAAGTGATCAATGATAGATAGGACTAATGTTGTCAATCGATGAATGATTCGATGAATTCGGATTCCTCGGTCAACTTATGATTCCTTACTCATTTATGATTTATCTTTCTTAAAAGGTGGTCAGGTGTAAAACAAAGTTAGCTAATATTGAATAATCCGTAGTTTGTACTATTTTTATATTTTCATTCTTTGTTATTAATATAATATGGAAGGTACGGTCGAAAACAAGTTGGAAATTATTTAAGTAAAAATCTATTGAACCAACAACGTTACGGAAACACATCATACTGTAATCAAGTATTCACTCCCCATTACTTAGGAGTTGATAAATATTATAAAACCATTTTTCTAAAATTTTTTTTCGTATATATAATATTTGCTAATATAATTAATCACATTCAAATTATTTATTATTATATTCTACTTTATTTATTATTTAATTATTTATTATATATTCTATTGTACTTTATCTTCGGTGTATTGTTTACTCGTCTTGCGCTGATTTATTCTATCCATTTCTTTTCTTTGTCATTTTAATTCGAATAATCATGGATTTCACATTAGCTTATGAATCTCTTTCGGCAGAAGAAGTACTTGTGGAATATCTAGTTCGCGGAATAAACCATGATCAGGTTGGAGCTGAGAAAAAATTTCATGACATTCTAAAAGAGGAATTCCATAATCCAAATCTTAAACCAGCAAAGTCGCATATAACTCAAAACCCGGAAACTGAATTGCACGAAATAAATCAAAAAATAGTAGAGATTGACGAAATACTCGAGAAATTAGATGACTATTCCATACGCGATAAACGTAGGATATTAATCCGAATTGCACATTGGAGAGATCGGGCGGAACGTCTTATACAATCGTTCGAAATTCTCCCTGCATTGTCATTAACTTTAGTAAATGCTCTAAAACGTGTGGCGCGGAATGTTAATAGAGACATAAAAAAATCTGAAGCCGAGGCAGCTGCTAACCGGGATATTGAAACCCGTAACTCAAAAGCTTCCGGTAGTGTACATACAAACAGTGACGAATTAGTTAAGGCTGACCAATCAGCCCAGTTAAAAGAACTAGAAAAAAGTCTAGAAGACAAATTTGCGAAGAAATTTGACCAACTCTCTGAAAACCTCATGAAACAATTACAATCTGAATCTCGAAAACAAAGAAAATCTGATTCGCATTCTTTTAAATTTCCTCGTTCATCCAGTGATAATTGTAATCCCCATCCTTCTACGAATGAGTCGACAGGCTCTAGCGATAGTGATTCAAATTTAGATCATACGGGGCACTCTTCTAACAAATCTAAAAAGCGAGATACAAGGCAGCAAAGTACGTGGTATCGAAGAGGAACTCATCCATCAAAATGGAAAATATCATTCTCAGAAAAGACTGACTCAAAAAGTGACGAAAATGTATATGATTTTATCTTGAAATTGGAAGAACATGCTAACCAAGACCGAATTCCTCTCCAGGAACTAGTTTATCTGATGAGGAATTTTGTCACGGGAAAAGCTGAAAAATTCTATTATATACTAACTCACAAAAAGCGAAATGTTACTTGGAAAGAATTACGCGCAGCATTATTGGATAGGTTTAGTAGCCTTGAAAACGAAAGAGCAATGCGAAGGCAAATTCGACATCGTATCCAAAATTCTAAAGAATCATTCAATGACTATGTGTTAGATATCGAATGTATTAATGCTAGATTACAAAAACCACTAAAGGATTATGAATTATTGGATGTGGTTCTGGAAAACATGAACCCGGCATTACGGAATGCAACTTGCAACGAACGATTTCGATCGCTTGAAGATCTGCGCAAGGTTTGCGATAACTACGAAAAATTATGGTCAACTTCAGGATTCGACCCTCGACGAATGATCGAGTCAAGAGGTAAGCGCAACGTGATGTTCGTAGAAGAGGTATCAAAATCAACAAGATCTCTTCAGCCTACCTTCAACGCGACGAATGCCTATGGTGGTACTCAGGTCGAAACTGTAATTTCCGAGGAATCTGATAGAGAAATTGACAGATCTAATCTAATAAAAGAAGTGGAGGCTTTACATCCAAAAATGTTTGTGGTCTGTTGGAACTGTAAAGACCTAGGCCACCGATTTATTAACTGCCCTATCAGCACCACTCATACCTTTTGCAGAGGGTGTGGATTAGCCGGATTTACAGTTGGCACATGCATTCGATGTCAAAATAAAGAATTGGGAAACGTGCGTCCGAACGTGATAAAGCCGGGAGAAGCACGTTCGGAGAAGTCACAGAACCCCACAACACAACTATCGAAGATATTCCCGAAAACGTCTTTCAACCAAACTCAAAAATAGAGATTTGTCTCCCTCTGTCTAAACGTTTTAAAAGAATACAAAATTATTGGCGTGAACGTAAACAGTTTAGTCGTGCTTGCAATGTTTGTTCAATAACCGAATTTCCCGAATATGATCCTAGACCTTACGTAAAAATTAATATTAATGGAATATCATTGGTAGGTCTTTTAGACAGCGGGGCGACTATAAGCATATTAGGAAAAAATGCGGAACAACTTTTACATGCACTTAACGTGAAAATGAAGCCCTGTAACTATAGCATTCAAACAGCGGATGGTTCTTCAAACGCTGTGCTGGGGTACGTTGTATTGGCAGTTACTTACCTCAACAAAACAGAGAATTTAAAATTCTGTGTAGTGCCGAGCTTGAAAACCGAGATATATCTTGGTATTGATTTTTGGCGTGCCTTTAGAGTAGCACCAGATGTCGTGTGTGAAATGACCTGCGAATCAGAAACCATAAAAAATAAACATATTCTCAGTGCAACTCAAGAAGCCAAATTACGACATATTATTGGATTGTTTCCTTCCTCCGCTTCGAAAGGTCTTGGTAAAACAACACTAGTAGAACACAACATCGATGTTGGGGAAGCGGCTCCAATAAAACAGCGGCACTATCCAGTATCCCCAGCGATTCAAGAGTTAATCTTCCGTGAGCTTGATAGGATGCTAGATTTAGGGGTGATCGAAGTCAGCAACAGTCCTTGGAGCTCTCCAATCGTTCTTGTTAAAAAACCGAATGGGAAAAACCGATTATGCTTAGATTCTCGCAAAGTTAATATGGTAACTAAGAAGGATGCTTATCCACTTCCAAACATCAATGGTCTTTTGGGAAGAATGAAAGACACGACATATATCACTAGCCTCGATCTCAAAGATGCCTTTTGGCAAATTCCGCTATCTGAACAGTCTAAAGAGATTACCGCGTTCACAGTTCCAGGTCGTCCTCTCTATCAGTTCTGCGTCATGCCGTTTGGGTTGTGTAATGCACCCCAAACCATGTGCAGACTGATGGATCGAGTAATACCGCATCAGCTTAGAGACAATATCTTCGTTTATCTAGATGATTTGTTAATCGTCTCAGCTGGATTCGACGAGCATCTAGAACTGCTTAAGACGGTAGCGGAATTAATGTCAAAGGCCGGCTTAACCATTAACATTGAAAAGAGTCACTTCCTTCTCAGAGAAACAAAATATCTGGGGTACCTCATTGGAGAACGTGGTTTGAGAACGGATCCGACAAAAGTTGAGGCCATCAGAAACTTCCCAATACCGACCACTGTAAAACAAACACGACGATTTTTAGGTATGGCGGGCTGGTATCGTCGTTTTATACCTAATTATGCCGACGTTACTGCTCCTATAACTAATTTACTTCGTAAAGGTGTTAAATTTCAGTGGAATGACGAAGCTAATTTAGCCTTTGGGAATCTAAAGCAACTACTTAGTAGTGCACCTCTACTTCATAATCTTAAATTCACGGACCCGTTCTTCATTCGATGCGATGCCAGCACTCAAGGAATAGGGGGTGTTCTCTTTCAATTGGATATTGATGGTAGTGAGAAACCTATAGCCTTTATCTCGCAAAAATTAAATTCGGCACAGCGAAATTACACGATAACGGAGCTTGAATGTTTAGCTGCTGTTATAAGTGTTAAGCAATTTCGGCCGTACATTGAAGGCTATAGGTTTACCATTATCACTGATCATGCCAGCCTTAAGTGGTTAATGACGCAAAAGGACCTTAGTGGTAGACTTGCTAGATGGAGCTTGAAACTTCAATCTTATGATTTTACCATAGTACACCAGAAGGGAAAAGGTAATGTAGTTCCAGACACATTGTCTAGAATTTACTGTGATAGCATGGAAGAGATAAAGTCTGATGTCGCTCTACATAATTTTGATCTGTTTTGTGGCGACAAAAGTGGTGATGAAACCTACGAGCAACTTAAAATTCGAGTTGAAACTTGTCCATCCGAATACCCAAATATGTGCGTTCGTAATAACAGGCTCTTAATACGAATCGACCCCAAACGGATCATTCCGGTTACAGATACTCCCTCCTGGAAGATGTGGATTCCCGTACCAATTAGGATGGACCTAATAAAACAGTAGCACGACGAGCCAAACGCGGCTCATGGTGACATACGGAAAACCTTAGAACGTCTTCGAAGATTGTATTATTGGCCCAAAATGACTTTAGATGTGCATAAATATATAACAGAATGTTGCATATGTAAACAGTCAAAAGCTACCAATACTTGTTTGAGACCACCGCTTGGTAAGCAAACAATACCAAATAGACCGTGGCAGAAAATATATATAGACCTCTTGGGTCCATACCCTCGTACTACCAACGGTAAGACCACTATATTAATCATTTTAGATCACTTGACTAAATTTGTATATCTTAAGCCTTTGTCCAAAGCAACTGCAAGTAATATTATAAAATGTTTGGAAGACGAGATATTTTCCTTGTTTAGTGTCCCTGAATTTATTCACTCCGATAATGGCGTACAATTCATCGGTAAGGAATTTCAGTCTCTAATATCTGAATATGGTATATCACATGTACGATCAGCCTATTACTCACCCCAGAGCAATGCGTCGGAGCGCGTGAATAGGTCTATCATAGCTGCAATCCGAGCATACGTGAGTAACAAACATAGTACGTGGGATAAGTATCTACCCCAAATAGCGACTGCACTAAGAAACTCGGTACATCAAACGACGGGATACACACCACATTTCCTTCTATTCGGCTATCAGAAGATATTGAGGGGGCAAACTTATAAAACTCTAAGCGATTTAATGGCTATAGATGAACGATTGGGGAATTGGCTAGACTTACCTGATCGACTGGTATTAGTGCACGATGAAGTAAAGAAAAATTTAGCGTCTGCCTACCAAAAGCACTCGAATTACTATAACCTTCGTACAAGAGAACGTTCACTTCAGATTGGACAGTCCGTTTACGTTAGACAACATCCCCAGAGTGACGCTTCAAAAAAATTTGTAGGAAAATTTGCTTTTCCTTTTGTGAAAGCGACGGTAGTAGAGAAACGGGGTAGTGTGAGTTATGTGTTAGTTGACGAAAATGGCAAAAATTTGGGTACCCATCATATAATGGACATTAAAACATGAAATTACTTTCAGCTTCAAAAAAAAAAAAAAAAATTGATTTTGCTTTCCTTGTTTAGATAAAAATCATTTTTGAACCTGCCCTGTAACAAATTTCGATGGTTTAACTACCCTGTTTCAAAATATATATATATATAATTTAAAAGAACTGGATTGATGGTAATCAGCTGATCGACGATATAAAGACACACCCACGCTATCTTAAAATGAAAAAAAAAAAATCTAACGGACCATAAGTATAAAAAGCGAAGCGGGATGCTGCATGAGGTCAGTGGGTTGCATTAAATTAGAAAAATTAAAAGTCGATCACTCAATAAAGAAATCGATAACAAAATAAAAAAAAAAGGAAACACAAAAATTTGTAACAATAATAAACTAATAATTAATAATGTATAAAATAATGTAAAACAATCAAGTTTGAATAATAACCTATATGGTATTTGTAAAATAGTGCCTAAAAATTATAAGTGATAAAATTTCACGCATGTAATAAATATATATTAATTCTTAAATGCAACGTATGTGTTTCTCTTGTTTTCCTGTAATGTTTGTGACGCTTTGGTGAATGGATTGAAGTGTGTGACGCTTTGGTGAATTGTTTGATAACCTACGAAACATCAGAAGATTATCTATTATCTCAACATCGGGGTGCGTTTGGTTTAAGTGACGTAGCCAACTACCGGTGACAAATCCCAGCGGTTACATTGGAAATCCAGGGACACCATCATATATATAATAGCTGGTTTTGGACACCATCATCAGGACACCATCCTACATATAATTGCTGTTTTGGGTGACGTATACAAAAAAAAAACGAAAACTAACCAAAATTTATAGAATTTTTTTTTTCTCTATATTGTACATATACCTATTTTTCCTTATGGAAGTTTAATTAATTGTTGTATTTGTAGCGATTGTATTTGTGAATGAAGATTTGTGTTTTTTTTTTGCTTTATTTTGATATTATCATCAAAGCGGGTTACGAACCTTGTGAATTGGTTTGATTTCTTTCTTGCGCTGCATTGTGACCTACATGAATTTCCTCGCTTAAATTTGATCTGTGAAAGTGAAGTGTAAAATGGTGTAGTAGAGGAATCCGTTTGTGATGGGGTGAGCGGTGATTACAGTGTCGATGTGGGGAACGACCTTCCATATGGAGTAGGCACACAGTTTTTTTTGTAACATGGCTAATGGCGCGTGCGGTTAAATGGAGCCCTCCCAAATCCTGACTGTTTTGCTATCCTAATGTGTGCCGCCGTGTGTGCCATAATACGACCAAGCCAGACAGTTACAAAGATTAACCTACTTTTGGTACTAAGTTCAATTTTCTGTTGTGAAAACCTCGTTAAATGTCAAGAGTCATGTCAATGAATCTGACAGTGGTTATAAGGTATGACCTGATTTTATGTCAATCGATTTTTTTGATAGTATTCTGTGACGAAACGAGAGACGTGGGAGCTTTTAATATTGGAGGGCTTACTCATGAACCTGACTTTGTGGCAACATAATAAAAGATACTTGGAATCAAACTGTATTCAGTTTATAAAGCTTTGATCAGACTCGTTGTTGTAGTAAAGAAGACTTAAAGTATAAGGTATGATCGAAAAGCTAAGCTATCCAGCACTGGATGTAAAAATAGATTTTTAATTAATTTAAACCATAAGGTGAGAATATACTGCAGATCTTAGATCTGTATTATGAATGCCTCCCTTGTCTGGATTAAGCGATACATTTTTCAACAACCCGATGAATGTATGAGTAACTTAAAAGAAGACAGACACTTTTATAGCACTAACAGACAAGGACTATATCCTGGCTATCCAGCAGAAGAAACAACAACTATCATCACCGTGTCATTGACGCAGCCACGATACAGCATCATAAACGCAGCCACGATACAGCGAAGAACACAAAGCTCCCTATCCAACCTCAAAGAAGTCATCTTCTTTTTAAATAACAATAAACTGATATTTGCACAAGTGATAGCAATCACGTGTGAGTGAATTGTAGTCCATCAATCGTAAAAACTCAAGTGGCGAGACAATCTTCATTGAGTTGAAAGCGACCGAGTATACCTTACTCTTCACACTGAAAAGCCCGCTAAATGTGATCTTATATCATGGACTGCCTCAACACCTCCAACTGAAGTAAGCATCACAAAACCTATCGATCCAAAGAAAGCGTTTGGATAGATTTAATAACAGGTCTCAATCCTAATAGTGTTCTTAATTAGCGACTCATCAAGATTTAACAATGTGTCGCAACTGTGGAAGGTGAGATCAAACTGCATCATATACGATTAGAAAAAAACAAATTAATACTAACTTAATCACACTAAAGTATACTTAAAGGCATGACACTAGAAGCTTAGTTGAGTTTGAAAGCCTGTACATAAAGCTACATAAATAAGTCCAAAAACTTAAGTATGATTAATGGAATACGCAGTTATGAGGTCTTTCTTAACAAAGCGACATACTCATATTTTAACAGACATCTCCAGGAGGATGCTGCTAGAAAAAAGAATTACTCGCGGTATCAGACTAATTTCCTTCGGTTTCTGGGTATATTCCCGATTGGGAATTGAACCCGATTGCTTTTCGTCTCAAACCTCATATACATAATGCGCTATACTTCTTGTAACGCCAACCGAGCGTATATCTGTCAGTTTGATTGATGATAATGACATAATCTGTGCTTCAAAACTTTTCGGTCTAATAACGTGATGTGAAGTTTTTAGGATCTGATGTTTAGAGTCGAAAGCTCTTGATTACATGAGCATTGCCGAGATCACAACAGATCTAAGAGAAATAATTGTCATACGAAACGACATAAAACTTTAAAGCTTGTTGGTCTAAGAACGAGAAGTACACCAGAGCTTTGTTATTTGATGTTTAAAACAAAGCCTCCTGGTGACATGAGCAGTGCCGAGATCTAGCCGATCGTGCACAAGTACTTGTCATGAAATGATTGATAAATCTGGTAGTTCAAAGTAAACCAGAGCTTTTGCAATGTGATGTTTAAAGCCTAAAGTTCATGATAACATGATCAGTGCCTTTGACTTAGCTTAGCGTTCTGTGCTTTCACGAAACGACATTACGTGTGCTTTATAATTTATCGGTCTAACGATGTAATGCCCACCAAAGCTTTTGTCATTTGATGTTAAGAACCCATGATTACATGAGCAGTGCATGATTACATGAGCAGTGCTTTGATCTGACCAATTTAGTAAAGTATTTGTCACGAAAAAACATAGTCTGTGCTTTAAAACTTGTCGGTCTAACAACGAGATGTACACTACAGCTTCTGTCATTTGATGTTTCGAGTTGAAAGCTAAAGGTCACATGAGTAGTGCCTGGATCCGAGTGATCTTAGATTAATCTATACTTTAAAGCTTGTCGGTCTACCAAGGAGATGTAAATCAGAGCTTTTGTCATTTGATGTTTAGAGTTAAAAGCTCATGGTCACATGAGCATTGCTGGGATCTGACGAATTTAAGTGAAATATTAGTCACGAAGCAAGATAATCTGTGCTTTATTTCTCGGCCTAACAACGAGATTCGAAACTGAGGTTTTTCATTTGATGTTTATAGTCAGAAGCTCATTCTTACACGAACAGTGCTCGGATTGATTTAAGTGAAGTATTTTTTAAGAGTTTTTGCCATGTGATGTTAAAAGCTTCATGATTACATAAACAGTGCTTAGAACTAACTTAGTTTAGTGAAGTATTTCTCACGAAGGGACATAAGTTGTGCTTTATAATTTATCAGTCTAACAACGAGATGCACACCCAAGCTTTTGTCATATGATGTTAAGAACCCAAAGCTCATGATAACATGAGCAGTGCATTGATCCAACCGATTTTAGTAATATATTTGTGTTGACGGGACAAAATTTGTGCTTTAAAGCTTGTCGGTCTAACAACAAGATGTACACTGAAGCTGCGGTTATTTGATGTTTTAGTGTTGAAAGCTCATGGTCACATGAGCAGTGCCAGGATCCGAACGATCTTAGAAAAGTATGCGAAATGACATAAACTGTGCTTTGAAGCTTGTCGGTCTAATAACGATATGTAAACCAGAGCTTTTGCAATTATATGTTTAGAGTTCAAAACTCATGGTCACGTGAGCAGTGCCAGGATCTGATCAATTTAAGTGAAGTATTAGTCACGAAGCAACATAATCTGCGCTTTAAAGTTTGTCGGTCTTACAACGTGATGTAAAACTGAGCTTTTTTATTTGGCATTTATAGTCCTTAAATCATTCTTACATGAACGGTGCTACAAAATTATTGATTTTACTGAATTATTTCTCACGCACGGATATAACCTGTGTTTTATAATTTATAAGTCTAACAACGAGATGCATATCAGAGCTTTTGTCATATGATGTTAAGAACCCAAATCTGATGATTTCATGAGAAGTGCCTTGATTCGACTTATTTTAGTAATTTGTCGGTCTAACAACTTAGACTTGTTTAGAATACAAAGCTCATTGTCACATGAGCTGTGCTGAAATAAGAAAATCTGTGCTTTTATAACTGGTTTGTACAATGAGATGTAGAGCTTTTGCCATATGTTGTTAAGATTAAAAAATTATCAATAAACTGTACGAGCGCGTAAAGATTTCTTTTACAAGTGAAAACGACGTGAATCGCATCGTTTTAATTGTTGGAGTTATAGCATTGGATCAGTGTTTTATTTATTGAACAAAAGCTCAACACTCATAGTAATCAAGTTCAAATGAATCAGTGGCTCTGTTATAATTTATTATACGGAACAAAGGGATTCTTTCTTTGTGTGTTGTTTTTGACTACTACATCTTCCAGAGAGGACTGTTAAGGTGGTGCAGTCATGAACTCTGAACGTCTTTACGGATAGTTCAAAATGCGTTGTGAATTATTCGGTTTACTTTTTAACCTTTTTTTTGAAAACTCAAAATTCTCTCCAGTTTATAAACGAGATGGCATCCAACTATCGTGCAACAGGCTTTTTGTATCCTTAAAAGCTTACTTATATAAGGGAAATTTCCATTAAACTAGGTGACTAATAAAAAACGAAATATATACCGGATTAAATCATAATCGGTTCATGCCTCATTACCGTTAAGCCCAATAAGCATTTCGACTTAATATTCATTATATTATTGTCGGTATATAAATTATATGTTTCAAGCATCGCCTAAAATACCAATTCAGATTAAACAAAAATTATATATTCCAATCATTATTGTTGCTAAATTATAGAGCTTTCGCAAAATGATAATATACACCCCAATCTCATACCATACACTCCAAATCCCTTTAGACATGAAACTAATCCAAAACAAATTTATCAATTTTTTTTATGCTCACCGTGATTTTGATAATTTTCCTAAATTGATGAATTCCTGTAATGAAAAAAGAAAAAATAACAACAAAATAAATTAAAACATCATTGTTATTTATCATCGTGATCATCATAAACATAATTAATAATTTATCAAATATTTTCGTTTATTTTCAAAATGAGAAAATTTTAAATCCCCAAACCACCACCCACCATACCATATCCCCAAAAATATAAAATTTTCGCGTCTATTCTAAAAATAGGAGGAACGTATAACGAGCAAAATTATATGATTCGATTCCGGAATAAATAAAATCGAGAGCAATCATAAATTGATTAGAAACAAATAAGAGTAAATCAACTGTTAATGATGCAATAAGACAATTCATAGTGCGAGACTCGAGACAACGCCAACAATATCGACCGGATTATGCCCGGAATAGCGTCTTGACGTTCGATAAACAAAATAAGTGCTTCCCATATTCACGATTCGAAATGTCGACATAAATAATCAAATTAAATTGTCAAAAAATCAGACATCTCCTCTATGACAGATATTTACGTTAGATTTTTAAAAGGAAATATCTTAGTGTATATATTGTGAAATAAAAATCTGACATTAAGATGGGAGACAAAATAAGAAAATATTTCTGTCAGATTAGACGATGGTTACAAAATGTGTATTTATTAAGATTATGTTTATTTTTTCTTCTTCTTAAGACGATTTGAATGGAATAAAGACGACACCAGAATTTTTTTTCCCCGATTTCCTTCAAAATCGAAAATATTTATTTACAATACATAAACAAGGATCAAGTGTATATATGTATATATGTAGATGAAAGTTTATGAGATTTTTATACCCTATTTGATCTTGCCTATTTTCTTGTTGTGTGTAATATTATCTTGAAACGTATAAAAGGTCAATCAATATTTGAATAGCATTGAAATGTCCTTTTAGTTGGCAAAAAATATAATCGAAAACGACATTGTTTAATACTTAGCAATATATTAATGGTCCTGAGGATATAAGAATGTTATTTATTTTGTTTAAGGATTGTATGTTCTATACGAATATATATGTGTGTTTTGTTAAAAAAAATGTATGCTTAGCATGATTTTAATGTTCCTAACGTGCATATATTAGATACCCACACTTTTTTGTATATATAAATAGAAGGCGTCTTTCGATTTAATACTGGACCTTTCTTCGTATCTAATCTTAATATTCATGGTGATAGCTTGACATCTTAAACGACCGTTGTAACTGATTCCAGCTACAATTTATATTGTTACGAACACTGGTGACATCTCTGATTGAATAGAGTAAATGTTCGTAATTGGAAATCAGCATGAATCGCAGTATACAGGCGAAATAATAAACAAATGGAAAATTCTACTATGACCGAGAAGCAAAATGAGTATAAATACGCGAGCAGAACGCGTAGAATTTCAGTTTGAATTGGGACAGCATAAATTAAAATCGGAAAAAGGGATAAAAAGTGAAATGGTAAAAGTAACAGTGAACTTAAAGGAAGTGGTTTTAATTATTCACAATCCAGTGATCGAACCTAGGATTGGGTTGAATCCTTACTAGAGGAAAACGTAACAATTGGTGACATCGGTGGGATTGTGAATAAGGAGCCATGAAGCTTATTGAGTTGAAAGTGTCGGAGCTGAAGAACGAGCTGAACACACGGGGGTTTCTTTCAGCGGATAGCAAAGCTATAGTTGCTGAAAAAGAACATCGATCCAGACCAGTACGCATTCATTACTGGAGTACCAAATATAGAGTGGCCAATGGAAGGGCAACAAATGTCGGCGCAACCATTGCCCCAGTAACAGTAAATAAACCTACCCCAGTACCTACAAATTTCGATATGGGGTAGTTAATGGCGGCGATGCATCAATTGATGACTGGCTTGGACAATTTAAAAACCGAAATGAGAATCGGCCAAGAAAATTTGCAAACCGAAATGAGAACCGGCCAAGAAAATTTGCAGACCAAAATGAGAACCGGCCCAGAAAATTGCAAAATGGGACAAGAATCTGTGAACGGTTGGAACAACAAGAAAATATTCAACGGCAGAAGATAACAAAATAGTGATAAGTTCCGTGAAATGTCCATTTCTTTAAATGCCAAAGTAGATACAGTAAAAAGTCAAATGGAGCAACAATTCGAAGCGACTGATGAAAGGTTTTTGAAACTTGAAAAAGAGATTAAAGATATTAAAAATAATGGCGATGATTCTCAAATCCGGGAACCAGCAAACGGAATAAAATTGAAGCCTCCGACATTCGACGGAACAAAGTCGTTCAACATTTTTAAATTACAATTTGAAACGGCAGTATTCAGAAATAATTGGTGTAAGAAAGACCAGCTCTCATAGTGGCGTTAAAAGGTGGTGTGGCAGACATGTTGCAGATTGTTCCAGAATCCGAACTTGGGGACTATGATAGAACCATGCTAGCTTTGGAACGAAAATATGGTGCTGATCATAAGCGAGAGATATATAGGATGTAGCTCAAATGTCGTCATCAGCGAATCGATGAAACACTACAGGAGTTTACAATGGAGAAACAAGACGAGCGGTTGTGTTAGCATCGAAAACAACAATTGCGGAGACCATCGCTTGTGCTTTAACGATCGAGACTGTTAACAAGATGATATACCAGAGATAAAAATACGACGAGTTGGATTAGAACCAGGAAATTATAACTCATCGAATTACAACAAACCTGGAAATGATTGGCTACCAATAAAGTTTCGGTCTGGAAAATGTAGAATTAGATGTTGGATATGTTACAAACCTGGTCATATTTCAAGGGATTGTTGGGAAATGAAACGTAAGCGGTCAATGATACCATCATCATTGTATTGGAGCAAAAGGGAAGAAGGGATCAGAAGAGCAGGAGCGTCCTGTAATATTGTAAACAATAAATGAGAAGGTCGATAAAGAAAGAAACCTAACTTCTTCAACAAAATCCGGCATCACAGCCATCCCCGTTCCACATTTGACAATAGGTGGTGATGGCTTAACATTAGATGGAGAAATCAACGGAAGAACCTGAATGATAACACTAGATACAGGAGCATTGCGGACTTGAAATTAACTTGATTTAATTGGAGGATTCAAACTGCAAACAGCAACCAGCAAATGTGCAGAAATCAAGAGAAAGAAGGAAGTGGCCATACGAATTAGTAGCTAGGACTTCATGAAGTTTTGGTGGCTGATATTGTCGATGAGGTGATTTTGGGATTGTACTTCATGAAGAAGAACCAATTCGTGTTGGACATAGGGCGTTGAGATTTTAAGCTACAACTGCAGTTAAATAACGGTGAGCCAATCGTTCGAAGAATTATAGTGAGACATTCAACAAAAATTCTTGGTGAAACGGAAAATAAGATTACTATAGACACGTTGGGAGTTGTGAAACTCAATAAAGAAGAGCAGCCAGTAAAAAGAACAAGACTACCAAGAAACAGGGTGAAACCTCGATATCAAATCCGAAGCCTGAAATCTAAGAAAGAGCAGTCAGTATGGCTTCGAAACTTACAATGGAAGAGAGGCTTATCACCAAAACTGCAACCTGGCTAGGAAGGACCATAAAAGGTGATTACGAAAATCAATGATGTGATCTACCGAATTCAGAAGAGCATTTGAGGGAAATCAAAGGTTGTACATTTGGAAAGGTTGGCTCTATATACATTTTTTGTTAGCTTTATTTAACCTTTTCAGCATAACTTTTGAGAACTGATATGATTTATTTTCTAAGAGAACCGAGCCTCCTCTTTTGAAATTAATACATGGATGATTTGTCATCGAGATAGTTTGTGGGAAAAATTGTACTTGCCATTTTAGTCCATGAGTGATAGCAAAGTAAATCATTCTTTCAATTCGAAAATGGTATGGTTAGGAAGTTTAGCACAACATTTTCTACCTAACAACCAGAAAGAAATCCAATTAAAGATCATTTGCACTGTATAGCAATGTTTAGCGTTAAAACACATTGTTTCCACTCATTAGATCATTGGTAAAGAGCAATGAGTTCATTATATAAGCCATTGGTAAAGAGCAATGAGTTTGCAGTCTCATTTGTTAAGTACGAGTGTTTCTGCAAATGTTTTTTCTGATACAATAGTACTGCACGTCTGTATCCGGATCTCGTATTCCATCGGTGAAAGCGTCGATCTTGATCCACTATGTGCCTTCACCCACCATGTTGTAGTAGGAGAGGTGCACTAACCTCTCCTTTTCTCTGACATCGTCCCTTCAGCTCCATCCCATGAAGCTTCCGTCTGTGATCACATTCGTATTTGCGCTCAAATGCCAAAATGATTTTGCCGTTATTCTCTAGCTTATACTCTGGCACAATCTGTAATATTTCCGCAGCACTTCCTTTCAAAGCTATACTATTAGTGCTGCTACGCGATCCTCCTCACACCAACCGTTTCTAGTAGCCGCAATTGGTTTTAAGATCCATGAGCTCTTTCTCAATCTTCATAATTCTCTGATGTACGAGATTCAAACTGCTTCAGTTTACGCTCTATTTCCATTTTCACTGTTTCATTTTTTGTATTTAAGGCCGTGGTCTTATTGATTTAATTTATCCAGAACGAGTTCTCAATCTTTCCGTTGTTCACTTCTCATAATCTAACCAGTTGTTCTTGCACCTTTTTTGACCCATGTCATATCCTCTGATGATGCAGTCGATTCTGTTACCACTTTAACCTGTTGAAATTCAGTTAAATCCAATGCCCCACAATCATTTCATTTTACGATATTCACAATCCCACCGCTGTCACCAATTGTTTCGATTTCACCGAGTACTTTATTTTTCCACAATAATTATCACACAATTATTTAAACATTTCACTCTCACTTAGTATCACTTTCCGATATTAACACTTTAAAATTCCAAACTGATCTCTTTCTAATTATCACAGGTGTTTGTCCCGAACAGGATCCAGACATCTTTTTCGTCCTTTAGGGTTTTTCCTATCAAAACTCCACTTTGGTTGACATCTCATGTTTTCTCTTGGAATAAACTCTCCATCGGTAACTTCCTGATGACATGATGTGGGACTCCACACTGCTTTCATTCGGCAACCACTCTCCTTCTACATCCTCATCGCCTTCTTCAGCGTCTCCTTCCTTCCAATCTGATTCGACGGTCTTCCAATATCCTTCGTGATGATCGATGATCTGTTTCAGTATTGCTGTCCATCTTCCTCGAATCCAGATCTTTATCTTGTGCATTCCTTAATCTTCATTCCCTCCTGTTCCACAATCCGTTGAGTCCTTTTTCCACTTGCCTATATATATATATATATATATATATATATATATATATATATATATATATATATATATATATATATATATATATATATATATATATATATATATATATATATATATATATATATATATATATATATATATATATATATATATATATATATATATATATATATATATATATTTATATATGTAAAGAATTATTAGTAACCTCAGCCCATGCAGCTTTTACAGTAAAAGGCTTAATAGAACAGTGATTCATCCCACGGGCTAGAATTCATTTAAGGATTATCCATTAACATGTATATAATACGATTATCTTATGTGGTGATCCTGCCAAAAACATATTATAACAGACAGATATGGATACGCGTCCACAGAAAGGTTAATTCGATAGTCCAAATATTGGTTGGAGTCAAATACTTCAAACGATAAAAATTAAGGTGAAGATCACACAGGAGGATAAAGGTTAAAATAATAAGCTTAACAATTAATTCCCATACAAAGGACCAATTCAATATAATATAATTAATCAATCGAAAAATGTTAACCAACAATAAGCGTAAAAACAATAATTCGACCCAAATAACAAACCCATTTTGTAATCAATCTTAATCCATTTTAAAAAATTATTCAAAAACAAAACCAAACCAACCAAAAGCTCACAATACGACTTTTTACCCATATATATTGTTTCGGAAAATTAAATATCCTTCAAACGAATGTTTAGGATGAAAAACCAACTGTTACCCCAAATATATATATTCAAAAACAATCAAACTGTTGATAGAGGTGTGTAAAGTAGTAGAGTCGATCGATGCACACAAAAAGCGATTTTCCAATAAACAAAATCAACACCGGCACACAGTGGAAAAATAAAACTTTTTTTTTTTGCTCTGAACTTGACATTGAATGCTATTGACTCAGAAGCTGAGTGCAGACGAAATATGGAAAATGGGAAATGTTGTTTTTTTATTGTATCCCAAATGAAAGAGCTTTTTTTATTTGTAGAGCTTTATTTGTATATAAGACAACCGGCGGCATATTATCAACACATTTTCCAAATTATTGATTTCCTTTTCCACTCTCATTGTTTGTTTTGAGCGTCAATTGTGTATACATACATACGTATGTATATATATATATATATACAGTGCTCGTCAAAAATTTCGGGACACAGTAGTTTTGTACTTTGGGATCTACGTCACAGCTTGGAGTAGGCCAAATCATTCATGATATGTTTTTATTCTGGATATGGCACATTACACACTCGCTCTCCGGAACAAAATGCAAGTGACTTGGATTTATTGACTACCAGTGTATATATACGCTTTCCACAGTGTGTACACATTTCCTGGTATAACATAATAAATTTTTTAATTGACTCGAAAACACTTTGAAATCGTTGAATTTTTATTTTCCATTTTAATGGATGGTTAAAAAACCAATAATCCTAATGCCAATGTTATCAGACTAATTTACTATATTTCAACAAAATACTTTGGTTTATTTAAGAAAAACGAAAAAAACAAATAAAATTTTAAGTGATTCTTGGTGTGTTCGAATGTTTGTATAAAAGAAAAGAAAAACAACAAAAAAAAAAAGAAAATTTTGGAAAAAGATGCCTCGAAGAAGAGGGAAATTTTGTATGTGAATTTTCCCAACTGGATCTAATACATAATCTATCCGTATACATACATACATTGTACAAATATAATATATGTTTGTTTAATTTTATATATTCAATATTTATTTATTTTTATTGTTTTTTCATTTTGTGTTATTTAATTTAAAATAAATTTTAAAATTAACCATAATAAATAAATATTCACTAATTTAAAATTTATTATTAACTCAAAGGCGAGCTATATTATGTGATGTGAGTGTGCGGGGTTGATCCAATTAGATCATCGTGTGAAAATAGCCGAAAATAGTTAACACATAATCTCAATACTGTGAACAACATATGTTGGGTAATTATATGTTATGCGATTTGGTGTGAAAAAGCATGAGCGCGAGCTTTTATTACAATGTACTCTAAAATGTGTTATCAGTTTATTATCAGTGTTTTCATACATATACATCCACTTATGTTGAAATACAGAAATAATTGAAGGGTCGAAGGGATAACTTGAACCACTTTCTTTCCTGCGTTCACTTAAGTGTAGCACTCTGACTTTGTATATTGGTGTATTTGGTACAAGCGATTCTGTACAATATGAAGTCAATCTCGCTATTAGGATTTGTGGGTATTACTTTTTTTGAGGTTTCTTCGGAACGAGGCACCTTCAAGTTCTCTTATAATTTGGTCTTTGTCTGAATAAACATACTTTAATGAGCACGAGTAACCTAAGCACGAGTAAATTATAATTAGGGCAGGTAATGCAATTATCATCACGTCACAATCCAATAATTTAGAAATCACAATTTCGAATATCTTGTACTTGGCCAGCACTGTTGTGATACAATTGAACACGACATATACGACTTGCCAAAGTATATACATAAAGTCCTATAGCATATGCATGATTAGATGGATTTGATCTGTTGATCTTGTGTTCATTCAATGGCGTCATCATCGGTCAAGATTCTCAGCAGATGGATCGATCCGTCCCTTAGCCGAATTGCAACATACATTTTATTCATAAATCATCACGCTTTTTATTACATTGTATCATCATAGTTTTTTTCTCCAGGCTTGTGTAAAAGATTTCATAAGTTCTTAAATGATCGGAGATTGTAGCGACTTATATATTGTTGTTTGTCTTACTTTTACTCATTCCTTATCATTACTATTTAAATGGTAGGTAGTTCGCACCGACACACGTTCTTTTGTTTGCTGAAGTTCAAGCTGTTTACACGAGAAGTGACTTTTATTTTGGTAACTTGGATCAAAGCAGTTAGCAGAAAAAATCCACCAACATTCTGGAATCCATGGTAAAAGGTCTTTTGACCGTTTCGAAAGGGACTGGAGTCAGTTGAGCAAAACTTCACTGTCTCTCCTTTGGTCGATAACGTTGTACCATTTTATTCATTCATGTTTATCTTTTTAATAATGGTGCAGCCTTAAACATACAATCAAACTACGTGGAATGATACCCTACATCAGGAGTATACGTACAGGTCCTCTCTCCTTTTTTTTAATTTAGCCAAACTAGGAACTTTACGTTTGGTTTCGACCTAATTCTTTCTATATCTGCGGTAGTATTACTTTCCAAAGGTGCATCGCACCATCAATGACCGTTTACTTTTGGAGATGATTCTGAGGAACCATCAGAACTTGTGTCACGATGTCCGCTAATGCATCTTTTTGATTAAAATTTAAAAAATTGCGATCTACTAGCATTTGTAGAAGTTCCAATCAGGGATGTCACTTTACTACAAATCCAGCAGATCTGCTTCGACTTTTACTGTTAATAAATTCAGCGTCCACTTATTCAAATCTGCTACACTTAAAAAAAAGATACTGACTTCGAAAAGCTCCATTCACCTCATTTAATAAAATATCAAACCGAAATACGAAATTTAATAAATTGAAAATGCACAACACATAGGCAATAAATAAGGCGGAGATGCTACCTACATGTGGAAAGTATGGAGCAGAAGCACCCCAAAAGTGGAGGAAATCGACACCCCTCGGAGCGAGCCCCATACAAGCAAAACTAACATGATCCAAACTCAATGGTCAACCAAACATACATCTTTTAGTAGTAAACAAACTTTAACGCGAGTAACTCAATTGTAAGCATCCCAACTACATTCAAAACACCCTCAACAACGGGACAGCAACCTACACAAGAATAAAAATAAAAAGTGCAGACCTATTTCAATTGATATTCAACAAACTGATATTCATCCGACACCCTCCATTCCGGCAAATCCTTACTTTACTCGTGTCCAAACCCTACATGCAAACAAAGGCTCCCAACCGCTGCCGCAACTAAATCAATCCTCATGCCCATTCCAATCAAATCTAGCCCTGAAAACCTTTCCCTAATCACAGCAGTACACCATGAAGCATAGAACAAATCACCAGCATGCAGCTACATATATCGACAAAAACCGGTGACATCCTCCCAAAATTCAGCCACAACATCAAAACCGCTCATCAATCTACAAAAATGAATGTTTCCAAACAACAACTGCAAAATTGCTACAATATCGCCGATAACTACACATTCTAATAGTTACAACTCGCCGCCACTAAAATCAAATCTCCGCCTGCCCGTCACAAACTTCAAGTTTTAACAACCCTTAACCACAATCCCAAAATGCACCATCGATAATAGAAAATACAAACCCGTGTCCCGCATCAAATCTAAACACTCCCGTCCTACAAAACCCCTGAAGATGTGTACACCTACGTTATTACCTATGTGTTACACACACGCACCTATGTGCCATTCTATTTAATGAAATTAATGGAAAATCTTGAAGTTCAAAAATGTAGCACATTTGAACAAGGGCCCACTGAATTTATAAACAGTTAAAATCGAAACAGATCTGTCCCATTTGTAGCAAAGTGATATCTCTGTAGGCATACATATCCTCAAAAACTCTACAAAACAAGAACACTCAAACCCGATACAATCCACAAACTTGCATTATTCATCATCGAAAACGCACCCCGGAACTACGGCTAAAAACCATCGAATCCCGAAACTAACAATTTAACTAAACAATCAATCTTGTAGTCAAATAGGAAGTCCCGATTCTGTGGCTAAACCTTCGGATGATGTCACCAGATTCCGGACCGAGCCTAAACTATACAAGAATATCTTGAAGGAACAAACGTCTATCGATACCTGCAATTTAACGCCGGCAATTCGCTCCCCACCCCGCACAGCACCACTGCATCTGAAAGGAAGCTTCCAAAACTAAGTCAAACTAAGACAAACATAAAAATCAATCCAACTACGGCAACGGCTGATAACCGCCGTTACATATGAAACTTCAAACACGAATAAAATCCGCTGGGAACCAGAAGATCCACCAGAACATGAAGTACTCGGACAAATCTCAGCCCGTCAAATATAAACCGAAACAAGTCCGCACATCCAATCCCTACCCCTATACAGGCCAATGTCCCGCTTTTGAAAATGTCTTGAACACGTTTACAATTCAAAGGCCCAAAAGTGAACCTCTCGTGCCAAAATCAAACCACCACCAACAAAATTCAATTAAATATTGAATCCAGACCGTGCCTGCTCTATCTAGACGGAACTCACTACAAAATATGACAATCCATTCCACCCGCAAAGCGCCTCTTCTCCAATCACCCCACATACAAGTGGCATGCCTGGTTCCAATGATTATTTTCTAATTTGAACATAAATCTTTGATTGTTCGTACTGGTAATCCTTCAATTCGTATCCTTCAATGTACATAAAACAATTCACGTTGAAAGCTTCGATTGGCCGTTCTATAAAATCTAGAAATTATTTATTTGTAAGAAACATTTGAGGGCTAGAAGTCCTGAATCAACTAGCCGTTAACGACGTTGAGCTTTTTTAATTCAATTAAAGAGCAAAGGATGTTTAATATAGGATTAACCATATTACTTGTTTGGGGCTACAGCTTTTATTCTTACCAAAATTAACCAAGTTGCTTTGTTATGACCAGTAGGCAGCGTTTACCTGTTAATACCCATTGTATGCCATTAGGACAATGACATTAAATTTTCGCTTTACAGTAACCAATACGATGAAGAGCAGCAATGTTGAAAGTATGCATCCTTGTATTATGGTGTAGGTGATGGAAAAAGTGTAGGTATATAAAGTGGAAGATTCCAATCACTGTACTGTTCAGTGATGATATCAAAATTGAGTTGGTGTGATCAGTGCAACTTCTTCCAGTGTCAGTTTGTTCCTTTCTTAATCGGGCGATGTCTATATGTTGAACCTACTGCCTCTTATGAACAACTGATTTGTGATGTACAAGTGTACAAGTCTTTCTGAATTTTAACCCATGTTGCCAGGTTGATTCAAATTTTGGTTACAGGTTCCAATTTTTGCATTAAAATCTCCTTTTATGCTTTTGATGTCCTTTCTGTGCGTTCCTGTTATTGTTGACAAGACAAAACCAATCTCGATTGCCTACTCAAAGTATATAAGCTGCACAGATGAAGCCTTTCTAAAGTACATATGGAAGTCTTCTATAAACTAAAACCAATATACAGTCGGAACGCAGAGATCTACATTCCTGGGGTAAACACTTACAGTCGTTCCACTGTCTAGAAGCAATATCAGAGTAAGTTGGATAATTTTTAAAGTCCTGATTAGCAAGCTAAGCTGTACCTCATTAATGGACTATTTTGTTTTTGATTTTATCAACTGTTGGGATGTGCAGAGCTTTTCGTTCTCATCACAGGAAGTAATTATAGGAAAATATTTGTATCAGATTTGTTACGAGTTAAATATTTTTTTGGACTAGAATTTTACAAGAATGAGGTGCCTGTTCCTTTCCGAAACACTAGCTAGAAATTTAGTTTGGTAGCCGTAAGGATACGTTGTTCAATTTTTCCAGAATTTCAGGCAGAAATGAGACATAATTTCAGCCAGCATACTAATAGGATGGATCAACTGGAAGCTAATTGCAAGCCAGAAAACAAACCACTAACCCAAAAGAAGTAAATGACTACAACGTTCCTACGTATAACTACTTGGAATGCTAATGGGCTTAATGCAAGAGCCCGAAAACAGAAACTCGTTACAGAGAAAAACTTTATCAAAGTTATGGGATATAGAGCCTATGGATATTGCAGTGGTCGTGCTCGAAGGGGACATCAATCGTAATCAAACAAAATATCCTATAGTTCCAATAAGCAGAAATTACGGAGCCGTTTATGCAAGGTAGCGTAATAAACATTAATCATGGTGGTGCGGAACTAGGTTTAGGGGCGATTTACTACCCGCACCAAGACATAATATCATACGAAATCAATATGTCAACATTTTTGATAAACTTAGACGAAGGTTTACTATAGGAGACGACTACAACGTGAAACATACTGCGTGGGGATCTCGACTCATAACACAAGGAAAAGGAAAATAACTCCTTAGTGCAATAGAAATGTCAGGTTGCGAATATCATTCATCACGTAAACCGACCTACTGGCCTACAGATATCAATAAGGTTCCTGATTTGATTGACTTTTATATCTTATACGAAAGAAGTAACCTCCAACTACATTGAAGTCGAAGGCATTGACGACCTTACTTCCGATCGCATACCGCTCTTAATGACTGATTGGGAATTATTAAGAGAGAAACTGAAGAACCTAATTGAGTTAAAAGTTACTTTGAAAACTAAAAAAGAAGCGAGAAAGGCATACAGGAGATTAACTATCTTTGCGATTCGAGAACTGATTTGGCATAGAATCAGAAATATTATTGACAAAAGAGATTTGAATCAGATAAGTAATAAAGCTAACCGACTAATTAAAGAACACAAAGAAGTTTGCTCCGAAATTTATTTGAAAGGACTAGGTCCTGAAGCTAAAAGATACAAGAGGCCGATAAACCAAGTGCCACCTATAAGGAACAAAAACGGAGAATGGGTGCGACGTAATGAAGAAAAAGCAGAACTATTTGCACAACATCTGGCATCAGTATTTAAACCACACGACATACAATCTACGATTGATCCTAAACCAAGCTATAGATCTCCATTAAATATCAAAAGTGCTACCCCAATAGATATGAATTTGAATCCCAAAAGTCACCTGGAATTGATGAAATTTCTCCGAGGTTGTTTAAGGAGTTAGCAAACAGAGGAGTCATTATGTTAACATATATATATATATATATATATATATATATATATATATATATATATATATATATATATATATATATATATCTTTTTATATATATATATATATATATATATATATATATATATATATATATATATATATATATATATATAAATATATATATATATATATAAATATATATATATATATATATATATATATATATATATATATATATATATATATATATATATATATATATATATAATGATTGCTTTCGACTTACATATGTGTCTAAGTGTTTCAAGGTTGCACAAATTATCACGATAAAAAACCAGACCAACCAGCAGACTAAATTGCACCATACAGGCCGAGAGTGTTACCAACTTTTTCAAAGTTGTTATTGAAACGACCAAAACCAATGATCATTATACCTGACTTCCAGTTTGGGTTCATAAGTAAACATTCGACAATTGATCAAGTTCATCGCGTGTCTGCAAAGATTGAACAAGCATTTCAAGGGACGAAATATTGTTCTGCCGTATTCCGAGACGAATCACAGGCTTTCGAGAGTGTGATTCAACTTTTAGAGTGTGGCATGATTGTCTTATCTTCAAAAGAAGTAAAATAGTGCCACAAAATTACTGACAATTGCTCGAGCCGTATCTCTCCAAACGAAAATTTATAGTATCTCTCGAAGAAACGTTTCTTGTTTTACCCAGCCATAGCAGGAGTGCCCCAAGGTAGCGTGTTAGGACCCATTTTATATCTAATTTACACTTCCGATATACCGACAACGGAAGCAGCCTTCATCGGAACTTTTGCTGATGATACAGCAGTATTGGCATCAAGTGAATCACTGAATCAAGCAGTTGAATACTTACAGCAAGCCCTCGATAAAATCAGCCAATGGACTAGGGATTGGAAAATAAAGCTTAACGAGCTTAAATCAGTACAGGTTACATAGCACGTTGCGGCACAAAAATAGCCACCCCCATACATTTCTCAACGGATTACAAATTTCCCAAGCTATAGATCTTTTATATATCTCGGATTGCATCTTGATTCTATAGATTGAACTGGAAATACTACGTTTAACAAAAAGCAGAGCAAATTAAAGTAAAACAACGCGAGATGTTAACTGGATGATAGGATAGCTTAGCCTGTACTGTAAACGCTGAAAAAAAATTCTACGTGCAACAACGAATAATGACCGCTACGTAGACAACGGGAAATTACATGTTAAATGGATTGATGAAGTGGTCCAGGAATTTGCCATCCAACATAAAAGAAGACTGCAACATACTAACAGTAAAGCAATACAACTTCTTGACATAACACACGAACAGAGACGCCTTAAAAGAACTAAACAGAATATTGATTATTGAGCAGAATATTGATTTATTGTGAGCCCACACTCGGTTCACTTATTATCATGCATTAGTAATAAATTATCATGTGATAAGATATAAAATTTTTTTCAGAAATAATATAAACATTAACTAAAGACTATAAAGGACCCTGTTTAATTGATAGATGTGACTCACGCTTTTGATGGAAAGCTTTTGATTATTCTAACCATTTGTTACGTTAAGTCCTCTCAAGATTCGGTATTGGAACATTTTAAAACTAGACATTTGAGGTTATTTTCAATCTGATTGTTCCAATATGCATAGGCTGGTACTAACATATCGGAAAGTTTTTTTAACTGAAAGCTCACAATATGGTTTTACTTGACAAGTCTTATAAAAAATGAGATGGAAGCGAGTTTGATTAATTGATATCTTCATGGAATGTAGTTTGAACTCCAAGACGTCTCCAAGTAATATATGGCTTTTTAAGCTTTACGGTGACTTAGCTTTCAGTGACTATAAAATTCTATTCCAAACTACAACTCCACAGTCACTCATTCATTTCATATAATTTCTCCTTATTTAACAAATAATCTTCTGGCATAAAGATTCGTAGCATTTTGTTGAAATATGCTAAAGCTCGAACTGTTTCTGAAGGCAATTCAACAAATTGAACTTATTCTTAAATTCACCTGTTCTCGTTCAAATTATCAAATGGAGCGAATCCCTTTTGCATGCTGCTCCTATCAGTACCTTGCGCCTTAACTGTCGGAGCTTTGAGGGATGCAATCTCGATTATGAAGCTTTACCAAGTGTCATACAACACCACACATTATGATATATTTCCCTCGAACAACAAAACCAAAAGTTTGCATGCGGCGCTAAACATGTTCGAAGACGTTATATAACACTTTTTAAATTTCATTCCGAACGTGTTTGCCTTGGAGGTGCATTAACACCGAAAATAAAATCTTTTTTGGATACAACAATTTTGTTAATATATTAAGAAAATTATGTTTCATTTTCATGGAAAAATTTATCATATATACGACAGCATATGTGGTACGATTTTCCGTTGCGTATATAAGACACGAAAAACGGGGAAAATCAATAAAATGATAAGAATGTATAAATAAAACACTTAAGAGACGACATATTATACCAGGTTGGGGTGTAGTGTGTGTGTGTGTACACATATTTAAAAGTGAGAGTTTGAGTTATGATACAACGATGGTACTTGACTTTGAAATATTGGTTTGGGGGGTGTATCTTATATATATGGTATGCAGGCACCCGATTCAAAATCGTTATATTATGTGACCGGAGATACGAGTTTATAAACTTTCGATGATTTATGTTCGCATATATTTTTGAATCAATATCAATGAAATTATAATTTTCTAATCAGAATGTGTATAGTTGATTCGATTGTTATGTGCGCTCGCAGACCTAATTTATGAGATATGCTCTATGTTTTTTATTCATAATATGCTAACCAAATATTATATATACATATCTCTTATATAACAAAATTTGTGTTATGAACATTTTTTTGACAAGGATATGATTGATGATGATATTTTTATAATAATAATTTATCTAGTTTCGTCATTTTGCGTTATCCAAAAAATATTTATTTTGAACGATTTATGCATTAATCATTAGCATTGACAAAAATCATTATCTACGAGCAAAATGCTTAAGATATAAAACAAACATTGTGTATATAAAATGTGTCGGTGTACACGAGACAAATTAGTTTAAAGTGGATATTGGTACGAAAGACCTATAATGAGTACACAACCGGGGCTACAGGTGTCGGCACAAACTTTTGTACGCACCTCAAAATTTTCATGGCCAAATTCAACGCAGCACGAGATCGATTAATACACATCGTCTTTGCTGTATATAGTTCGATCAAAATAATCGCATCTGGAAAACTTTATACCAAAACAAAAAAAAATAAAATATTTAATTTAAAATAATTTCGATCCATACGTAAACACATCAATCATATAATGTAAAAGTCTGCATATATTGCGTTTAAAATACAAAACAGTTTAATTGAAAATTTTCCTAAATTTTCCCAAAAAAAAAAAACCAACTTCGCGTGCGGTGCGCTAATCAATTCCCATCAATAAATAATTTTTTTTTTAATTTTCCAGCTTTTCAGGTTCGATTCGTGTACCGCGCTCGAATATACACACATAAATTAAGTATATCCAACAATGTGATGGATGGATTGATGTACTTTTCAACACAAATAAATTATATAAATTATTCATAATAACATATGTACAAAATTTAACTTAATAAATTAACAATTTTTTTTTTGATTATTATTGTACGTATTTAAGGCCGCGAAAAAATTCCCGAACATCAATCATTTGAATATTAAATTATTTAATTTATTATATATAAATATATTTAATCTATTTCCGTACAGTAATTTTTTTTTGGGTAAGAGTGCGAGCACTGCGCACCGCGCACCGCACACACAAAGTGTTTTTTGCTTATTTCAACGTAAAGCAAAATTTTTGCCTTTTGTACAATCTGTCATCGATAATCGATTTATACATTTAAGTCGATCGAAAAAATAAACAATTGGTTTTAAGTATTAACGATGGATTGGCTTACGCCTCGAGTTGAGGCTTAAATATGTCTGAAGCTGTATGTAATCTGTCTGTATCGAAAAATGAGAAGGGTGTCATTTATCTATTCCATCACGGCTGGGTCAGTATAAATCAATAAAAATTGCACCAACTAGATGCTAACCGAAAATCATGGTACTACTGAAAGGTCGTTTTATAACTTCGATAAAATTGTATCCGAGTGCATTAGGTCCCATACGAAGCTGCTCGCCTTGTACTCATAAAATTAAGCGGGAGTAAGTTTCTTTACACAGTTTTTCAAGGCCAACAAACTGTGAACGCATCCTTAACACATCAGTATAGACAACATTTTGACCACAGTGAAGGACACGAACGAGCAACATTTTTACAAATATTTAAAATTTACTACAAAAATTCCGAGTCGATTCCATGAGGGTCATGAAGATTTATCCACTGTCACTCTTAAACGACTGGATCAGTTTAACTCTTTGTACTTAGTCTATTATAAAGTCTATCGTTGTGAGTTATTATGTTGAATAAAAAACTAGATTACAGTATGCAAACCGAAAAGATAATGAAACCACTGATGGGTCAAAATATAACCTCATTTCGACAAAGTTGTTTCCGAGTGCATTAGGTAGGCACCATAAAAAGCTGCCCGCCTTTAACTCTAAAGATCCTTCGTGAGTAAGCTTCTCTACACCTTTACTCGAAACCAAAAGTTGAACATAAAATATGGATCTGCAAGCCGAAGCGAACTTTGAACTTTCACTGGAAAAGCACCCACACCTTCAATAAAGACAACATTTTGATCATAGTGAGGTACACGATCGAACAACGTTGACAAATATTTAAATTAAATATAAAAATTCCGAGTCGGTGACAGCAACTTTAATAGCGTGAATTCGTAATTTTGGTCGTAATTGTCGACCCGCAGTAGATAAGCAATTCTTAGTTTAGTGAAATAATTTTAGTCGTGCCAGTAAGACAACGGGTTGGTCGAAGTGACGGGAAACGAGCTAAAACAGTCGATTCCATGGCATTCTCATGAATTGCATATATCGCTCAGAATACACTTTGTCGAATTTTGTGAAAGGATCTTGGCTTGCACCCTTATTTGAAAGCCACTCGATCATATAAAGTGACGTACGTTTTCGGATTGGGCTCTACAAATGTTGTTCAGGTGAAAGCTCTTATACGTGCTTCAAGAAACACCAATTAACACACAAAAAAATATTGAATATGATGTGGTTTTGATCCTGGTCTCATTGGACCGTTGATGTGTGGTTTCAACAAGACGATGTGACATGCCACACAGCGAGTCTAACAATCGACTTATTGAAATCTATAGATACGATGAACGTGTTATATCCAGAAATGGTCCTATTGATTGAATGCATAGGTTGTGTGATTTAATTCTTTAGGCGTTTCTTGATGGGGTACAAACTATGATGGGGTAATAGCCTATGCAAACAGGCCATCGTCGTTAGGGGTACTCATATCTAATATTGATCAAGAGTTAGCGACCGCATTTGTTGAAATCGAAAAATCTGTGGCTGATAAATCGAAAATTTGGTTCAACGCATCGACACCTGCAAACTTGCTCACGGTAAACATATGAACGATGTCTAATATCATTTACAAATTTTTTGATTGTACAACAAGCCAATAACACAATTTTCGAGATATCTCAAAAGGTTTTCGTTAATTAAAAAAAATGTCAAGCTCTTATTGGAAACCTCTTTATAAAATGAAGGTTATATTGCGATTTTAACAAAAAGGTATAATCTCAAATTGGAAGACTTAAGTTTCCTGGTGCGCTGCATCTGATGAAACCACACTCACGTCACTAAATTACATATTAGTATTTACACAGTGGAACCCGTTGTCGTTTATATGGTGTAGAGTCATTTGACTGAATGGCATAGCAATACGAGTACTTATGTATAATCCAAAATACTGGGTGCACACCTGATATCAAAACTTTTCGAGAATATTTATTTACTGATAAATAAGTCTATACAGATAAATATCCAATAGTCACTGTAACCAGAGACATAAGAAAGTAATGTATAATTATTAATATCAGAAACAGCAAAATGATACTTCAAGCAACGTCTTAAACTATCCTTGCTTAAAGTAAAATCAGACAGATAATTTTACTGTTTAACGCTTTTACACATCATGTCAATCGGTTTGTTAGAACCATAGTTGGTTCTATGTACATCAACTTACTCATTTCTTCTTAGGTCTCTAATGGGTGCAACAATGTGACCCAATAATATAGTACCGACAAACAAACACTTTAAAAGCTCGTGACTATTTTCCAGAGATGCGAATGTTGCATATTTTATAGCCATCCAGATATCCTTTCATGGCACGGTAAATTCGTGATCATACTCAACACCCTCTTATTTACATATATTTGTCCCATGAAACGGACAGCAATCAGTAACAGCATATTCCAATTGTGACAGGGCGTATGCAAGGTACAGCAACTTGATTGCATCCAGGATCATAAAATAAATCCCCGCATGGAATCGATCTAGCAACACGTGTAATGTTGGGAGTAGGTTTGTTACAACTTTATTTAAGGTCAGCAGTTGGAAATATACTATTGCTCTGCTAGCCGAAGCTAACTTAGTATTTTCACGAATGTGGAAAGTCATCTAATATTGGTGTGAAGTACACACAAATATTAGATGACTTCCACTTAAAGAGCGATAATTCCAATTTCGTAATTATCGTCCCCATTAGACAAGCAATCCATAGTTTAATGAAAAATATTGAATCTAAAAATTTGCTGTTGAATGTCCCTTTGTGCTAGTGAGACAGCAGGTTGGTCCGAAGTGCCGAGAATACTGTTGCTCTCCAAGCGTCCGTCGCAAATTAACCAATACAAATATTCCACGATTTACTCAAGAATTGGGCATCACACACATATTGGTGAAATAATATTAGCCTATAAGGACCAAATCCACCCGATCATATGAAGCAACATATACGTTCATGGATTTGACTCCGCAAATTATGAAGCAGCTAGATGATTATATTTTCGTCGCAAAATTATACAAACAGTGAAATTATTGTACCATTGATGAAGCGCATTTTTGGCTAAACTTATGGTGTTTTTTCATACTGGTGGTGTCTTGGGTCGTTTCAACAAAATGCCACACAGCGAGTTTAACAAATGGTCCTGTCAATTGGCCAATATGTGAGTTAACCTTCTACATTTTATGATGCTACGTTTAATCATTGATCTATGCTAACAAGCGTCGTTATAGAAGAGCTCAAAGTCAATATTAAACGAGAGATTGCGGTCATTCCCTATGAAATATGTGGCTGTAATCAAAAATTTGGCTCAACGAATGCAAACGTGTTCGTCGAGGGCATATGAACTAGTAGTGAGTTGACTGAATGACGCTATAATAGTTGTATCAAAACTCTATCTTGAAATCATTCCTTTGGCGGAATCATCATGGACGCACACTGAACCATTTACGAGGAGTTATGTACAATTCAAGATGTAGGGTGCACATCCGAAATAAAGAGGATTATTGATTTAGAATTAAGTCTTGAATGCTTGTTTGTTTGTTTTTATCTCTACAATCCTGTTTCGGGGCACGATGCAGTTCCAACAGCCAAATGAACCATAGTTGGTTCTATGTATATCATGAATGTACAGAATGAAGTATAAGTTCAGTATTTGCAATATAACTTCATTGGCACTTCATTAGACACTTATTTACGTCTTCTGGTTTAAAAATCACAGCAAAAATGTTATATATGATTTGTGAGTCTTCAACTTAAAACTGCTCAACATCAAGTGTCTGATTTATTAAGAAGCGCTGCAAGTCTCTCCAAAATGAAAATATGAAGATGGGAACTAGTCTCTAGTACTAATATTGATATTGGCTGTCGAAACTATCGGTTAACCGGATCGGACGTTATAACTCGAGAAGTAAAGAAAGTGGCAAGATATGATCGTGATAAATATCCAGAAGATATTTTGACATCTGTCAATGCAGTGTCAGGATAGATTAACCTTGATTGGTTTCCACTTCAGAACACCACCAGCTTAAGTATTTAACAGAACAGGTGGAATTCATAATAAGCCTGGAGTTGAAGGTACCCGGTTAAATTTTTAACAAGGTGAATTTTCATCATTGGATACGATCAGTAATCAATTATGAACAAATTTATAGTCTCCAGGTGGTATGAAAAACTCATGACATGAACCATCATTCAGTCAATACTACGAGTTGGTATATGTAATGTGTATAGATGGTAATTCTGTAGAGTGTGCGAGGGTGAATAGGTGCGTATTGTATGAATGAAAATATATAAACTTAGTAGCTTTCAAAAGACATTTCAAATTGACTTAATCAATTATTTTAAAAAATGTACCAAAATGCTGGAAACAGAGTTGCATACTCATGCAGAAACCGAGTAGTTTGTACTAGAATTTTTTCATCTTTAAACAATGGGTTGAAAATTATTATGATCCATAATAAAGCATTATGTATAGCTAAGTCACCAAAAACAGTATCAGATCCCTGGACAATAACATGTTAGCATAGCTAAGCAGATCAGAATTTACGCCATCAAAGCTAAGCCTCATCTAACGTAGCGAACCAATCAATGTATTTACGCCACCTGTCAAGCGATTGTATTTATAAAACAACACCGCTCACACCATGTAATACGATAAGGTTGTCTAGTTGATAAGCAGGATAGATTAGGTATCTCTAGGATAACCTGTCATTGCTTCTCAAGGACTTATATACTTTTTTGATGGGTAGCACAAATAGATCGTTCTAGATTTCAATCATTGTTTAAAATGGAAACTCCTGATTGACCACCGTCCAGCTACCAAAATTTTCAACACTTTTCGATTTGTTAAAGTTCACCCTTTAACTGAGTACGATATATACAGTTCACAGCTATAGAGCACATAAAATCAAATATCAGACCAACGAACACGTTAAATCAGATAAGGAAGCAAATTAACGTCTTCGAATGAGTGAGATTCTTTCCAAACATTTCTAGTAAAAGCTCAATTAATCGTAAGTGTTCCGATAACGTATTGTATCGAGAATTGATCAGGAGTGTGTTGTTTTGTTTCGGACTGAAAAGTGTTTCAGTAAACTAACTATTTCAGGATTTAAGACTCCCCCGCATCTTTAACACAAAATCGAGCTTTTATTGGCTATATGGCTACATCTATCTTATTGATTCAAAACCGAAGTCTAACCGACCATATAGTGTTAACTAACAAGTTATTTGACTATATAAAATCGATCAAACCCCAATTTACCGAAATAACTCATCAAAATATATTATGATTAGAGCTTTCATGAGTGAAAGCTTTCAAATTTCCACAACAATAATTTTATATTTTGGGATGGCAAGTTACTTAACCAAAACATGTCAATCGATTTACATGTTTTGTACACAGAATAATTTGTTGAATGACATAATCGATACAGTTTCTTGTGTGAATGACACTTCAACAGTCTGTGATGCTTGTTACATGCGAAATTGAACTATTTATCACACTTTACAATATTCAACGGTAATTAAAACGTTTTGTCGTTATATATGTATGTATGTATGTACAGGCGGTAGATTATCTTTTCAAATCATTTAATAAATTATACAATTCTCGTACATGAAGTGTGTATGGCTTTATCAATGAGATAAAAACAAAACAGATAAACCATAATCCGTACGCAGAAGCTCAATTGTGTAAAATGTGTAATTTATCACTCGAATATTCTTATATTTTAAAACATTTCGAAACACACACACAAATACCTTGTATCATCAATAACCACATAATAACACGATGTTAAATGTCTTGTTCGAAAGCTCTTGTAATTTTCACCACATCAATTATTTCATATTTTGATCGTTTCATCTCATATTTATCGTGATTATATAACAGGATGATTTTGATGATGATGATGACATACACATAAGTTTAATGAGCTTAAAGCTTTCACAGCACGATAACAATAGAACAAAAATTAATACGATTAAAATGTAACTTATTCTTGTGTATTTTCTTTGTTTGTCTTGGTGTGCACAAGATTATTTACTTTTGTGAATGTGGGTGAGTGAAATGTAGATTTAATTAAATGATTATTGAAATTTACCAAAAGCTTGTTCGACTGATGATGAATGGGATTTATCATCTATTACAATCAGGTAGATACGATTTTCAGGTGCATCATTATTCTGAAAACTTTAGAAAATTTTATGACATTAATGTTTAAACATGATTTCGGCCTTGTGGCCACCAAGACTGGCAAGACTGGCCTACAAAATGGATCATCATTTTTCATAAACTTTAACGGCACGATTTTGCCAATAACTCTTCAAATGTTGATTACCAGATGTTTAATTATCTCTGGTTTATCAACGTAGACAAACTACATCAAATAATTCCAAAGAAAATAATCCAATGGGGTTAAATCACACGATCTTGGTCTTGCATCAAAAGTTTGTGTGAGTAAATAAATTGTAGTGCGCTTTGTGTGGCATGTGGCTCCGTCCTGTTGGAACCACATGTCAGCAAGATTAATGCCAGTTAATCGAGTTCTGAACTATACCGCTCACCATTGACAGTAAAATTCAAGAATACTCATCGTTTTTGAAGACAAATGGACAAATGGCTCCGTCAGTCCAAAAAGCGAACCAAACAGTAATTTTCTGTCTATGTAATGGTGTTTAGACAAAAGCTTGTGGATTGACCTCTCTTCAAATGAGACAATTCTGCTTATTAACATACCAATAAAACCAAAAACGTGCTTCATCGGAGAATAAAGTCTTGAATGGAAATTCAACATCAATATCAATTTGTGCTTCAGCTAATGTGGAAGCTTTGCTCTGATGTTAGTTTATCCATAATGAAATGTCAAGCCAAATTCAAAAAAGCAATTATAAGCTGTTAAATGGGTGTCAAGCAAAGCAGTGTTGCCAACTCAAAGTTGTGACCCGCTAAAACATCTACCCTTTATATACTCAGGATGACGAACATTTTTTAAGATAATTATTTGACTGCTGCTTCAGAATTTCATAAAACTGCCTATGAAGTTTATCTTTGTTACTGTAACTGCTGATTCAAATTTGGATAAATGAAGACCCTTTCTAAAATAAATTTGGCCTGCTAAGGAGAAAATCATTGGACTAAGTACAACTAAGTCAGAATTTGTATCACTCGCAGTGTTTCTCCATTTTGTTAGATTGGACAAATTTCTTCCACATGAAGCATATAAGATGAGGACGAGATTTGTAGATGACATGAAAACTGGAAAATTATCAGACAAGTGGTGGGAGGTGGTCATCTAAAACGGAACTCAGAGGAATGTTTAATAAAGGGAAAATCATAACAAATATATCCTGATCAGGGCAACTATATAGTATTTTGCAAGAATGGCAGCGACTGTCGTCCTCTCACAACCTATAATCAACTGTTCTTAGTCGAAAAAATGTGTAAGTTCGGATACTAATATGTGAACGTCCATTCTTAGAAAACTATCACATAGTGCTTAAGACTAGCATGAACAACCATTTCAAAACTATATAAGTTCGTTGTAACCAGCTTATGACCCGCAGAATTGGGACTGTTTCGACCACAAAATAGTTCAATGTGGTACATTATATATGTTTCGTCGGACTTAACTTCCTGAATTCGAACATTTAAGTATTAGGAGGGAGACTTAGAAGGGAGACATATATAAATAATTGGGTATCAGCTTCGATGTATTCAGCTATGGTCAGGCCTCTCATATATTGCAATGCAATGTGTATACACATGGATTGAGAGTGTGGCGACCACTAAACAGATCAATGACACAAAACAGATATTAAACATGATTTGTTGTAGTTAATTTCCTGTTTTCGAAGCTTTTGGTATTATAAACGATACTTACGAGAGGAATTGGAGCAATTGGAGAAAATTGAGCTTGTGAAAGCAATAAAATAAAAAATTTTGTAGCAGCTTCGGTGTATTCAGCAATGACCCAAACTTTTCCATATATAGCAATGCAGTCTGCAAGAATTGGGAGTGTTTCGTTCATAAGAAAACAGATCGGTGTGGTAAATTAAACATGGTGTAAAGAAGAAATTTTCTTTAATTCGAAACTTTTAGTATTAGAAAGAAAGCTTTGGAGGAAAACTTAGGAGAAATATATATTAGGTGTATACTTAAGCTGAATGGAGAAAGGTTTAATTTCTCATTCAAACTCACCCGATTTTACCTCAGTTACAGAACCAACCTTACGAAAAATGACGATACATCTGTTATTGGAACTATTGCCGTTTTGACGCCACAAGTTGTAGAGAAGAAGTCGAAGAGGCTTCAAAAAAATAATTGCGTGAATGAGCCGGAAACTTACATAAACGCTGGCCACAGAATTCAAGAGCCGGAAACTTATAAAGAAAATATCCAGCCACAGAACATGATTGTTGGGCAGTGGTGTTAGTCATCGTGAAGTTAAGTCCTAATATCGATGGTGAACGTTTTCCATTGTTAACCGACTGTGCTTCTCTGATGATTGGAAAATATGAAAAAATCTGGATTGCGGTTGGCTCACAGGTCCTCAGCAGCATGACTTTGAACTCCAGCATAGGAAGAAGCTTTTTAACGTCAAGCTGATGGAACGTATAGACATGGAATTAGAAGTTGTTTGCCTGACGACACGAAAGGTATGTAATTTTATAAGAACATAAAAATCACGCTTGCACTATAGCTTTACACAGTTTAGGTTTTACAGAACTTTGCATCGTATTCGGGAATATTTTTATTGGCCCAGAATCTAAGGATGTACGCCAATATGTCAAAGTTCGTTGATCACAAACCAGCTCAATGTGAGGTACATTTAACATGCTGTAGAGAAGTAAATTTCTTTAATTCGAAGCTTTTCGTGTTATGAGGAAGACTGTGTATTTTTTTCTATTGATAGGTGCCATACCTACGAAGTTGTGCCTAACCAAGAGATAAGTTCTTCCGTTAAATTTTAAGTCACGTTTATCAGGTACCGGAGAAAGCTTTCTGATTCGAGCAATTGCAGAAAAAAATATTTTAGCCATCATATATGGGTCAAATAAGTACGGTCGTGTATAAAGCTAGTAAAAAATAAGGACGCTTAAAGCTTCACACATACTTAATCCAAAACTGAACACCTAATGTTGTTATACAAAAATTATTCTGCTGCTTGTTAAAAAATGATCAATAAGCTTTTGAATCATTTTACATAAATCGATTCATTGCCTGCTTTAACGGAGTTAATATCTTGAATACGAAGCTTTTGATAATAGGAGAAAGACATAATTTAGTATAATAGGGTCTTAAATCTGAACGAAGAAAGCTTTAATTACGAAGTCGAGTAATTGCTCAATACTTAGGAGTTAACATAATTAGGTTTTACTGTGTCCTTAATCTGGACTGAGAGAGCTTTTATTCCTGACTCAAGAAATTGCGAAAAATAATTTGAACTTTTCAAAACTACAAGATAAAATATTTGGTACTAGCTTCGATGTATTCAGCTAGGACACAGACTTTTCCACATAAAGCACTGCAAGAATTGAGAGTATTTCGTTGATCAACGTTAAACATAACGCATGATTTGAAGGAGTAAATTTCTTTAGTTTGAAGCTTTTGCTAGTAAGAGAGAGACTGTGTATATTTTTTTTTCAGTTGATTGGCTCTATACCTATGAAGTTGTGCCTGTTCAAAGAATGATAAAATCAGTGATAAAAGAAGGAACGGAGAAAGCTTTCTGATTCGAGCAGCTGCACATCAAAACAGATTTTAGCATACCCAGACCGTCCATCTTATATGGGTGAATTATGTACGGTCGTGAATAAACCCGTTTAAAAATAAGGTCACTAAAAGCTTTATACAAACTTAACCCAAAAAACTAAATACCTAATGGCGTTATATAAAAAAAATTAATCCGCTGCTTGTTAAAAATGATCGATGATCTATTAAATCATTTTACATAAATCGATTCATTAAGCATAAATTAAAGAACATAATCATGTTAACAACAAATTAATTACCCAAAAACCAACCTAATCTCATTTCATCACACCACCAAAAGAAGTCACCCTCCTATTATATATAACTGTCCATGTATATAATTATATACTTGAGAAGCTCGTTCAAACAACAATTTAATTGACATTTCATAGTGTACAAATCTAATTATTTTATTGAAATATTGGTGTTACCGAGCTTTTCTAGAGCTTTTGCTATTTATATTCCATTACAATAATGAAACGTGAAACGTACAATAACAAAAAAGTATAAGGGCGAAGAAAATCAACAAAAAATAAATAAAAATTCGAACGCAAACAACAAATAAAAGCTTACAAACGCTTTAATAAGCTTATAAAAATTGATTTTTTGATTTATACGTTTAGTTGAAATGCTTGATGTACACGAGCTTTTATGTATTATATTATGTGAGATAGGATTTTTTGGTATAGTTTCGCGCAACATACTATTTATGTGTCCTATAGTCAGCTCATTTCTACAACAAGGCAAAACTTTGAGCTTTGTAACAGTTTCTGAGTAATGAAAGTTTTTAATTTAGTGGAGATAGGGATTTGCTCCCATGGCGCATACACACATATACGTTATGAAGTATTTTACAAAGTGTTTCTACGAATAGATTTGATACATACGTACATAAAATAGATGTTAATATCTCAAACGACCTGGGGGGTTTGATGTTTAAAATATTGCCGAGATGAACATACATATAGTTGTTGGGATTATTAAAAACTTTATATATGTTTTAATTAGTTTAAAAGAATCCTTTTTTTATTAGGGTCTTATGTATGTGTACGGTTATGTGAATTTGCATAAAGTGAGGTGCGGAGAAAAAGGTAAACTACTCTTATTATCATAATTATCGTATGTATATATCTTGATGAATGATTTGGTCCCTCCTCTCAACCTGCTGATTCATCAAAAAGGTTTTTAATTTACTGATTTATTTAGTTCATTTTGAAGTTTTTGTTAGACTTTTAATAATTTATATACAAATGGGTTGTTTATTACATTTTCGTCCTAGACATTAGTTTCGAGCCCATATCGTTGGCGTATGACAAGTTGGGTGGTCTCAAACATTACACAATAATTTGTAGAATTTAAGCCATCGTTAATCTTAATTAAACCGTCACATCGTCGGTATGATAATAATTTGGCGGAATTCCGTTTATAATATAAATCCAACTAATTCCGTCTAATCCAATCCACGCGATTATGGTGGCAAAAACTGTTTATTATATACAATTTACATCTTCGTTAGTTTCTAATTTACGGTTTCGTTGCCTTCGCTGTGAATGAAAATTGAGGAAAATTATCATGCTGTTTTATACATTTCCATAAAAATAAATTTATCTAAACAGAACGAAATATTTTAATTTGTGTCGAAAAAAAATTGTTACTTTAACATTTCAACATTATGCTTTTATGTGGCGAACGGGTGTTAGTGAGAAATGGAATCTGGGAAAAATCTTGACGTCAAGTCTAGCGGCCCAAATATTTTTAGAACGACCACAACATTCTATGCGCCAATCACACAAAGTCATCGGATTTAATCCGATATAAGATTCTAGTCCAGTTAAGATTTCAGCGATGCGTTTTGGCAGACCTGGAGGTTCTCTTCTAGTACAAGCGTATGCCGTTTGGATTGTGCAATGCTAGTCAAACCCTCTGCCGTTTGATGGACAAGGTTCTCGAAGTCGATTAAGAGTCAAAGGTATTTGAGTATCTAGATGATATAATCGTGATATTGCAGGCGTTTAAGAAAAATTTACAACTACTGGAAAAGGTACCAGTGGAAGGCTAATCTCACAATCAATTTAGAGAAGCCATGAATCTGTCTAAGGAAAATCAAATGTCTTGGATATATCCTAGATGAGCACAGATGATAACCGTAATCCGAAACTTCACCAATGACAGCACCAATGACCAACCTTATGAAAAAACTGCGGGTAAAAGGTTTTAATAGATATTCGCAGTTCAAATCGCATTTATACCCATTTGAAAACAACGATTCCAAGAAAATGTTCACTTTTTCATTCAGTACGACGCATCTGTTACTGGAATTAGTGTCGGTTTGATACAGGAAGTTGATGGCCTCGTAAATGTAATTGTGTGTATGAGAGCCAGAAACTTATATCCACGCAAAAAAAATTTTCGAAATTTATTTAGACCTGATATCGATGATGAATGATTTAAAGTTGACACTGTGTTTCTCTGGTGTGATTGAAAAACCTGAAGGATTTTACATCGCGGTTGGCTTGCTGGTTTATGTGACTCCAGCAGCATGATTTTGAACTGAAGTATGAGAAGAGGAGATTAAATGTCGTGCCAACTATCTCGACCTGTCAAGTATATTCGAAGCAATTCCATCGTGCTAGATGAGTCGATCTAGCGGATCACATAAAGCGAGCAACCCAACAAATACTTCAATTTTCGTGTACGGTACGGGAAGTTCTACAAATATTGTCGAACGGATCAAGATGATGAATCGTATACATGAGATTGGAAGTCGTAGGTCCCACGAAATGAATAGCAAGTAATTTTGCTTAACCACGCTAGCACTATAGCTGCACATGAAAATGAAATTGGGTCGAGGTTTGTTAAAAATTCCAGCTAAGCAATTTAAAGTGCGAGATTTCGAGGGTACCGAGAGATCCGACTCATCCATGGGAAATGATTTCCATAGATTATATGGAGCCCTAGCTTCGGTCTAAAATGGAAAAAGTCATTTGCTCGTCGTAATCGATTTTTTTCTAGTGTTTGATTTACCCTCGCCTTTGGTATCAGACAACGGTAGTCGACTGTATCTGTTAGACGGAACCATTAAGCCAAGATGTACATTTGGACAAAAAATGAGCTAACACAGAAAACTATGTTTGTATGGCGCTATAATAATTTACGAGCCTGAAGTAACTCAAGCCTCTTACTATAGGTATGACGTAACATTTCTAATTGCTTTTAACAACTCCATGATTCACACTTTATTCCGTCTGATAAATACTACAAATGAAAGCCTGTACCTAATGGCAACGTGCATGTGCTTATTGAGTGGATTTTGTGTACTGAAACCAACATGCCTCTCGTGTACCCCCACTAGATAAGAAATAATTATCAAGGTCTCAGCCTGGAGACTCAAAAGGACAGCCGGTAGCTATCGGCCATTTACCCCCAATTTTTTAACAGTAAATTTAGTGTCCGCTCCAATTTTGATGAATCCAAACTTCTAGAAGATCTTCACAATTCAGAGCGATACATCTGTTACTGGAATTTGTTTATATGTACGAATGATACAGGAAGTTGATGGCTTCGAAAAAGTAAATGCGTATAGTACTCAGACATTGACATCCAGGCAAAGAAAATATCCGGCCACAGAAGTGTTGGCCATGTAGATCTCGAGACCTTAAATCGATGGTGTTCGATTTACAGTGGTAACCGACTTCTCTAGTATGGTTGAAGAAATTGAATGATCTTGCATCACGGTTGAGTCACTGGTCTATAATACTCATTGGCTCACTGGTCTACAAATACTCTGATTTTCGATTATGTGTAGAACAGAAAGTTCTACAAATATTGTCAGACGGTTCAAGGTGATGGATCGTAAACAAGTGATTTAATGGTGTAGGTTCCACGACATGGGAGAGCTAACAGATCCGAATTTATGATGTTGAAGTCCGTTGGAAATACTGAGTCAGTGTTTTGCTATTAGACAACAATAGTCAGTTTACTTTCAGAAAGATTTATTTTTGTACAAAAATGTAAGATACAACATTGTCTAGACGCAATCCAGTTGAAATGTGAACGGGACAAAAAAAAAATCACTTCGTAAGTTTAAGGACGAAATGTGGCAGTTTCTGGCTAGACGGAATAATTAAGCCAAGAGTTGCATATATACTTAATGTAAAATATGATCATGTGTTACAACCAGTTTGTAGTTGGTCAATTTGGACCAAAACTGGGCTATCACAGTACGAAGCTTTTATGAAGCTTAATAAAGGCTTAGCTAGTATGGCGTAATTAAGAGCCTGTAGTTTTCAATTCTAGTCCTTTATTAGGCATGAAGTTTCCCAAAGCTTTCTTTTTAATTCACCTTCTCGATAATTCTCAATACTCAATTCCCCAAAAATTTAGCTGAAGGTTTTGATTAATCCTTAAAGTTTGTCCGACGCTATACTCTGCTTATACAACGACACCAGTTGAACCAATTCAGATATTAGAAGTACATCGTTCTTTTTTCGTAATTCCTGTACAGTTTAAACAAATCAAGGCAACATTTATATGTGCTGGACGGAAATCCGAGCCGAAATGGACATAACGAAATGATACATGACACTATCGTTTCGGATTTCATCAAACTATCAATGGTCCAAGGTTGACCAAATGGAAGTTCATAACGACCCAAATCATCCAACATCGAGTCGAACGAAGAAGCCCATATCGACCAAACCACATTTTAACCAATGCGGAAAATGTATTTCCCAGTTAAAAGCTCCCACGTTATTGATCTAAAACTGTACATAGAGATAACATACATATAGATTCAAAATTGTTGTGTGTCTTGCAATACACATAAAACATTGAATAATGTTCTAAAGTAAACATAAATTAATGTAATTATAGCATGCAAAATAGTTTATCGAGTCTAGACTAACCCAGTCTAGACAAAGTGATTTACAATACTGTGTATGCATCGTTGTTGACAATTGTACGACGACTTTTTATGGTACATTGTTTTGACATTAAAAATAGATTTTAATATTATAAAAGCTCTCCGGTCGTTATGCATATATTGTAATAGAACTTTTCAAATTTTATAATAAGCGTTTCATGTATCAAACAGAAAGTTTGCGGTATAGACAACGATTCTATATCAATATGAAATTGTCCAAAAAAAAAAACTTTTACATATTTTCATTAATAATAATTTTATTTTATTTAGTCGAGAGCTTTTGATTATTTTATTTCATTATATTTTGTTATTTCACCAGAGAGAATAATAATCATAATAAAATTATAATGAAAGAAGCTGTATAGGATATATAAGCAAGCGGAAAAATGAAACGAGAACCAAAATATTGTCGGAAAACAAGAAAATTATCTTTACATTTTGGGGTTGGGGAGGGGGGCTTTATTTTCTACTGCTGTCGAGTTAAGTTTTATAATATCATATAATAATAAATGTCATATCATCATAATATTTGTGTATCAGTGATCCCAAATGATAGAAATTTTTATGTTTTCGAATAAATTTTTTGTTGATGTTGAATATTTCATGGGTTCTGTGAATTAAGGTGGTATATAGTGGCAGCTATTGATTTAGTCAAAAATAGGGGTTCGTAAACTGATGATATTGTTTCACGTTTATTTCGTAGAAATGGTCACATTCAAAATGAAGTAGGTATTTATCACGAGGTGGGTTTGACTCCTTTATAACCACCAGGTGTCAAAGTGAACTGAATCAATTCCTGCGGCTACCGATATTGAAGTGATATTAATACAAAACATTATCTTTACAAGACACCAACGTTATTAGATAGCATGGTTCATAGTGCCATGGGAATGAGCTTTTCTTGATATGAATTACATTATTAGACAGTTATTGTTATCTGGCAACTGTTATCTGACAGGTATTGTTATCCGCACTGTAATTAAGTCAGTATGAGAGGAAGTTGTCTTTTTCTTTGAATATTGGTGATCTTTCGGGTTTATATGAAACCGCTCTCAATAACTATTACCTCTCTCAATGAAAGGCCACATGAGTGGTAAGAATGTGTTCGCCTTGTGTAAATATTTGGCAAACCAACTTCTATTAATTAAACAGTTTCTTTTATCTCAACTTAACATCCATGTGGATAGCCCATTGTCAAAAATCACGAGCTTAAAGCTTATTATGAACATGCGCCTATAAGATTTAAAACGTCACAAAAGTACCAATGTATTGTGATAGTTCATAATGAAGTACGGCCAAACTTATTCAAACAGAAAAGCGTCTCGTCAAGGATCCAGAACTATCAGACAAGTCCATGTTTTCATGACGGCGACTACTTGAAACTAAATCAAATGAGGAGAGTCTCCTCAACTTATTCAAAACCAAACGTAAAATAACCCATGGGATGTGAAACAGTGAAAGTATAATAAGTCGGATAATATCGAACCAAATAGTTTACTCGTCTGAGTAAGCTTAAATGGAGTGTATGTACATGTCTGAACAACAGATAAGGATCAAATTAAATCAAAGAAAGTATGATCTTATCAAAACTAAACTTTCATTACCATAATCAAGCATTTTTAAGTCGGTCTTCATAACGTAAGCGAAACTGTTAGGCATTGGTCGAGACCATAAACATGAGAATCAAGAACCAAGCGAAGAAATAGTTAAATAAATTCTAGCTAAGGTAGCAGAGGGATGCTTTGATCGGGTTACCGAAATCAATCATCAACGACACAACCATTTTCACATCGACACAACGTTTTTGGATCTGCATGAACGTGAATTTCATTACCTCTTATTAGGTATCATCAGTAATTATAATTGACACATTTTCAACCGACGGTAAGCTTATAAGCAATGCTCAAACCCAACATCAAGCAACAAGAGTATGGACTTGTCTGATAAAAAGAAAAAATAGTTTGGTACTAGTCCTAGGAGAAAATTCTAATGTGGATAGCTTAATATTGGATCCGATCTATTAAGTCTCGATTTTTCCAACTTTCCTTGATCAAATTGCTACACTGAACTTTAAAGACGTTCGGGTAAAGTGAGCATAAAACACAACTTGTAACATCGGCCTAAATCCACATTAGCACCTAACATTTTTGTTGTTCTCTGAATAATGGCATAACAAGAGTACTTCATGGATATTCGAAAAAACCAAGAGTCCGAGTTTTTCACATTAAAATCATAATAATGAGGCTCATTATCCAGATTTGAAGGTTCAAAACATTCAGTTAAAGGGAAAATGCAGGAAAGACATATCCTAATTATAATCATCCAATGTCCTCTTGTACTCAAAAGTACGAGGCAGGTCAGTTGAGGTTCAATAAATGATGGAGTTTCGTCAACATAACCCATGCCTTAAAAGATCACATTTACTCAAGCCGTGTATGCCTCGCGTCAACCCATACTGTACTCAAAAGTTCAAGGTAGGATAGACTCAGTACTCTCGTCACATTTCTACGATGACTTTTTAGTACGCAAAAGTAGAAGGCAAGTCAATTGAGGTCTAATAAATGATGAAGTCCCGTCAGGACGAGCAATGTCTTAAAAGACGTCATTTTTCTCAAATCAACCATATGGCACGCGGCAGCCCATAATGTACTGAAAAGAACATGGCAGGCCAATTACTCAGTACTCTCTTCCAATGTCTGAGTTGTCCTCTTGTTCTCAAAAGTACATGGCAGGCCAGTTGAGATCAAATAAATTATGGAGTTCCGTCAGCACGAGCAATGCCATAAAACCACTCATTCCACTAAAGTCGAGCCACTTGGCAACCCATAAGAGTTAACTTATTCCTAGTCCACGCAATTGTTTTATCGAGATTCAATCCCAAACTTACTTTGAGTACCTTAAAGCTGCCTGGCTGACGGATCGGACTATATCCTTCCTCTATTTTGGCCTTTTGACCGGCTAATCTTTACACAAAGCTCGTTTGCATACATTTCTGTTTGAACGAATGTGACGTTCAGTCCCAGTAATTTTAGTCCTAGGCTATGGGTCTGACACTGATTAAGTATATGGCCCGTACATAATTTTTGGTTTCAATCCGCAATACTACAATAAAGCTTTAGATAGGCCTGTCAACTGGCTCCTTGGAAATAAGATCATTGTAAAGTAGATCAGCTGGCTGTGGATAGAAACGAGCATGGTTTGGATCAGGCTGTTCCTGTCATAGCAGCGGGAACTGGCCGGTCCTAATAAGTAATCCTATTTAAGTTGCTCCACAAGTTGCAGCTATGCATACTTCTAATATGACGTCGCAAAAGAACAGCAACATGCATAATGATCCTTATTATATTATATGCTATAATTGCGATGGTTTTGCTACAAGTGTGGTTTAAGGGACACGATTACACCAAAACGCTCACGGTGTGCGGAAAACAATCAGCGAGGACAGAGGAGAACTGAGAACCACAGTACCTCGACAAATTTCACACCCCTAGTGCCTGTAGGACTAGGCAATACACACCAAATATTGTCGAGAAACCCGACATCACAAAATCAAAGATAAATTCGTATTATCCCATTCCCTCTACAACTTCAGTAGGAGAAATCAGAAGTGAGCCGCAACCGGATAATTATTCCCAGTACCAATTAAATCTCAACCACTTTTTCCAACCACCAAGTAGTAATGGCACTCTATCAGTATCGTTAGCTGATAGTTCTCGACCGAAACGTCATTATAATTTAAATAACCATCTAAGGACACCATTAATGGCATCCATTAATGGCATTAAATACGTAGGTCTTTTAGAAAGTGGTGCTGTCAGCGCACTTGGTGATGGATCCAAATTTCATAATTTCCCAACCCATATAAGCGCAGCTGACGGACAACCTCAAAGAGTATTTGGTTATATTAATGCACTTGTTGGCCTTAACAATCAAGAACAGGATATTAAGTAATATGTAGTTCCATCCTTAGAACAAACACTATATTTAGGCATTGATTTTTGGAATAACTTTGGAATCATCACCAATTTGTAACAACCACATACTCAATTTGGTATCTCTGAATAGGATATAACCACCTCTAACGGTTATGAGCTATCACTGGTAGACCAGGTTAAGTTGCAGCAAATAAAATCAACGTTCCCCTCTATGCTATTTCACCTGCTAAGCACAAATTAATGTACGCTGAGTTGGATAGAATATTGTCTATGGGTGTACTGGAAAAAAGTCAAAGTTCATGGTGCTCACCGGTTACCTTAATGAAAAAGGCCAATGATAATTTTCGTCTGTGCTTGGATGCCCGTGAAGTAAATAAAGTTACTTTCAGGGATGCCTATCCATTACCGCTTGTTGAATTGTTGGGTCGATTGGACCAAACTCGTTTCATATCAAGCATTGATCAGAAAGATGCCTTTTGACAGATTCTTCTCAATCCACAGTCCAGAGATAAGATGGCTTTCACGGTACCTGATAGACCACTTTACCAGTTCACGGCCGAGCCGCCTCATGCATCAGGTGATTCTACACCAATACCATGACAGAATCTTTGTGTATCTTCAATTACTTCTGCTACTTTGGAAGAACATTTTATTCTGCTCAGTGAAGTTGCCGATCGACTACGATACGTGAATATGACCATTAATGCTAAGAAAAACCGGCTTTTGATGAAGGAATTCAAAAACCTGGGACATTTAGTAGGTGACGGCTGCCTCCATACAGACCCCGAGAATGTTCGCGCCATCCTGGAATATCACATTCCAAAAACCATCAAACCAAGTATGACCAATTCGCACAATTGAGGTTATATCCTCGACAACTTCACGAATTCCATCTTTAAGGTCTTGAATCTATTGTGAAGCATTGGCATACATCTTATCTTTCACGTGGATCTCGGTGACCAATTGTGATCTTACTTCGAGAAATAACACGGACAGAAAACTTTTCTTGCAAAATTGCGAATGTGTTGTTGCTTGTGTGGCAAATAGCACACATCAGTATCATTCAATGCGGCTATAAAGAATCATTAATCGGAGCTCCTTAGGGCAATCCATTTACCATAACAGTTGTACGAGCCTCATTTTCGAATAAATAAGGTCCAATCACAGCGCCCGCCTAAAAACCACACCAGACTAATACGTTGAGGATGGAGGGCCCCAAATAAGACAATTCTGCTTATTAACGTAAAGTCTCCGAGGTAAAAACTGAGGGATCACTGAAGATGAGTTCAATGAAAATTCCGATCGTTTTCATACATTTGAAGGACTCAATTAGTTAAAAGGTCTTGTGTTAACTAAATTTTAAAAGCCTTTATGTCTTATTCCAAAGATCGAAAAAGAATCGACAAATCTAGATTTTTTTCAACACTACGGGCTATAGCACATTTTTCCGCCAGTTTCAGCTGCCCAAATAGCAGGCTATTCAAAATGAAACCTCTTATTGGAAAACCATTTGTATCTGCAATTATAACTTGCTACTTTTCTCAACCGAAGTTAAGTTTAAGGAAAGTCCAACTCAAGCCTAAATACTAATTACTACTCTGATATAAAAAGATGTTCTGATGACCTCTTAACTGACTGGTTTCATAAACCCTATAAACCATTGATTAAATAAGCCTTCATGCCGATAAAGTAACGGGTATTTCAACAGGTGCGCTTCAACTTTTTTCTGATAGGGACGGCGAACGACGCCATATTTTTTATTGTTCTTTTGTCATTTGAAAACTTCATTAGTATACATTTCATCATGGAACGCTACACACGTGAACAGCGATTGCAAATCGTGCTAATTTTTTATCAAAATAATCGTACTGTTGCTGCTACTTTAAGTGCATTACGGCCATTTTACGGTCCATTTAACAAGCCAGCCCGTTTGACAATCGACCGTATAGTGGCAAAATTTGAAACTAAGTTTTCGCTACATAATGTTCCGATACCCTAGAGAGCAAGAAGTGCTCGAAGTGTTAAAAAAAATCGCAGCCGCCAGGACTTCAGTTAAAGAAGACGCGAATGTGTCGCTTACACGACGTTTGCAACAATTGGGCCTTTCTGTGACATCATTGTGGCGGATTTTAGGTGAAGATCTTGGCCTACATCCATATAAGATCAAAATGACACAACAACTAACGCCGTTTGACCAAATTATCACCGAAAACTCATCTTCAGGGATGAGGCTCACTTTTGGCTAAATGGATTTGGCAACAAGCCAAATATGCGTTACTGGGCAGGAAGCAACCCACACGTGATTCATGAGGCACCGTTGCATACCAAAAAAGTCACTGTTTGGTGCGGATTACATGCCAGTGGCGTCATTGGGCCATATTTTTTCATCGACGATAACGATCGCCACGTTACTGTTAATGGAAATCGATACCGCGATATGATAAACGATTTTTTTTGGCCGCAATTGAATGAAATGGACTTGGACGATATGTGGTTTTAAGAGAACAGGGCCACATGCCACACAGCACACGGTACAATTGAGTTATTGAAAACTAAGTTCGATGAGCGTGTTATTTCGCGAAATGGGCCCGTCCAGTGGCCAACGCGATTGTGTGATTTGACACCTTTAGATTAGTTTCTTTGGGGTTATGTGAAGTTATTATAGTCTATGCCAATAAGCCGGCGACGTTGCAAGAGCTCAGAGCCAATATTGTACGTGAAATTGCTGGAATTTCTGTCGATTAATGCGAAAGACTGGTCGAAAATTGGGTTCAAAGATTGGATTTCGTAAAACGTGCACGCGGTCGGTGGTCATGCTAAAGAAATCGAGTTTCATACTTAAATGTATATGTTCAAAGTAGTTAATAAAAAACAAATAAGTTCAAAAGTCTATAAGTTTTTGGTTTATTCAAAAAAACAGTTGAAGTGCTCTTATTGAAAACCCATTATATAAAGACACAAAAACCGTTTTAATTATTTATATATTATCAATTTATTATTGATTGTCCGTTCACTTTCGACAATATACGTTCACTTTTGCAAATGCCAATACATAAAATTCACACCCCAACGAACAAAGCACGGGAAAGCCGAAAAAACATTTTCTTTTGTACAGGTAAGTGATGATACGATTTTCTATTTACCTTTCGTTTACATATTTTACTCTCGAGTACGTGTGCTTACTGTTTACATTTAATAATGTACATAGTGATAATTAAATACTTTGTATTTGTTGGCATTTTCCTATATATATACATCCAACAAAAAACAAAAGAAAACAGGAAAATTGAAAACACACAAAAAAGAAAATTTATTGTGTTTTCATTTTGAGTCTCTCTGTATACAGTGAGATTTATATTCGTACAATAAATATTAATTTCCCACACTCGTTTGGATAACTTATGGACGATTCGTGTTCGTCCGATTTTCATCTGTATGTGGACACAAAACAGAGACCAATGGTCGTAATGAAAAATCTAATCAGAATAGTTTTTTGTTAATCTTACCCGGACACTGGGGTAGACAGATATATAGAAACATTGTATATAGTGATCTCTCTCATCCATTTGCATATGCCGCAAGAAGCAGGCAAGTATTAATTAACGATTACAAAAAAAATGAGAACCATTCCGTTTGACGACCTTAATTACATTTAATTACCGCACCGCTATACAAAATCATCATCTTGGTGGGTGCACGATTGCTTTTATGCTTTTCCATTTTATAATTAGTATATAAGAGTGTGTATGGGTTGCGCCAGAAACAAAGAGAATAACATTTCTGGATTTTATATCAATAATCGTGATCTCGGTTTGTGAAAGACGTCTGTATATGAGGTATACGAGGAAAATGGTACATGGATACGAGTACGTCGAGGAAATAAAATTTGTTTGCTGTACTAAACCGTAAATGGTATTTTTTCTTTTTTGCTGTATTCAAGTATTTAATTTTAACATCCATAAAAATAAATGAAATGGAAGGAAATTAATTTTCATCGTTGTGGAAATTATTCACTATACACATAGGAAGGTAGGGAAATAAATTATAACTAAGAAATGCAATTATCATTAGCTAACAAGGATTTGACGACACACACATACGTACACATCGATGTTGACAGTATAAAGCTTTCAAAATTATTAATATCCATCCGAGATATCTCGTCTATATACAAAGCTTTCACAAGTCACCACTTAATCAAACAAGCAACAAAAAATATAGTGACATCAGGTTCAATTAATTGAAAGCTTTTCAAGGTTGAGATTTTTTTTAGAATTTGCCAAACTTTTTATGTTTGTTTACGTTCCAAACTTCAACATAAAAATATTTGGAACCGTTCCACCACCCTGCGTTAGTCGATTCCACACTATTAGTCATCAGCTATTTAAGTAAAATACTTTTTGACATCTAGCAAAATGTTATTTCTTCATTTTTCGATTAAATTGTATTTTTATGCTTTTTGATGTTTAGATATCGCTTCGTGTAGCTCGTACGTTGGAAAATCGTAAGGGAAATAATTACAAAGGTTATAAAAAATAACGGCATCATTATTTTTAATAGAAATTGCGTTTTCCAATGTTTGTTATAAGTTTCGGTATGATTGCTTTTCTTTACTGTTGGTATATAGATAGGTACAGGTAGCGCAAATTATAAGTGTTAAGCTTAATTGTGAAATTTTGGAAACTTCATAGGGTTTATTCAGCACGATTCTTAACTGCACTATATAGGAAGAGTTGATGCCAACGAAAAATCCCAACAAATACCCCGATTTTCGATTACAGGACGGAAAGCTCTACAAATATTGTCAAACAGTGGAAACGATGGATTTAGGTTGTATGTCGCACGACATGAATGGTACGCAATTTTGTAAACTCACCACGATAGCACTATAGCTGCAAACTTTTTTTAAAAACTGATGCGTCGTAATCAGGAATGTTTATACTGGCCCAGAATGTTAAGAGACGTATATGTCAATATGTCGAGGTTTGTGAAAAATTCCAGCTAAACAATACAAAGTGCAAAACTTCGAGGGTCCGTATGGGTAAGGTACAAAATATATAAGATATAAGATACTACCATCCATAGACGAATCTAGCTGAAAAGGTAAACAAAATCATCCTGCCAGCCATACGATACTATATAGACGAGAACCACCGAGATTGGAAAGATTCTATATGCTTTTAAGCCGGTGGTTCATGAATCTTCGAGGTACATACTTTAATTCGTCAATTTTGGACAAAACATGACAGTATACGTAAATTAAGCGCACGTAAATTTGTCATAGAAAACGAAGATGGTTGTAAAGGATTTTGGTAGGTCTAAACTATAACGAGTTACCACATAGGTGAAACAGCTTAGCTGCGCAGCCATGGTTCAGATAAAAATCGACCAATATCTGAACAGTAAACCTGAGATGGATTGAAAACCTAACTGATCCAATTAACTGCGTTTTTCCATCCTGTCAACTACATCGAAAGGACCAATCCATAACCGAATTATCTAAACACTCAAATATTCAGGTAAAATTCTTTCTTAAAACGATTAAAACCATAAGGTGAACTCGTACGTTATAAGGTGAACCCATCATGGTTTATAATAATTGAAATTTTTTTGGCCAGTTATAGGTATACGTTGCGGTTTAAACGTTGGTGTAGTAAAATTTGGCAAAAAGTTCAGGTCGAACCTTGTAACTGGAATTGTAGATCATCTTGGTATTATGACTAATTACGTAAGTGGTTTAAACGAAAGTTTGTATTATGAGGCGCCAGAGGTGAAATCCATTGATCGTTGCAAGACTAACACAACCGAAAGCATTTGGGAAAAAAAGTTGTTTTCAATTATCACGAATAAAAGTTACAAGGTAAAGATATCGTCCTAGTTCTAACCATAAATGATGCTAGCTCGAAATTTGTTGGATGGATATAGACTATACACTTTCAGTTTCAATATACAGAGAAACAATATATACCATTAGAGCTCCAAGAGAAGTATGGAAGCGAGCTTAAAGAAATTACCGGAAAGACACGATCAAGACTTGATCGTGGTGCTTAATTTCATTCAACACGGAGAAACGATGTCCAAACATTAACGAGTGAGACAGAAACAAAATCTCTTACTCAAATTAATGTGCTGGTGTTTGCCCACTCAATAGTTTGTTGAGTGATTTTCCTACTCAATAAATGCCGGTTAGGTTATGGTGTAGTTACTTTACAGACTTTTTTGTCCCGGTTGTCCATGTTCCTAACAGGATGTGGTTCTTATAAGTAAAATTCTCACTAATTAGAACCATTCCAGGCGTTTTGTTTGAGCAAGGCACGTGCTTTTAATAGGACAAATTGTGTGTGTATAGCGAAAGTGAGATTGAGCAAGATTAGACCAGTGATTCCTATACATGTCCTGTATTTGTGTACGCGTTATACAATGAAGGTATCTCAACGTACCCTTCATGTCTATAACGAACCACCTTTGCGGTTGAAAATGTTGATTGCAACTGTTCACCTATACTCGGAATTCCCGGTTAGTGTCAGTCATAAGCCTGCGTTGATTAAACGTAGGTCTATGCTCTCTGTACAATCAGATGTTGCTACATCCGATTGTATATGTTATTGAGGTGTTACCAAAGTAAATAATTCTCGTAAGAAAATTAAAAGTAAAGTTTGTGAAGTGATGTGAACTGCGGTCCACTCTAATAGCATAAAAATACTTTGAACCACTTTTGGTTAAATAGTTTTAGCTCGGGTTTGAACGAGTTTCATCTCAAAGAAACTCTCAGTACCGGCAAGTCTATCATTAAGTCATTTATTCTGGAGGCGCTCAAACTCGGTCGATTATCCTCAAACTTCATATTAAGATGTGAGGTCATCTAAGCTATTGGAAAATTATAATGGTATATTGGTTACAGGGGGGTCCATCCATAGCTCACAGTGAAAAAACTGATTTTTTGTATGGGCCAAAACTTTGAAAAATTCTGGAGGCGCTCAAACTCGGTCGATTATCCTCAAACTTCATATTCAGAATTATTGTCACCTAAGCTATTGGAAAATTATAATGGCATATTGGTTACAGGGGGGTCCATCCATAGCAACAGTGAAAAACTGATTTTTTGTATGGACCAAAACTTTGAAAAATTCTGGAGTCACTCAAACTCGGTCGATTATCCTCAAACTTCATATTTAGATGTGAGGTCATCTAAGCTATTGGAAAATCATAATGACATATTGGTTGCGGGGGGTCCATCCATAGCTCACAGTGAAAAAACTGATTTATTGTATGGGCCAAAACTTTGAAAAATGAAACCAAAAACAACAAGAGCTACACTACATCAGCAATCTTTACTGTTCATCCAGATTTCACCCAGAAAAGGAAGACTACAGCTAGCTTTTTAAATCGCTTGCTAACAATTACATTTAATGCAAAAAACATACTTTGGGGATTAAATCGAACTACTCCCAAAGGAAGAGAGCTATTTGAAGTAGGCAGAACGTTAACATGTGAGTTCCACTCTAGTAGAAAGCCAATCCACTGGTCTTCGGACTCAAATAACTTTTATATATCAAGATAAGTATCTCCGAAAATTACTTAGTAGTTGAAAATGAAAAGGACCATCATCGGATCACTCTCCAGTCTAAATGGCAATAAGGAAAGCAGACTAAAAAATAGCAAAACAAACTAGGAATACGTTCGACAGCTAGTCGAAGAAAATAACGCCAATCTATAACGCCAAGCTCGTACGCTTATATTAGCGGTGTTTCATAACAATCAGATCACATTTTCCATGCAAACCAATGACACATTTTGATCCAAATTTCATTTTGGCTCAAAATGTGTCATTGGTTTGCATTGAAAAAGTGATCTGATCTGAAACAGTTGGAGTCATGAAACTCCCACTGTTGGAATTTCTCCAACTGTCCTATACAACTGCTGGAAATCCTCATTGAGCTGGAATATACAGAAAGTGGCATGGGAAAGTATCTCATCCAAAAAGGTATGTTACAGACAAGTATAAACTACCCAGTTGAAGTGAGAGACTTGGTTAACGAAAACAGACGAGCTCGCATAACACTTGAACTAAAACACAGAGGACTAAATAATTTGTGCAACAAACTTAAACTGCTTGTAAAAGAGATTAGGCATTGTTCAGTAGCTATAGCTTTCTAAGTAACCTGACACCAAAACTACAAGTCGAACCCGTAAAAATGGTTAATGGAATCTGGGCTCCCAACGATAAACCAAAGGCTGATCTGTTTGCCGAATAATAATCTCCACAAACTGGGCAGGCAGAGAATAAATATTTAACACCGGTTGGTAAAATAGATGAGATACTTATTCTACCAGTCACTATGAAAAAATCAAACAAGAAGTAAAAAACTTAAAGATAAAAAAGTCCCTGAATACGACCTGATAACTGCGAAAGTAATCAAAGCACGTTGTTATTCTAGTATTGACCAGGTATATAAGATGTGTGATCCTGTTTTCAATAATCCACTACTGCATACTGTACAAGGTCACAGTGAATAGCAGTTAAACAAACGCTTTATAGCTATTTCATTTGTGATGATCTCTAACTAGATTTAAAGCAGTGTACATCAACTACCTAGTTTAGAATCACTTCCGTATCTATACTTCAGCTGGTATCATATAGTCAACGAGGTATAAAAGTATGACCGTCTACATAGATGCCCGACAGTATACATAGACAGTATACATAGATGCCCGATAACTTTCCAAGCAAATAAATCAATAACCCGTCTAGAAGGAAATGATTATGATTTATGACTCATTTAAGGTTACAAATGTACGTCCTAAGTTTTGTTATTATCAACAACAACACGATCAAGTTGTAACAATTGGGTGCAGGAGCTCTGACAGTTACAAGGCTAGGACAGTCTAAAAGTCCGCTCTGCACCCGCAATTAAAACTAAATTTAAAAAAAAAGTTACAACCAACGACAATAATTTTGTATTATTTGGTGATGCTCGACTCAAAAGTTGTATCTACATCCAAGTACTGTGCATATTCAACCACTCAATCAATTTCAACCCATTAACGTCGCAAACTAAGTGCTTGCTTGTTATAAGAACATCAAATTGTCGTGAACTACTTAAATATTTATCTTATTAATAACTATATACTGATCTCATTACGTTACATCCCAGTATTGAAAATATAATTTAAGCGCGTTAATGTATAAACAGGTATCTCTCTTACATGCAAACTGTATAAACATCACTCGAAAAGGAAAAATGTCATGAAATCTATATATAAAATGTATATATTATTCAATGCTAATGAACATATTTATGCTTCTTGTTTATTATTTTTTATGTGTATAAGTGTATGTATGTATACACACACACAGTGTCTTATGCTATTATATTTCGCTTCTGCTGCTTTCTTTTCAACATATATACATGTTTTTGCCATACTTTTCACTGTACAGGAAAAATAAATTTTCTATTTTCATGTAAATATTATACATTTTATGTATATACATAGATTGTTATGTACATACATATATGTATAGTGTAAATAGATCATCAATTCAGGGGAGTTGGAAACCCACTGTGCATAAAATACAGAGAAGAATGGAAATTTTCACACACTTTACATATATTCGATTGGTTTTTTTTATTTTTATGTTTTATGCAAAAACATAATATATACAACATAATGAATATTGGTCGATATATACATAGCATAAAAGAATATGTGAATAGCATAAATTCTAAACAATATAATATAATCATAATTATAATACATATTTTGATGTGATTTATAGCTTTTAATCGATCAAATATGTTAAGGATCGTTAACCTGGGTTTCATGTTTAGCATAAATTTTAGCATAAATTAGAGGTAATTTATATAAGTTAATACCATTTCATAATTATTTCAAGACATACAATTTTGTATTGTTTGGTGAATTAACATATAATCTTGATTAGAATAAATTGTGGCCGTCTAATTCGCGATGCTTATATAATTACGAAAGGGCAAAGGTTATATAGTTGACATTTTGGATACATAACATAAAGTGGATGGCTTAAAGGAGGGGTGAAGCCAATGAAAAAACTAAAGCTCTTATTATTTCTGACTGGAGGTTGTAGTCTGATACCAATAGGTAGGATCTGTCGTTACCGTTTTCATTCAAGAGGTTGTGGTCAATCATCTACAACATCATGTAGAGGTTAGGTCATCACTAAAATTTTTCGATTAAAACGCTAATTTCAAAAACAAATAACAGAGCTTTTGATATTCAAAATCTGCTAATGAACCATGTAAAAGAATGTTTGCATTTTTCAAGATAACTGACGATCTAAAGAACAGCTGAAAGAAATGGCATAGAAACCTCACTTGTTCGGTGGTTTAGCGTCATGCTTAGGTCAAGGAGAATTACTGCAGACTTAGGTAGTGATACGACGACGGTGACCGCCAGAAAGGGATTTCCTCAGGGAGGAGTTCTGTCTCCAATCTTGTGGTGTCTTCAACGGATTTTTCTGCCAGGGTTATGCTGATGATATGGCCATAATACTGGTAGGTAAATATATACAGATGATCGCATTCAAACTGCGATCAACATAGTTGTAGCCTGGGGTAGTGACCAGGGTCTTTCAGTCAATCCTAAAACTGAGATGGTTCTCTTCACTAGACGCAGGAGTCTTGGAAACATTAGTCCTCCAAAAACTGGCGCTCATACGATCCCACTCTCTTCGGAAGTCAAGTATCTGGGGGTCTGGTTAGATCGGAAGATTACTTGGAAAAAATATATAGAAGAGAAATGCAATGAAGCATGCAACATTTACTGTAAATGCAAACAGTCATTTGCAGTAAACCATGGGGCCTGAAACTTAGACGCGTGTACTGGCTATATACGTTTCAGTGATCAGACCCAAAGTCTCGTTTTCCGCATTCATTTGGTGGCCTAGAACAATGAGCGGGATTGGAGGAAAACCTCTAAACCGCCTTCAAAAACTTGTTTGTCTTGTTATAGTAGGAGCTATGCACACCACTCCCACGGCAGCTCTTGAGATGGCTGTGGGTCTGCTGCCGCTTGATCTTTTGATCAGAAGGTGTGCAGCGCAAACAGCCGCTCACCTACAATACAAAGACAATCTATTTGGTCCTTCGAGGCACTGTCAAATATGGAGAGAGGTAGGCCGGCACATAACTGCCCACATGCCCTCAGACATTATGGTGTCTTCGGGAATTTATTTCAAGGGATAAATTGCAGAGATCGTCGTATCTGCATTCTTTCTGACAGCCAGGCTGCCCTAAAGGCGATTGGTTCCAACACTGTGTCATCGAAGCTTGTCTTGGAAACGAAAAGTGCCTTAAATCGACTAGGCAGGCTGAATAAAGTTAGACTCCACTGGATATCAAAGGGAAGATTTTGGCCGATAAATTGGCCCGATTGGGTGCGACATCCACTTTTGTCGGACCTGGTGCCGCTTTAAGAGTGACGTCACTTTCTCTGAAACAAGAAATTGATTATCACTTTGGAGATCTGCACCAAAAGAGATGGGATAATCTCATCTCTTGTTGTTTATCCAAAATCTTATTTGGATCAGTAAACCAGCAAAGATCCCAGTCTTTCTTAAACTATGATAGACGCACTTTAAGAATGTTGCTGGGCATTCTCACGGGGCACTGCTCCCTGAATAGTCATATTTTTCGAATGAAAATTTGTAACTCCTCTTTCTGCGAACAGTATGGGGACGGGGAGGAAGAAACTTTTGAGCACTTTTTGTGCTAATGTTCTTCATACTCTTCCCATAGACTGCACTGTTTCGGCTCAAAATTTCTGTTTGAAGACCAATTGACGTCCTTGAGGAAACCGGATATCCTGGTCTTCATGAGAAGAACAAACAGAAGGGATGTCACAATGGGCCAATTGAGCCTGAGTGACAGGGAAAACACAAAGATAAAAAGAGTATTGGCTGTACATCGTTTATCTCCATACTTGTTTGAGTATTCAATAGTTTTCATCAATATCGATCTACTGTCATTCGGGACCTGAATCGATATATTTGTGTCAATATCGATCCGGTACATGACAAATGGTTTGCTTATTTTTATTGGGCTTATAAAAAGTTGCTAGTGTTTTTGCCACTAGATGGTGATGCCTACCCTAAATATATATCTGGCCACATTCATTTTATAGCTCCCAGGTGGCGCAGTGGTTAACGCTGCGGCAGTTGAAACGGGAGGTACTGGGATCGAAACCCGATAGGGGCAGAATGCAAAAGAGATTTTCAACATGAAATTACGATCTGTGGTGTGAATGAACACAACTGTGACCCTCTGTTTGGAGGGCAGAACTCATGGGCTCGACACATCTTCCATGTCAGAACTATGCAGGAAAATCGGACCAATATCCTATAGTAATGGCGTAATGACGTATACCAAAGTAATGGCGTAAAAGTAAGGACGTAACTAAACTAACCTCGAACAAGTAGGCAGTGCCTGAGCCCCAAAACAGATTAAAGATAAAAAAAACATATGTTTGAGTGAAAATGAGCGGAACTTTTACTTTAAACTTAAGCTTTTTACTTTAAAAAAGGTTAACATGATGCAAAACCAAGGCATATGCTGTAAATGAATATAAAACCCAGGAGTGTTTTGCTCGATTCCGTTCCAGAATATTGGATGTGAAAGATTCACGTTACTCAAGTCAGCCGTCACTGTAAAATTCGATGAAATTTTGGAGTTGGTGGAGCAAGACGGCAACATAAGTGGGGGCAATCAACATCAACCACATGAAATGTTTTTTTGATGAACCGAATCGACACCAGTGAGATTATGCTGTAATACAACGAAATCGAACAGTTTTTGAAGCGAATCATTACAATCAATAAAATATGAGTGAAATGCGAGAATTCCACTCCTAAGCTGTCATGGTCAAAGGGACTTTCTGTAAACGATTTCAAAGCCCGGATAGACGGCAAATAAGTTTATATTGAGTGTCTGGTGGGATTGGCAGGAAGTTGCCCATTATGGGCTAGTGTGGCGAAACAATCAAGTCGGTCTTGTGCTGTGCACAAATCGACTGTTCGAACGATGTAGTTCCAAAAGAGCGACCAGACTTGCCCTGCAGAAGGGAAGTCGTATTCCATAAAATGTTTACAGTGTTTTTGCCACTAGATGGTGTTTATGCCTACATATATCGGGAAACACTCACTTGAGGAAAAATGAGCTAAGCTTACTTTTTACTTTAAAAAAGGTTAAAACTCTATAAAACATGTCGAAAAATGTGAGATGAAAAGAATGCTGTGAGTAAACGTAGAACTCAGGAGTGCATTGCTCGATGTTTGGATGTCAAAGATCAACATCGACCTGCGGTCGGTCGAAGTCACTGAACAAATCGATGAAATTTTGCAATTGTTGGAGCAACTGAAGCGCAATCTGATGGAAAATAGCGTAGGCATTTAACCTAAAACACGTGACAGTTTGAAATCATTCGAACAGAGCCAGCTACAAAAACAAGTTTGATGTTTGGGTGCTACATTTATAACGGAACGAAATTGGATGAACTGACTTGACATCAGTGAAGTTTTGCTGAAACGCAACAAAATCGATCCGTTGTTGACTGAATCATTATAAACGATGACAAATTGGTTAAATACTAAACATCAAACGTCAGCGCTAATGGTCAAAGGCTGCTGCCCAAATGACTTCAAAATCTGGATTCACGGGTAACAAGGTTATATTGAGTGATTAGTTGGCCATCTGAACCAGAACTCGGCCGTTTGAACCAGAAATAATGACCAGAATGGCCAACAGAAATGGACAATGTGCTATAACATAAATATTTTGACTCAAAACTAATTGATGGATCTTGATTGAAAAATTTTTATGCATCTACTGCACAGCCCTGATTTTGCACCATCTGACTATACCATTTGTTTCGACCTCTGCAAAACTATCTTCATGGTAAAACTGGCAGACCGAAGCGCCACAAAAGTTTACCCTGGTGGAACTATTCGTGCTATTGATTTAAAACTATTCTACTTAAATTTGAGGTCTTGGTCGTTTGATGCAACTGTCTCTTCAGGACAAATCGATCAACCGCACGCAGGAAAGTACACCATTTGGTACCCACAAATTTGATCGAGTGAATGAGCTTGAAGTATTTTGTAAATTAAGAGACAGTGAGTTCCATTTATCGGGATTTACGGTACCACAGCATAAAGCGCAAGTTATAGCAATTTCCGATTCGAAAATTAAATTACTGACTGGCACACTCTCATTACAAGAAATGAAAAATTGGTGAAATACGAGAATATCGCAAACGGAAGCGTTCACGGTTCAAGGCTACTCCATACGAGGTTGACGACATACAAGGTTTTATTGAGTGTTAGGTGATATTGGAGGGGAATTGCTTATACTGAGCTGCTGCAACGTGGCGAAACTCGATTGTTCGGACGAAACAGTCCAGAAAGAGCAACCAGAATTGGCCAATAGTAAGCGAGTTGTGTTCAACATGACCGCATGTGCACCCATACACATCTTTGGTGGGTCGGAGTAAATTGGCAGGTTTTAGTTGACAAGTTTTATGCAGTAATGTTGACTGGAGTCATTAACATTGGGGATCCGAACTACGAGGAATTTAGAAAGAGTGTGCGTTTCATTTGAAATAATTCCACTTGAATTAGAGCTTTTGCTATAGAAGAGAAAGCTTTATGGTACTGTCTCTTCAGGTTTTCGACTATATCGATTAGTCACGCAGGAAATTTCGCAATTTGGTACCCTCAAATAAGAACAAGAGGAACTTCAAGTATTTTCGATATCAAGAGACAGCGAGTGCAGAGCTTTCGTGTTACCATAGCGCGCAATCTAGCATCATATCTGATTACAAAATTAAATTCTTGACTGACACACTCTCAGCATACAATATTATAACAAAGAACATAGATTTAATTGCATTGCATAAACGTATACACATTTATAATATAAAACGCCAAAAGCATAAAAAATTTATGATTAAATCATAATACATTGTTACTCTCTTCTATACGATAATAAAAATACATAATCATATACAGCATAAATTGCATTACTCAACGTTATCAAAAAAACAAAATCTTGTTACATCCATTCGAACACTTTGTGCTTTATGTAGAAAAACAGATTAGATTGCATTGTTATATGGTTAGCACAAAAGCTCGTATATTTTACACCCCCCAATTTTCACCCCACTCAACCTAAAGTATATTTCTATAACTATTATATTACTAATTCATAAACACTTACTAATATTACATTGAATTGTTGATTTTTGTGTTGAACTCATGATTTTCATCGAATACGTGTTGAGATGAATGTTGTGTGTAATTACGGGTACTACACACAAATTCAATGTGGGATGAAGAACATTTGATAATCTGAAAATAAGAATAATTATTTTTGTTGTTAATTAGAGAATGTTTAATTATGTTTTATAAAATTTTCATTTAAATACAATTTTGCCTTAATTAAGATGTTATATATTTGCATGAAGTAAATGGTATAAACAGAAAACTACTGTACAATGATGGGAATAGTACAAAGTGTAATTATAGTTTACAGTCTCAGATTCCCATATACTGAAATGTGTAGATGTTTATACAGGTGCACATTAGGCTTAGAAAGTTGTTAGTCCGAATATAGGTCAATTCAGAAAGCTTCTTCATTAATGACTTCCTCAGCTCTAAGGGAAAATCCAGCTTACCATCCATTCACATACCATCCTCGTTTTATGTTGAACACTGCACTGAACACATACTACACATCATGTCTTAGCTTTTATCTTATCAGTGTGCATATACAGTACGATTTTGGCATATATGGGCGATAATCTAAAATGAGACCAAATCAGAAAATGGAAGTTGGTTTGCAGACGATATTATAACGTGAAAGAGAATGCAAAACAGGCTGTAATAGTGATAAATTCCGCTCTGACTGCCTCAATTTGAGTACCAACAAAATTTTACTATTTCTGCACCTTCCTTAGTCTTTATGCAAGTCGAGAATTTTGAGAAAAAATAGTGACAAAATTCTCATTTGACAAGTGGATGTTTTCGTGGTTATAAAGACATATTTTAATAAGAACATGAGCCTATCTGGTTACGAAAGCCCTCACATGACGTCCAATTGGGAATAATATTGGTTGAAACCCAAATGCGATTGGGTACTTATTGATGAATAATATATGGCTTAAAGGCCGTAAACGGCTCTACCGCTTCTCAATTTAGGCCTTACAAACCATTAATACGTATTGGTGCACACTGTAGGTAATCAGCCAAACGAATGCTGTACAACTGATTTGTATGTCATCCAGTGCAGGTTAATTTTTGGTCAACGGCAAGACTCAAACTCGAGGCTGCGGCGCGATGAGAGGTTAATTAGATGATCTTATCGAATTATTTAACCTAACTCGTATATCAAAACGATCCATGTTTTGGGATATCCTACACTCTCCATGTTAACGTTTAAATACTGACAAACCCTCTATTTACCTACACAGACTGCTTGTATACACTTCTCATCTATACAGTGACTATTGGATATATCAAACCCTTTCGTTCCAGTTTAAAAAAGTTGAATTTTGCGAAACTTTTTCTAATCGGTCTATGAAACATCATCATCCTGAATCTAACTGTGGAATTTCAGTAGTCTGAATAATCGGTAGGAGTGAGAGAGGTGGCATACAAATATAATACACGCCCGACAAGTGTGGTGCACTTTTGAAACTTTCGCCTATGTTTTACACCATTAGGTTGGCTTGCCCTATACCACCAATTATATGGCGGCAGGAACTTACCATTTATCGCCCAGGTGGCTCAGTGGTTAAAGCTGTGGCAGTTGGAGCGGGAGGTACCGGGTTCAAATATCGATAGGGGCAGGATGCAAAAGGTATTTTTCACCATCTGATTACGATCGGTGGTGTTAATGAACACATCTATGACCCCCTGTTGGAGTGCAGAACTCATGGGCCGACCCATCTTCCATGTCAGTACTATAGGCTGGCATGGAGCTATGCAATGCGCAGATGGTTCTACGAAAATTGGACCAATAGCCGTACGTCCTCGATTTGGCCGTTAAGGCGTAAAGTAGGACGTAAATAAGCGAACCGCGAAAGAGCTGGGAGAGCCTTGAGCCCTAAAAAAAGATAGCATAGAATAAAATATAAAAAAAAAATAAAAAACACCATTTTTGGGCATTCGATTGGATAATGTTGATCTAGCTTTCATAGATTTTGTTGCCATAAACAAAAAGTTAGTATGACCGTTACTCAGAACCATTACTTCTTTAGTGTCTTGTTATTTCGCAAATACACGCCACTGATCAAAATGGCCTAACAACTCCTCTGGTAAATTAGTTAAAATTTTTCCAAATACATAGTTTCTAGTACGTACAAAGAAGAAACAAAATCTGTCGAGTCAAAATGTGACATGAGGTTCTAGAACAGTACTTACATATCCTATATAAAGCTCTCGACCAGTGTAGATGTTAAAATTTTACGTGTATTCCCTATAATTGCATCAAATCGTAACCATTTTGTGCCTCGATTCACGGGTTTGAGCGACATGTATTTTTAAGGGTTGACCTCCCGTTGAATTTCGCCAAAGCCTCATCAATGCTTTGAAAAGTGTTATTTATCTGCATTTTTAACTGAATCGTCGATATGGTAAGTCTTGCTACAATTGTTTGGTTAATCGCGAGACATCGCCTTACCCATGGAAGACCGCTGCGGGAACAATAACTGCCTACGCTATGGAATCGATTGAAACACAACGCACATGAGCATAGATCCAATAACCAATGAATCAATCCAAGTAAATCCAGTTGGCTAGTGTTCGAGCCAACTTCGCAGAATCAATATTGGCTTATTCACAGTATTGGTCGAAAATCACAATATGGTGGTGACCATGTCAGCTTTACTGGACCTGAGGATGATGCAGTTAAAAGTGCAGTTTGAGCTAAAGAACAACTGCACTACGGGTATTGATGATCCGGTAACGTTATTGGTAGTCCATGGAACGCACCTCAAAAAAAGCTCTATAGTTTATTCATATTCGCCATTATCAGTTGAAGAGTTATCGATATCAGGTTAAGAGCAGGTATGTAATGGTAGCTGTCAGAGGTTGAGAATGTCTGATTATTTGGTGGCTCTGATTATTTTTTACTCTTCGAGTATTCTAATATTTGCAAACATTTGACTAATGTATATTGCGTTAACAGACTAAAAACTAGTATATGAAAGTATAGTTTGACCATTGAATGGTACAACTTAGTACCAGTAGTAATGAAAGGGTTAAACAAAATGTCTAAAAATAGCAAATCAATGTAATGCTTTATTTGACATTCGCAGATATTTATCCTGGTAATCCGAGCTTTTTATTTCGAAATAACGGTTAAAAATATCGGTTAGTTGTTAAACAGTACCAAATATAGGTTAAAAACTAATATTGGCTTCCACCTTATCAACAATCTCACTCAATCAGTTTCGATCTTATATTGGCTTCCACCTTATCAACAATCTCACTAAATCGGTTTCCATCATTAGTCAGCTCTAAATACTGTTGCATGCGCTTATGCGGATTGTGATTGAACCACTGTACCTATTGACATCTGTTTTCATTCACGATATAAGGAATTTGCATAATATTACCGTTCTCGTATTTATGTGTACTCATTCCATAGGTTCCAATATGACAAAATAAATATGGTATTGACAGTTGACGTCGCAATCTATATATTAAAAGTCAGACTGCTAGCAAGTCCCTAATTCAGATTCACTTAGATCTAAGGTGGAGTTTATGTGGGTCTTAAAATACTCGGACAATTTGGAAAACTCCACGGCAAACGAAATTAAGCCAGAAATGGTTGACATCCTCAAAGGCAACCAAAAAAGATAGGAACAAGGTGCCTGATTGCAACGTTCGTATTAACAATTAAGAAGAAGTAGGTTAGG